>JBAMBO010000105.1:0-339149 GCA_037044535.1 Lordiphosa magnipectinata | reverse complement strand
TCGTTATCGTTATCGTTATCGTTATCGTTATCGTTATCGTTATCGTTATCGTTATCGTTATCGTTATCGTTATCGTTATCGTTATCGTTATCGTTATCGTTATCGTTATCGTTATCGTTATCGTTATCGTTAACGTTATCGTTATCGTTATCGTTATCGTTATCGTTATCGTTATCGTTATCGTTATCGTTATCGTTATCGTTATCGTTATCGTTATCGCCCTATTTCACTCTATTTCGTATTCTATCCTTACAACCCGAGTTTCCAGCCAATCGGATGAAAAATAGTTTTTGCATGCAGAATTTTCCGGGAATTTTCACGCCGGGGGGTGGATTTTCCGACATTGGAAAATCACATTTCAAATTATTCCGTATTCTATCCTTACGAACCGAGTTTCAAGCCAATCGGATAAAAAATAATTTTTTGCATGCAGAATTTTCCGACCATTTTCCTTCTGGGCAGATTTTCCAAAATCGAGAAAACACATGTCAAACTATTTCGCGTATTATGCTTACAAACCAAATTTCAAGTCAATCGGATAAAAAAAAAAATTTCCCCATACAAACTTTTTCGACGCTTTTCCGGTTCGATTTTTCCAAAACCCCGTATTAGTACGCACTTTCACCACTAATGGAAACTCCTGTCCAAATTTCAGCCTTCTATCTCTTACCGTTTGCGCTCTGCGTTGATTGCCAGTCAGTAAATCAGTCAGTGAATCAGGACAAACTGTCTTATATGTAGAGTATATTTGATTTTGACAAAAAACTGAGTGATTTGTTGAGGTAACTCTTGTAGGTTTGTCAGCTTCTGTTTTACTCTGTCGTCAGCACGCATAAAAGAAGAAACGCTACTTCCCATACGCATACTATTAAAGGGTAGCCATCACTGGCCCCGCCGTATCATGATATAAGCCACATTGTGTGTGCCCTCATAAGTAGGCAACACTCTATGACCGCGCATGGCAAGGATTTGTTTTGGCTTAGCAATTAAAAGTTAATTATGTGGAAAGACGCAACACACGCACCGACGTAATCACACAAACAAAGCAAAACTTTAGTTTCTAGTTAGTTTTGCTTTCCTTCTGTCCACACCCCCACAACCGGCGTCTTTCTCCAATGCAATTAAACTGCCAAAACAGGATTAGGAATACGCTTCGCTGTACGCAGTTGGCATTTAATCCGCTTTATATTTTCTTGTCGTTGCATAATTTTCGCTTGAATATATAAACTTACATTCTATTTGGGCAAGCCAAGCGCTTTGGCGCCTAGAACTATTCTTTCCGCCTTATTTTAATGCTCTGCGCATGCTTTTCCATTATGTCCATGAATTAATTGTGGCAATTTGCTTTTGATCCCAGGGCATAATGGAATTTGAATGCGCTCAATTATTTCATACGCTGAAGCTTTTCATTTAACTAACGAGTTGTCATTGTTCATTTTGTTTTTGTTTTTGTTTTTTTTTGTACCTTTCTTTATGTTGGCTGTTTTGTTGTCAACATGTCAGCAGTGTCCTTGAACTGCTTGAAACTAACCCACTAGCACTTTGTTATAATGAAAATGCACCCAAGCATGCAACAAGGCACCAACTTTTGTGCTCAATTCAGATTTGCGTGTGCGTTCTTGGATATAAGCTGAGGTTTTCATTATCGCATAATTATCTTAGATGTCAGGCAATCAGCGAGGCTGAAACAAGTTCAAAGCACACCCCATACATACTGCCCGGGGGACAGACCAAGTAATTGCTTGGGGTTCAGTTACAGTTGGCTCATACCAATTGCCATGGTTATCCGGGGGGTATTTTGGACTTTAATTAGCCACACGCCAACAAGCAAAAGAAATGCGTTCCAAAAGGAGCAAACAACAACCTACATACTTGTTCGTAGTTGCATGCAATTAATTGGCGAGCTTTTCACCCACACTCACCCACATTTTTTTTTCTTAAACTCTTCCCCATCTTGGGGCAAAACACAGACATAAACCAAAAGACAAGAAAAGGCAATAAAGTTTTGCATAAATGACGAAATAAATGACAGCCAAGAAAAGCAACATTGACAAATACTCAGAGAGAGATGTTTTTGGTGTTCGGGTAGCTGAAATGTCTGTGTGTGCGTGTGTCGTTGTGTGCACTGGGTTTTGACTGGGGAGCAGTAGCGGGTGCGGTATAAAAGCTGACGGGCTGTTTTCCTTGCTGCTGCTGCTGTCCATTGTTGTTGTTTATTGACTTTATGTGCGGGGGTTAGGGGTGTGTCGTATAATTTGTTTCTACTTTAACCATCCGCCCCTCCCGCCCACATAAAAAAATGTGCGCCTCAATGGCGCTTGAGCTCACACAATGTACAGTGCACATTCGAAAGAGCGAACTTCAATATTAGAAGTTAATAACAGAAATAAAACGATCCAAACCCAGAACCGATATATATAAATAATTCTTGAGTACCGAAAACCGTTTCTTCTTAGTGTGGCATTCATTGTTAGGCTCTAAAATACAAAAATAGACGAAAGCTAACTTCGGCTCGGCCGAAGTTTATATACCCTTGCAGCTCGTATAACTTATATAAGTTTAGATTTTAAATGATTTCCATTCCACAATTTCATTTTAGCGTTGAACAATGTTAGCTGAGTTATTTTTCAAACTAAGCAATAGATGGCGTCACTGATTTGACCATTGTGGCAGCCCTGGCCACCTCTGGTCACACTATTCACCGAGCACCATCCCTAACGAGTAGCAGAGCGACCATCCACGCGCCATCCCTAGCTTCGGCTTCGCGCGGGTGGCGCCCGCATCGCTATGTTCAAGCATACAATAATTGTTAGTATTTAAGTAGTATTCAATAAAGTTAGTTACACATTAAACCTCGTACCCAAAGTGGTGACCCCGTCTAAGTTAAGGAACACAAACAATAAACAAAACAAATTCATAGCATTGTGAAAAACAAATGAATTTCAATCTCTGACGAAATTCACACGCACACACCCATACAGGGACGCCATTTTAGGTGGGATTCATGTCGACATGCAACTATCGATCAGCAATTTCAAACAACCTCAAGCTAAATAATTTCGACAACAGCCAGCCAGATCCTCAACAGCAGCAACAGAACCATTTCGATGTTTTTGGACATCTGCTGCATACACTTGAACACATGTTGGCGCGTTGTCACACACACACAAAATGTGATTCGCCGATCATGGAGAGACAGACATTTGGAACAGCAAACAGCTTGCGATCATCGAGGAAGCCTCGCTTTAACCAGGATTCGCTTATTCGTACTTTTGGCATTGGATTTTTTTTACAATTTGTGAAACAGCTCAAACTCTGCCAGCGCCCTCAGACTCACACACACACGACCAGCATGCGCCATATTTTTTCCACGAAAACAAATGTGGCGATTTTGGATTTGCGGATCAAATGCCAGGATTCATGCCTCAACAACTGGATACCTGAAGACTCGGCTAGCGCCCCGAAAATGAAACGGATCGTCCACAGTAAGGAGGGCTCCTGGTTTGAAAATGACGCCGGCAACGCCAACGCACACGTACACTTACAAAAAGCAAAGGGTATTTTTTTGTGCAAGTCACACGCCTGTCGCCCCGTGCCTGCATGTATCCGATCTCACGTTTGTCAAGCATTCGACCAATTTTTCAGATCTTATATTGTACGCAGCCTGCCAGACGATCGATCATACTTATGGAAGTACGTCGAGCAGCATAATTCGGATCCTCATCGCATCTTTCATCATCACCGATGTTCATGCACAGCGATCCTCATACCTAATCGACCACAAGCAACCTGCTTCAACTCAAGACGCTCTTTGTTTGGCAATTGATGCCAGCCTGAGTCTACCTTCAAGTTCTCGATCTCATCACGAAAGTCCTTAACGAGACTCACCACGAAAGTCCACGACGCGTGGCAACTTCAACCCTGATCGAACGAACTTGCTTGTCGACCACCACTCGAAGCAACGGCCCCAACGCGAGGTTACCATCGACTCAACTACGTCACAATCCTCACAGCGAGAAGTATACGCAAGCTTTCATCATTCATACCAGACATTCATCCCAACTAGACTCAAAACTTGAAGATCATTCGTTCCAACATGGTCTCTGGAGGGGGGAGTACTGTGGCAGCCCTGGCCACCTCTGGTCACACTATTCATCGAGCACCATCCTACAACAACCTACGCGCCATCTCTGGCGCGCAGTTTCTGGCTGGCTTCGGCTTCGCGCGGTTGGCGCTCGCATCGCTCCGTTCAAGCATACAACAATTGTTAGTATTTTAGTAATATTCAATAAAGTTAGATACACATAAAACCTCGTAGCGAAACCAATCAATCCCTTCAGGCGATAGCTGCAGCCACCTATCTAAATACACTAAATACGCCTCGATGTAATTCCCATCAATGTAATAGCGAGTAATATTATAATTAAATAAAGTTGGTTACTAAAGATAACTAAAATGGTCAGAGTAGTGGCGCCATCCATTGCGTAGTTTGGGATATAACTCAGCTAAGAATGTTCGACAAAAATCATTTAAAACCTTAATTTAGTCTGATTTAATGGTAATAGAGCGTGATAGTTCAGCTGATGCTGAAATTATTTTTCCTAGGCACTTTAGATGCGCTACACACACTTGGAACTTAGTTGTTTTGAAAGATGCTGAACATGCTCTTCCAAACACATTATTCAAGCAGTTGTACAATTCGTTCTTAGCGAAAGCAACGGCAACTTGGAATGCTCTTAGCAGATCCACAGTAACAGCAGATGAAGTTGAGAAGAATAGCAGTTCTTTAATTAAAAATTATTTGCACAAGATGATACTTATTTTTAACTCACTAGTCTCAACTTTGCAAGGCAAATCCCGTGGTAATTTAGGATTTTTTCTGAGTTTAGTGATTGAATAATTTGATATATTGTGTTCAACGTAAATGTGCTCTTAATTAAGAAGTTTTGCACGATTTTCGAGGCATAGACCGTTGCTCCAAATAAAAACAACAAATTTGCAAAGTGTTTTAAAGATTGACTTGTTAAAGAAATTACGGAAAATTTAGAAACTGTTGTCGATGAGAGTTCAAATTCAAAGAAATCTGAAGATACCAGTAACTGAAGATTGGATGAAACTGAGAATTGTTATGACAATTCTAATATTGAATTTGAAGTCTTAACTTATCTTGCCGATTATAACAAATCTTCAAATGTTTTGAATCTATACTTAAGTATAATACCATTTTGCCTAGTTCTGCCCCTATTGAAAGAATTTTTAGCAGTAGAGGCCAAATACCTACACCAAAAAGAAATAGAATAGGTGACGAAATATTCGAAACTCTTTTTATATTTCAAAAGCGAGATGGCATATGAGAAACATTTTTATAATATAACATCACATGAAATAAATATGTTCCATTTTTAAAACTTACATTTGGATTAAAGCCCGTAAAGTTAATATTTATTACTAATATAAATTGATGAACCATGCTTTTTAATTTAAAAGTACCTTTTTTGTACCTTTTACCTTACCTAGGTATATTTTTTGACATTTAACTTGTACCTTACCAAGGTAGAAAATTGGGTACCTTTCCAATCCCTGGTAGTAGTCCACTTTAAAGGTTGCGATTGTTAATGAGATATGTTCAACTTTCCTAGTAGGCGTAAGAACTTTTCAAGTAAAATAAATGTTTGATATTTGGCAGTCGAGCTTTGATTTATATGTAAGCGTTCTTAAACTCAGACATTTCAAACACAGCATTTGCAAGGGTATAAAAACTTCGGCACTGACGAAGTTAGCTTGACTTTCTCGTTTTTACTAATTTATATTTTAAACAAAATTGCGCCTACTTTTTAAATTCAAATCAACAGTTTATTGGTGATGACATTTTCTGTTTCCAGAGAGTAGCGAGTGCTTTTTTAAACAAGAAAGAAAGTCGGTCAAGCCCGACTATAACATACTCTGTACCCTTACACTCGCATTTGCTCACGAGTCAAACGGCCAATCTTAATATACTCTATGTACCTTCGGTACAGAGTATAAAAATAGCTAATTCCTTCGTGGGGAATGCCATCATTTTTAAGAAATGACAGAAATGAAGGGCAAAATGAAAAGGCAAATCGAATGGAAGAAATGATATCATTTTCTTCATTTCTTGTCATTTCATAAAATGATGTTCCATTTCTTTGGTGGAAATAGGCTATAACGCCCTCTTTTCGTGGCACGGATGTAGCTCGCTGTTGCCAGGGTCTGTCACAGATATTATTTAATTCTGGTACGCTTGGTTCCTTTGTTTACTAATATCATTCATCCCCCTAAATCAGAGATGGGCGCGTCGCGACGTTCCAATGCAGACGAGGCAGCGTGTGCATAGGACCTCTGCCGCCGCCGACTGCACAAAATTACACGTACGCTATAAGCATTGAAAGCTATTTATAGAACACGAATGCGGCGCACGCAAATTGTGCTTGTATGCGTGTGAAAAGTGTGACAATATGTGTGCATGCCCATCTCTGCCCTAAATAAATAGATACAGCTCTGGTCGTCAACCTTGGCTTTAGTTTATCCTAATACTTGAAGTTTGAGTCGCCTTGCTCGCTTGTCGTGATGTTTCTCTTCCGGATGCAGTGTGTCGATCTTGGTGAATCGAGCCAGGGTCGATTCCGTTAGTCTCGAACCTTGCCAGTGGGAGCCACCTCAGGGACCGGGAGTCGCAAGGCTTGGCCTTGCTTTGTTGGAACGCGCCTACCCGCGTGTGTCGCAGCTGTAACCCCGCAGGGAAGAGCTGCAAAAATATCGATAGTACTATCGATATATCGAATAATTGCTTTTGTGTCACACTATCGATGGTTATTTTCCACTATCGATAGTGTCTAGGAATGATAAAAGCCTTTGGCATTTTTCGGTAGCGTTGAGAAAGCAGATCGGTTTTTAGACTTGGGTAAGGAAATTAAATATACCATACAAAATATAAGGATAAATTAATAGTTAACATTGCGCTTAGATAAGAATTTACTGGTGTTGGCGGCTCTAAAACTCAGTGCTCATCATCAGTCACACAATTTCATCATCATCATCTGTTTGCACAATTTGAACCAGAGCTAATACTGCTGATGGTCAGGAAGCACTCTTATGCCTAACTGGAGCGTAAAAAAAAGCCGCACCATTCCCAACTTTCCCAATTTGGCACGTCAGATTTAAGAGAAAAGGGTTTAGATCTAAGCAATTACGCGGATGCCTCTAAATTTTTGGAAAATGAGTGGGCTCTACTTAACAAGCCACCACAACAGGCAATCCTTGATACAAAGCCGTCAACACCTTTTGAAAAGCCGATTCCTTTAAACCACAGTTTCAGATAGCTACAAAGACTAGGCACAACCAATCAGATGCCACCCTTAATATGTGTCATTATTGGATATTATCGATAATATCGACTATTTGTCTAAAAGCTGTCGAAAAAATATTCGATACCCGATACGCGGAGCGCACGTGCAGTGCACGGCAGAGCTGCCAAACTATCGATAGTGACGTTATAATTTATGAAAGGAAATCGTTCAGTTCATATAACTCATAAAAAAATTTGGAATCTGTAAGTTCTAATTAATTAATCGTATGAAATTATTATTTAATTTAAATTATCATGCATTCTAGTTTTAAGTTTTTATTTAAATAAATGTAGTTAGTTGTAATTTACGTATGTTTATTGTCATTTCATTCATTTAATTTCATGTGGAGAAACCGATATTATCGATAACATCAACTTTTTGTCTAAAAACTATCGAAAAATTCGAATAACGTCACCATCGATTGTTTTACAGCTCTACCGCAGGGTGCAGTGCGTCGAAATTGAAGGAGAATCGGGGCTGGTGTCGCTTCGGAGATCGTACTTTTTATCTGTGCCGGTTCGCCTCGATCCTTGCCCTATTGGACCCACCCTGAGACCGGGGGGGTCGTTTCAATTCGTGCTTGGTGGAACACCCATATTAGTATCGGGTATCGAATATTTTTTGATGATATTTTGTGACGATATTCCGACAACAATATTGTCTCCAGATTTGGAAAAATAATATTTTTAAAATATACTTCATTGTGGAATCAGGCAATTACCTGTAATAGCCCTTGTAAACATGCGGTTTATCTATTGAGTGAGTACTGTATACATATGCTTTTTAATTTATTGTTGTTATTGATGTACCTTTTGTTGCCGGGTGCGTTTTCTTGTTCATTTTCCTTGATAATATAAACAACTTTTCTATTATTTGCGGCCGATGCCAATGCTGCTATTGCTGTTCCTGCTTCTATTATGCAAAAATATGTTCAATTTATGTACTAAGTATATAATCAAAATGCCAGATTCAGATATTGGCAAGGTAAGCAACAACAACAAAATAAACCAATGTGCCTGGTGCCTCTTGTTGTCAATGGCAAAATTATTGGCAAAACATTCAGCAGAGAATACAAAAAAAAACCGCAAAAGTGTGAATGGATGAGGCCAACCACCCACCCAAATACCCATCCACCACATTGCACTTGAACTTGTCCTCCCTCTATCAACTCAAATTATATAATGCAAGGAAAAGCAAGCGAAATTCAAGCAACAACAAAAAACGCAACCAATGCGCGTATAGAAAATAAATAAAACAAAATGTAATGACCTTGAGCAAAGCCAAGCGCCAACGGAAAATACAAATACAAAATTTAAAAATAATTTCTCAAGACCAAAGACATTGGAGGCGGGACGGACCAACTGATGCCAACTGAGTAATTGCGGGACGACGACGCATGTATTCCTCAATGGCTCCACCAAGGGCCGAATATTAAATTTGTGAATTTCTTTTTATAGGGCGTGCTTACACTCGGAGAAAAACCAAGAGAACTTCGTACTGAGATCCAGAGCTTTCGTTGTTGAATCGAATTTAGAGTCACAAGAGTTCCCTCGCCTATAAAAACCTTCTTTAAGCCCCGTACTCAGAACGGCAGAAAATTCCTTTCGACACAGTATTTCATATAATTAGAAACACCTTGGCTTTGTTGCTCATGTGCTGTTAGAAAGTGTTTCTATTTATGTGAAATGATGAGACGAAAGGAATTTTCTGTCGTTCTGAGTACCAGCCTTTAATTGTACCAAATGATGTGTTTTCTTTCAACATTTTTCCGAGTGTAATCGCCCTTTCCCCCAACCCAAGCCAAAGTCGGATCGCTTGGCCTAATGACCATCGATTTTCAGTGTCAATTTTAGGATTTGGTCGCTTCAGGCGTATTAATCGAAAACGTGCGTGTGCAAAAATTTAATTTATGTATCAAATGATAAAAATTAAGTAACAAATAGATAAGAACCGCATAGAGCCCCTTGGTTATGTACATGGTGGAATATTCAATGTGCATATTGTGGTGGCCCCAGTTAGCCCGTCTCCACAACAACATGTCGAGTGTCTGTCTGGGACTTAGTAGCCAATTCACCACCAATTCAAAAAAAAATAAAAGCTACCAAATTCCGACACTCACCTGTGCTGCGGCTGCTGCTGCTGCGGCTGCTCCTCTGGCTGTCGTTGGTGTCGAACGAATCCCAACTAATTATCGTTTTTCTAGCTAAGCTTTAATTCTGGTTGTTTCATGTGTTTGGATAATTGTTAAAGCGTTTCAATATTTTCTCTACACACACACTCACGCACACACACACACACGCAGTCAGAGCCACACGTAACGCACATGCAGCGGCAGATTAACGGTTAAACGCAAAATTCTGTTGGCCAACAACCACCACACTGCTTACATCGACTTCCGAACGTGGACTGGCCTGGCTATCGTTTCATATTTTCAGGATTGGCGACTGTTACCTCTTTGTGGAGAGCGCGCATGCGCCCTGTTGCCTTCGCCATGCCGTCTTATCACTGAAACTGTCAAAACTGACGGAATTTACGCGCCGTCTAACGGCAGCCGCTGGCTGTTGTTGTTTGTGTATTGATTTTATTTTACGTTGTACTGGTACATGTGCTCACTCTATTAACGCAGGCAGCCTGCCATTTACCTAGCTAAAGTTTTATGAACAAATTGACAAATCCAAACACGTTGGAACTTGTAAGAGATGCACTTTCAGTCAGCAAACGGCACAAATTGGAGGAAAAAAGTTAGGCAGACGGTTTCGCTAGCGTTTGTAACGCATGCGAGGGCTGCACTGCCACTTGCATACAACAATCAAAGTGAAATATCGATAGCACTTGCTATCGACATACTATCGCTGATATAAGTGTGACCAAGCACGCTTACGGTCTCAATGCCAGATGTCGATTTGGCGCCTAGTTCTTTCAAAATTAAAATTAGACTACATTTGTTACGGATCTGCTTTGTTCTCCATTAGGCTACGCCGGCTGGCTCAACGGATCCCAGGAGTAAGGTCCATCCCAAAGCCTAGCAGACCGCACAATCCCGAATGTCGACAGACACCTACAAGTGTCATCGCTAACCACTATTTTCAACTGACAATAAATACTCAAACAAGCAACAAAAACTGACAATAAATACCAAAAAAAAACATTAACTAAACAAACATACTACCACTGTTCCTATGTTCCAGAATTGGATCCCAGACCGGAATCCTGGCGCACCCACCCTTCCTGCAGCGGACTCATCCTCCAGCTGCCCATGTGCCGGCGTCATCTATCCATCTATCCTACTACGTGTCCATGGCGGTCAAAAGGAGATCTTTTTCCTTGTAATTGTGTGGCCCTCTGGCGATCCCGGCTTCTCCAAGTCGCTTCTACTTCTCGGACTCTGGGCGACGCACCACGAGTGGGGTTAAGGGAGTAGGGCAAATGGATGGAGTGGCAGGATCCCTCTACTGCTGAAGTTCTGTTTATAGAACACCCGTGGCCGTCCTCGTGCGGACCAGAAGTACGGCCACGCTGAAAGAACCAAGAAAAACTATCACCAACCACTCTCACTGGCACCTGTGGGATCAACTCACATTTCTTAAATATTTTTTTTTTCTCGTTTTTATTTCAGTTTTTCTTCATAACTTTATTTATATTTATTCCGCACAGGCAATTTTGTTGCAAATAAATCGAACTTATTTCAAATTTTCGGCGTGAAAGCTTTTTATTTTTTTTTGATATTAGCATTATCTGACTGCCGGTCCTCTTGCGATTTGATTCTTGACTGCCTCTTGGCACCCATTACCACCCCCATATATGGGCTCGTCTCAAATCCCACTGTCCCATAAGCCTGACCTACCTCAAAGTCATTTCCCGCCTGCTTCTATATAGGGTCATTGGCCGTTTTGAACACCAACCAACGGACAGCCGGTGAGAAGAGCGAGCTTGAGCTTGAGGTCCACTTCCCCTCTACCCCTTACCCTGCGATTGGGATAAGCCTACCGCCTCAAGCCCATCTTAATTCCCTAGAGGGCGCCACTTCGCTCTTAAGCTCGAGGGCGTTGCCACCTACGAGAAATTTGGCCGCTACCTACTTCAAACGATCATCACTAACCTATCAATAACCTAGGTATACATATATGCACGTATACAAATGCAACACATTATACCATGATACAAAAATTAAAGGTAGTGCAATGCGTCGCTTGTCAAATTGTAAGGTCATAGAATCTCAATTTTGTATTTGTTGATATTTTTTAAAATGCGTGCTGCTGTAACCAGAATGAAAATGAGTGAAAATTATAGCATCAATTCAAATTAATCAAATGAAAACTAAAAAATTCCAATTCCCAACCTAAGAACTATCTGTCACAGACTCAATGTTATGGAGCAAATGTTTGCTCTACCTTGTATTCATTGTTGTATCATGACATTGTACCATATCTAAATCCAAATTTTTACTTAACTTGATGAAAATTAAGGGATTTGGTACTTTTCCATGAGAGTTTGAGCGCAAGTGATTAGACCGTTCGGGTAACTGGTCTGATTTAATTATTCTTTCAAATTAAGCTTGTCAGAATGACTATTTTTTTTTTGTTTTTTTCCAGGGACCGTAACCATTATGAGTTCTATTATAAAAATCTATCTGTCATGATTATTTTTTGACGGAAGAGAAGAGAAAACATCCCGGCCATACAACCAAGAACAAAGCAAGTGTGAACAAGAAATCTGTTGAGAAAAAATTATCACAAGAGCAATTTGACGATAAGGTAGTGAAATATTTCATTCATTCAATGATCCCGTTACGTGCTGTTGAAGATCCATATTTTGGAAAAATATTCTTGGACTTGAAAATATGTGAAAAAGGACTTACATTAATAAGTCGAACCTTAGGCTGTCGAATAAATACTTTTTATGAAGAGGAAATGCACCTGATAGAATGTGACTTAAAAGGTGTTGACTACGTGTGCACAGCATTAGATATCTGGTCGAGTAAAAGAAGAAGTTTTATTGGTGTCACAGCACATTGGATAACCCGTGATCTAGGTAGAGCATCGGCGGCTTTAGCCTGCCAAAAGATTCGAAGGAACCCACAGCTATGACCGCATATCTCAAATAATTCAAGAAATTAATTCTGATTTTGGACTAGAGAATGAAAGCAATTTTGTGAAGGCTTTCAAACTATTTGGAGTGAAACTCACAAACATTGACCTCAAAGATGACAGTCCCACTTTCGAAGATACATCTAAATCTGAAGCTAAAAAAGATGAATCAGCCGAAAACATTTTTTTGCTGCCTGCACATCGACGCTGCTCCGCACATACATTAAACCTATGTGCAACAACCGATGCCAATAAGATTTCAGATAATCAAAATACATCATTGTCAATTATGCATGCTGGAGTAATTAAAAAATCCCTTAAAAAACCTTATGGAAAGCTGCACGGCGACCAAAATCAGCAGAAATTATAAAAAATGTATTGCATCAAACATTAGCTCTCTGAGATGTTTGCGACTGAACTGATATCAAGGCGGTATACATATGTATTGCAGAAAGTGTCTGAATTGGCCTCACTCATAACAAATGTCGATTGCAAATATTATTGAATAACGCTTATGAACTATGTACATCTGGCAGGTTCTTTTTTTGAATTAACAGCGAATATGGTGGAACTGATACATTCTTCATGCTCTAGCTATGTTCTTCAGCATTGGTCATCCATGGTTCAGGGTTCACTATTGTCAAAATCAAGGCGATGTAGTTGTTGCCTTGAAAAGCAGTTTCTTAAGCACTTAGCGGTCTTATTACCATGGATATCCCTTAGCTGTGAGTTGCTCTTATGTATTGATTTTGGTATGATTTCCACTTGATTGGCATTAGCGTTTTTCATTAACACTATTTTTTATCCTCTTTGGTATTTTTTTCGCGATTCAATAAGTCGTCAGTCACGTTAAATAGGTTTAAATAACTCGTGAACCACTAACTCTGTGGTTCCCAGCTAAGAACCGAGAGCTGTGGCTCACGAGCTGTGCCTTTCAGCTTAGAGCAAAGAGCTGAGTGTCATGAGCTGAGATGTAGAGCTGGCTCTCGAGAGTTGCGAGCAAAGGGCGATTACGAACCCATTTTTTTAGTTTTAGTTTTTTAATTGTTAATCAATTAAAATTTACCCTACACTGACTCTGTGTACCTATGGTACAGAGTATAAAAATGGGAAATACTTTAAATATTTAGGTGTACCACAATATTTATTAATATTCACTTACTTTTAGCTCAAAATTGTATATTTTTAACATAAGTTGCTTAAGGTGTGCTCTTGCAAAACTAAGGCTTGATGGGGTTTGCAACAATACTCGTCTAATTCTCGGATCTAAATAGATGCTGCAAACGACAACATGATTATCCATCAAGGTCGCTTCTCTTTTTTTAATGCAATTATACAAGATTAGGATATGACCATCTTTTGTTATACTGACTGTGAGTTTCAGCTCCAGCCATAGTTTATAAAAATCACCCATGTTCAATTGGGTACTTTGTTATTTTTGAGTTGCTATGTAAGCAGGCTGTAAAGTCTAGACAAGGCTTTTAACATCAATCCATTCGGTAGAAGTAAGCTTCACCGAAAGCTGCAAGTGTTCTTCACAAAAGCCTTCGAACTTTATTAGTTTTTTTTGCATTGTAAATGTTGAATTCCATCGGGTAGCAACATCTAGCTCCGCTTGTGGCAATGAAAAATTGAATTTAAATTTTCCACCAAACTTCAGCATTAATGTTATATTAATATAACATTGGTCCCCGAAGAAAACCAAGTATGAGGAATCATATCCCAGGTTATTACAGTTTTGTGAAATTTGTAGCACTGTGAAATTAATAAAATGTTATAATTGAACATTTGAATATGGGTTTTATTCGATTTGGTTCACTTATTAAGGACATGCATCAAACTTACCACAATGCCTTTTGCTCTAGTCGTAATCGCACTCGACGATAATCATTAAATTTTGATTTTCATTTATTTTACTCAAGTCATAATGATTATTTCTTGAAAATCAAAAAATAATCATTAACCATTGAGCAATGAAATAAAAATCAAAAAAATAAAACTCATTGCGAAAATGAATAGATTATCGAAATAATATATAATCATATTTTATTTTACTCCATTTTTTCATACTTTTTTTGGATGCAAAATTTACAAATAATCATTATTTACGGTCCCTGGTTTTTTTTACTATTCACAGTTAATTTTTGATCAAAGCAATATTCACAACAAAACAAATTTTGGTAGCAAGGACCCAAGTGACATTGCTAGAAGGCATTTCTATCGACATTTAAAAATTTAGTATTTTAATCTTTTTGAAGTTCCAATAACACTAGTTTACAGCCAAAAAGACCGACTTCTGTTCTAACTATTTTTATACCCTTGTAGAGGGCATATTTAAATCGTCGAGATGTTTGTAACGCATAAAAGAAAGCATTTCCGACCACATAAAGTTTATATATTCTTGATCAGCATGGCGAGCTGAGTTGATATAGCCATGTCCGTATGTCCGTCTGTTTCTATGCTAAGTCTTTTGGTACAAATACGCTGCACATTTGTCGGAACCGGCCAGATCGGATGACTATAGCATATTGCTGCCCCAGGAACCATCGGTCGAAAATGTTGTTTTAGTGAAAAAAACTTTTTTGTCTTCAACGCAAACGTCCCCAAACCTCGTATTTATAAGTTTTCTATGCTTTCACGTAATTCCACCAAGTTTGATAGGACAACTATATAGTATAGCTGCCATAGAAATTGGGTGTAATAATGAATATAGGAGGGCTTATCTAAAATGTGTACATTTGGCCGAATGTACATATTTGTGTCAATGGAATCAGCCTACTAATTTATATAAACCATACAAGCTACAAGGGTATAAAAACTTCAGTCGTGCCGAAGTTAGCTTTCCTCTATTTTTATACACTTGAAAAGTGTATTATAACTTGCAACGCATAGAAGGAGTCATCTCCACCGTCCAACTCAACTTCTGTCTGTCTGTTTTTACGCGAACTTGTCCTTCAGTTTCAGGATAAAAATTAAAACGGTATTGAAGACAAAAAAGTTTTTCTCACTACAACAACATTTTCGACCGATGCACAGTGGGCCAGCTTGTATGGAGACTGCGGCCAAAAATACTTTCAGTAGATATACAGATTTTAGTCAAATTGACTTGTGCTTGGATGGAGCACACAAAAAAGAATCAAACACCACAAAAACAGAGACCAGGAATGTAACAGTTGCACCGCTCTGGGAACATACTTTCCGGCACTTTTCGGCAGCTAAACTTTGTCGTTTTAGAATCTTAAAAGGTTGACCAATTTGATCAAATAAGTCCCATTTAAGGAAATTTGGGGGGAACATAACTTTTACTTTAGCTGAAATGTTGTTCAAATGGCACACAAAAAAATTTTACTGACAAAACATAAAATTTATAAAAAGAACTCAACAAATTATAAGCATTTAATTTATTAAATAATAAAGTTAGTACCTTTCTTTTTTACTAGCTTGAATTAATTTTGGTTTGTTTCAAATTTGACTTAAATCTCAAAAAGCTTCAACAGTAGAAACAAATGTATTTCATGCTCTCTCTTTTAAAGCCATTCTTATAGAGTACGGTTGTAATAAAACAAAATCAGCTATACGATTAAAAAGCTCATTCTTCTGCGAGAAAGAGACAACACGTTTGAAGCCAAAATTATCACAGTGCATTTTTTATTTTTGGCCTATACCAGAAACCACTGTGCGATGGTTCCTATGGCAGCTATATGCCATAGACATCCGATCCGGCCGGATCCGACAAATGTGCAAGACAAAATCGTAAACATTGCTTCGCCAGTGCACGAGCAATGCCCACAGACGTATTCTGTATACTATAGAGGAGTATAGAGGAATCGTTCAACAAACAGAACGATAGAGCGTATGCTGTGTCATCAAAACAAGCGTCCGAACTCATTCCGAGAGTTCAGAGGGGTTACCATCCGGCTTATGTGATGGTTTGGTGGGGAGTCGCCTAGTATCGAATTTACACTGCGGTCGTACGACTTTTTTTTGGGGCTACGACCTTTTAGGTGTTTACATTGAGCGAACAGTCGCAAATAGTCCCAAAGGTCAATCAGCTGTTTTTTGTTTACTTTTAATTTAATTTGAATTTTGGTGTTAAATTTGGAAGTTTTGTCTACAAAATGGAAAAAAAAAACATTCTTTACGTGATTACGGAGATGCAGATGGTCGTGGATATAATTGAAAATGTGGCTAGTGAGGATGAAATGCTTTTGGAAAATCTGCTTAATAGCCATTTGAAGGGAATGGGAACAATTATAAACGCCATGGAAACAGAGCCAATTCCAAGAGCTTCAACAACAATATTTAGCACTTGTTTGATTTATTAACTAATATATTGCATATTTTATTTGAAGGATCGTTTCGGGTGCTTTTGGGAGGCCCAATTTTAAGAATTTTTAAAAATGGAAAAAAACTTGTTTTACGAACTGGTCAGCAAATTGGCCCAGCTCACACGGAAAGATTTTCGCTAAGCCATTCCATTAGAGAAAATAGTTGCAATAGCGCTATACACGCGGAATATAGAACAATTGGGCGAATGTGTGGTGTGTCCAAGGCAAGTGTATGCAATATTTTAAATGAATTTTGCATGGAAACATGGATAACACTTGCACCTGAATATCTTGGATCAGATATTCTCACTCAGGATAAAGTGGAAGAATGCGTGAAAGGGTTGGAGCAACTGGGATTTCCTCAATGTTTTGGTGCGATCGACGGTTGCCACATTGAAGTGATGCCGCCAAAGCAAGACTCCACGGACTTTTAAACCTATAAAGGGTGGTACTCCGTAGTACTTTTTGCTCTAGTAAACCATCGATACCAATTTCTTTACATTAATGTTGGCGCTCCTGTTCGATGTAACGACTCGCAAATATATGAGCGGTCCCAGCTGAAGCTGGCAATAGATGAAACCCATATATTTCTAGTCAACGCATGATGCATAGGTAGCACGTAAGTCCCCGTAATGCTCATTGGCGATTCGGCATATAGATTCTCGCAAACTTTGATGAAGCCCTACAAATTTTCCACAGAAGCACCGGAGGAGCAAAAGGTATTCAATTATCTTCTCTCAAAAGCTAGACGCGTAGTGGAAAATGCTTTTGGGCACTTTTTGGGCCCTGGGAAGGGCATGGATAACGCAATTATTAAGTGCTGCTGTGTTTTGCACAATTTCTTGAATGCGCACAACAGCCTTTTTCAAGAAAATTGGCCTTTCCATTGCTGAAAAGGGGCAACCCAATACCAATACCTTTTTAATAGAAGGGACTCAAAGTGTTCCAAATGAGATCCGATGTGCTCTAGCATCTTTCTTTAATTCTAACGAATCAGCTCAATTATAAATAAAGTTTTTTATTGACTATGTGACTGCTTGGACAAAATTTTCAACATCTTCTCTTGGTTGGTAGCGATCCGCTCTAGGATTCGGTTTCGCTCTTGTGAGGACTCAATTATTTTATATGCTGTCTCGCTCGCAATCCGATTGGCCTCCTGTAGATGGGAGTTTAAGGCCTCGCCGCGGTCCAGTCTACGCTTTTTCGGCTTCCAAGCTGACTAAAAAGCATAGCTCGCAAATAAGTGTTGACACTTTTTTCCATGCGTTCAGTCTCACTTAAAAACAGAAACATTCAAAACACACACGCTCTCTCACTGAGCAGAACACTTTTCTGCTCTGCTCTTGTGTTTTCTGTTTCGTTAGTTCGCTTGAGCAAAACCAACGAGTCTGTCTGCCAATAACAACTGAGAGAGACACTTTTGAGCGAGAGCTCACCAAACAACTGTCTGCAAATGAGCAGAAAACTAAAAGTGTCAGCAAAAAGTGTTATTTGTGTGTATTGTGGTAGGCCAACTTGTTGTGTTTGTTTTGTTTAATTAAATGCGTTAAATTATTAAATGCGTTATAAGCTAGTTTATTTATGATTATTATTTATTAAGAATAAAGCTAAATAACTAACAAAAAATTTATTTTTACCGCACTTAGAGTGCTGCGGTTTTCATTTAAATTCATTTCATTTTATATTGATAGGTTAATAATAATAATTATTTTTTCCATATTCCACACTTATTTACTTACTTATTAGATTCAGTATCAAATGTAAAACAAATATGAACCTTTTTGCTTTCTGCACGACCCATTTTTTGCACGAATAAAATTGATCCAATCTCATTAAATTCACTCAGACAAATGACGCTGATTATATTTACAAAGATCGTTGACAGAGAAACACACACACACAGGCGCCACACACACATTTAAAAAAGACACTTTTTACGCGTGCTCTCGGCAAAACGGTCAGTGAAAGACACGAGCAAAACAGAAACGAAAAAAGCGGTCTTTGGTTGAGAGAAACAGATATTGAGCAAAACAGAATTGAAAGTGTCTTCTAGCAACCGCTGTTCGTTGTGTCTGTAACAGAACAGTTTTACACAGAGACGCTGATAGTGTTAACAGTTTTTTGCGAGCTCTGCTAAAAAGTCTTCCAACAGTTCCATTTGGTTGTTGTCACTTGTAGCTGGTTCTGAAAAAACACATTTTCATTTGTAGTTTCTTATGGCTTTAAGAAAAATGAATGATTCTATACAAACCAGTTTGATAACCAATTTTCGTACTTACTTTTAACCTGTAGTTTGCATTTGTTTATCTTCTTATTGCTCTTCTTATATTTACGCTGTTGCGTATTCCGATAACTATCGATAAAAATTGCACAAGGCTGCCACATTTTTGAGGTAAATAGGGTCTGCCATCACTGATGTTTTTCGGTCGTGGAGTCTGCGACCGTCCCAAATTCAAAGTCAGCTGCCATAATTTTGTATGGCCGGACGACTAGTCTCAGGCAAAAAATACCAAAAAAGGTCGCACGATCGCTGTGTAAACAGCATATAAGATGGGGTCAAAAAGCTCCATTTTTGTAAGAAAGGTGTCAAAACAACGGCGAAAGTGTATCAATCCGACGTTTTGAAAAATGTGAAGACTCTCAACACGGCATTATTTGCAAACGAGCAGTGGACCTTTCAACAAGACTCCGCTCCACCTCACAAGGCAAATACGACTCAAACATGGCTAAAAAAACAAGTACCGAACTTCATATCTACGTATGATTGTTGGTAGCCCAGACCTGAATCCATCCGTTCTCGAGGCTATGGCTTGCTCTACTCGACACCCAAATATTGAGTCCTTGAAGCGCGCCCTTGTCCGAACAGTGGACAATTTCCCAATGCATGAGTGATGATCGATGAGTGGCCAGAGAGACTTCGGCGTTGCTGGAAGGCACAAGGCTGCCATTTCGAATAAGTTGTTCTACGATTGGTAGCCATTGAGTGACCGAATAACAAGCAGCAACAAGTTTTGAAAAATATTCATTGGTCGACGATTTTGTCCACCCCAATAGTACCGTAGTTTCATTGCCTTGGTATTTTATATTCTAGTATTTATACCCCTTTTGAAAGTTTGATATTTCTCTGATTTACTGCAAACGGTCACTCTCAACTACTCTCTCTCTCTCGTTCATCACAAAAAATTGTCAATAACTTTTGCTCAGAGTTTCAATGCTGCAAGTTGCAACAACTTAATTCTTAAGTGCGCGCTACCAAGTTGTGCAACTGCGTGTGTGTGTGTGTGTGTGTGTACGTGAGCGTGCGTTTACGTTTTAGTGTTTAGCATAACAATTGCTGGTGCTGGGTGGGCGGAGAGCAGCGTTCAGCGACGACAACGACTTTCAATTGTGCAATGCGTCGGGGCATAGTCGAGCGAAAATAGAAAGAAGTCGCAGTGAGAGCGTCACCAGCGGGGAAAATAAAATGTGAAACTGACAAATAACATTAGCCAAAGGTCCAAGTGAAAATGTGCTTAGTGGAGCATGCAGGAGGGGATCAACAGCGGCGGGAACAGTCAGTGCCAGTGACAACTTCCTCAACATTCTGCTCAATTCGCAACACCAATTGCTCCTCAGCCACCCCCTCCACCACCACAACCAACTCTAGAGTAAACAAGCAACGACAACAACAACAACAGCATCAGCAAGGGCTGCGTAGCACCACCACCACGCCCACATTTAATGCCAAATATAGGCGAAAATGTTTGCTACTCCTGGCCCTACTGTTGTTTCATGGCTGCTTTAGCGGTTTGCATCGGGCCAGTGCCTACAATTGCACAGCCCATGGCAATCGCTGCCAGAACGACGGTCAGTGCCAGGAGGATGGGCAATGTCTGTGCGCCGATGGCTGGCAGGGACCCGAGTGTCAGTTCTGTGGTGGCAAAGTGCGGTAAGTAGTTGGGTGAATCATCCAAAAGAAAAAGTCTACCTTCACGTTATTCAATCAACATCCACTCCTCACCTCTTTTGTGGCCTATTTGTGTCAAGCAACGGTTTAGTTTCAGCTCACGGCTGCTGCCCATTCTCGTTGGACAGGTTCTCCCCACCTTGCTCTCTCTCTCTCTGTCTCTCTCTCTCTCTTATCTGTCCGTCTCAGTTGGATTCTTTCACCTGACCGCTTGGCTTTCCAATACGGATTATTTAATTAACTGGCTTTGACTTTGAACTTGGTCAGCATCTCTCTTTTCCGTATGTGACAACGAAAAATGTTAGTTAATGCCCACAACCTTTATCGTAAAACGCTTAGAAACCTATTTTTGTTTATATTTCGCTTAATAACAGGCATTTGGCTACGTGCAGATAAGAGAACGATTTATATCTTGACAGCTAACAATTTAAGTGATGGCACGGCGGGAATTCATGGACTTGAGCAAAAAGTTTTAGTTGCAATAAATAGAATATGTAAAAAGTGTAGGATTTTGAATTTTATTTACATACATTGTTTAACTAGCATATAACCCGTCGCGCTTCGCTGCGCCGCCATCAGTATAGACTCCATCAATGTGGACTTTAATAAAGCCGATATCAGTATCAGTTCGAAGCCAATGGAAAGCGACAAATATTATTTGACTTTTGAGTACACCCCCGCCCTACATTTTACGGCTTTGCTAATGGGTTTTTCAAATACTTTTTCCATTTATTTGGGCTAAAGAGATAACGCACGGAATGTTATTCACCAAAATTGAAGCATACTTTTCCATATATTTGCCCTAAAGAGATTACAAACGGAATTTTATTCAAATCGTCTAGAAAACAACGATTGGGCTTAAACACACTCCCTCTAAAGGGAGGGAGCATACTTTTTCCATTTATTTGCCCTAAAGAGATTACAAACGGAATTTTATTAAGAATGCTTAAAAACAACGAACACACTTCCGCCCCCTATTATCCCACTTTGCTCAAAATTGGAGTATGCTTTTTCCATTAATTGGCCCTAAAGAGATTTCAAACGGAATTTCATTCAGATCGGCTGGAAAATAACAATTGGTCTCAAACCCTCCCCCTCACCACTTTTTTCCAACATGGGAAACTGAAATTACAAACTATTTGGCATTCTATCTTTACAAACCGAGTTTCAAGTTCATTGGGTGAAAAATAGATTTTTCAATGCCGAATTTTCCGGGCATTTTCACACCCTGGGTGCGGATTTTCCAACATCGGATAATGAAATCACAAATGAACTCGAATTCTATCCTAACAAATCGAGTTTCAACTAAAACAGATGAAAAATAGTATTTTACATGCCGAATTTTCGATGCATTTTCACGTCAGGGCGGCGTATTTCCAACATCGGAAATTTAAATCACAAATAATTCGAATTTGATCACAACAAACCGAGTTTCAAGTCAATCGGATGAAAAGTAGTTATTTGCATGCAGAATTTTACGGGCATTTTCACTCCTGGGCGGCGGATTTTCCAACATTGGAAAATGAAATTACAAATGGATTCGAATTTTTTCGCTACAAACCGAGTTTCAACTAAATCGGATGAAAAATATTTTTTTGTATGAAGAATTTTCCAAACATTTTCACACCCTGGGTCGAATTTTAAAGCATTGTAAAATTATATTTCAAATTATTTCGTATTTTATCCTTACAATCCGAGTTCCAAGCCAATCGGTTGAATAACAGTTTTTTTGCATGCAAATCGGGAAAATTCATGTCCAACTATTTCCCCTACTATGTTTACAAACCGGATTTCAAACACCAAAAATTCCCATACAAACTTCTCCGTCGCTTTTCCATCCCTTGGGGGTGGAATTTTCAAAAACACCGCATTAGGGCTCTGTTTCAACACTAAACGAAACTCCTGCCCAAATTTCAGCCTTCTTTCTCTTACCGTTCAGGCTGTGATTGCCAATCAGTGAATCAGTAAATCAGTCTGTGAATCAGTCATTCATATAAAGAGATGAATTCGATTTGACATATTTCAACCGAAAGTAATTTAGCGAATTTTTTTATATATGTCTAGTACCAACTCCAAATTTTTAACAGCGATTTTTATCATTTTCATCACAAGCCTTTTTATTGCCATTAAAGCATTTAAGAGTTCCAAATTTTTTGGTCAACGCTGGCATGAATGGACTTACCCAGAATAATTTTCGACTTTTTAAAATGCAAGCAGTTACCTACAAAATTCCGCGAAATTTTTAACAGCATTCAGCTACCACTGTCGTTTTTTTCCTTGTCAATTTGATACAATTTTATTAATTTATTCATAAGAGTATTTTTATTGCTATTTGGATTAGCTTGTCTGTGCTCTTCGTTGTATTAAAGGAGGTGATGATAATCCGCGTTTGTAATAGTCGTCAACTATTTTACGCCTCTTTCTGCTACATAATTTACAAATTTGAGGTTCTTTACGCATTTCTGCGCTGCCATATATTTATTCATGGTAGCCTTGCCACAGCACCAGTCAGAGCTTATTCCGCATCTGTCATGTGCGAAGACCAACTTTTTTATAACCTTGCAGAGGGTATATTAAATTTGTCCAAATGTTTGTTACGCATTGAAGGAAGCATCTCCGACCACATAAAGTATATATATTCCTGATCCAAGCTGAGATGGTCGAATAAACTCATCTATCGGTATAGACGTAATCTAGACCGGAATCTTCAAGACGGAAATGTACCAGCATGGATCACCCCAAATGAAGCAGTAGAAATCCTCACAAACTGCATTACGAACTCGGCAATCGCACCAAGAAAAGAAAACAGTACCCAATACAAAGAAATATGGTTCACCAGGCAATGTGAAGCAGCGGGACAGCTCTCCTTTAGAACCTTGAGAAAGGCAAGGATGGAGTACTCCCAAGAAGCTATGCGAATGTACCAACAAGCGAACGCAACATATAAGGCAATATGTAGCAGTGCAAAAAATCAGTACTTTTCAAACCTGGCAAAGTCACTAGAGCGCATAAGAGACAGTAAGTCTTACAGGGAAGACTAAATGGGAAAACTTTTATTAAAGCTATAGCAGTCGATGCACCAAAACTAGGGGAGTACTTTAGAAAGCTGTTGACCCGCAAATGGTTTATAACTACAGATTAATATCATTCCAGAATGCGATTGCAAAGGTTTTCTCTGCCGTGCTACTTGAGAGGCTAAACCGATGGGTGGATGAAACCGACCAGCTAACAGAGTTTCAAGCAGGTTTTCGAAAAGGATACTCCACGATCGACAACATATTCAGCGTCACCAGTATCTCCAGAAAGTATATTGAAAGCGGACGTAAGCTGTATGCTTTTTTCGTTGACTTCAGTGCAGCATTCGATTCGATCGACCGAAAGGCGCTAATGTTTAAACTGAGCAATTTTGGGATTTCGACCAAATTTATTAATATACTTGAAAGCATGTATAATAGAAATGAAGCAGCAGTTTGAAATGGAGAAGTGTTATCCAACTGGTTTCCCACGGAGTCGGGTGTTAAGCAAGGATGCTTGTTAAGTCCACTTTTGTTCTCGATCTACGTCAATGATGTGTTGGAATATCTACCGGAAGGCATTCACATAAATGGATACGAGATAAAATCCCTATTATATGCCGATGACATTGTGGTGTTTACAGAGTCGCCAAAAAAAATGCAAAACATGATTAATGCTCTGCAAGAATATTGTAAGGCCTGGGGCCTCAAAATAAATACCACAAAGTCAAATATTCTAGCCTTCAAAAAACACTGGAGAAGACTTGCTCTAGAAGAGAAATGGTACTTAGGAGAGACCGAGCTTGAAGTGGTGAAAACCTATAAATATCTGGGAGTGTGGATCTACCATAATGCGCAATTTAAATACCATTTGCAAGAAAAACTGAAAGACGCGAAGGTGGCGATAAACTGCACCTGGAAATCTCTCCTGAGCAGGAAAGATGTACCAACGAGCACCAAATACAAACTTTTCGGAGCAGCTGTGAGGTCCATTATGTGCTACGGCGCACTAGTCTGGGGGATTATGCAGTACGATGAAGTTGAGAACCTGCTGAGATCGTTCAACTGCATAGCGTGAGATTCGGTTGGCCGTGTTACTCTGTTTTAAAAGTCCCCTTCCAATATTTGTTATCAATATTTAGTGGCCTGACTTATAAAGTTATAAAGGATCCTCCAATTTGATCCATTTAATAGCTGGTGAACTTCGTGCAGATGTAGTCTTGCCTTACCAAAATGTAGAATTCTGTATTCCCTCAAGATCGGGCAGTTTCCAATAAAATGGATAGAGTTTTCCTGCTCGTTCCAATTGCAAAGAGAACATGTGTGTTGCTGCTTGCTATGTTTGGGACAAAGTTGAGTTTGAGCAATTCACCTCTGGCCATAAAAATTGTGCGAATTTGCACCACTGAAAACGCGTCGTTGAAATAATTTTTTTCTCCTAGGTCGTAGTTCAATTCTTTGTATATTAGACTTTGAGAGCTCCGCTCTGAATCGATCATAAAAGATGATCTATATGAAGCATCCATCTTTTTAAGAATTTCTGTAGCCCATGATTCCCACTCTGAACTTTCTTCGAGGTTAAGTCTTTCGCAGTTTTAATGATATCTTAAACAAACTTGTGGTCGGGAGTGGCTCAGTGCTTAGCGTGTCGGCCTGCTGTACGTAAGGCGTGGGTTCAATCCCGCCTCGGACCATCTAATAAAAAGTTCTTTAGAAAATAACTTTTACATATCCGGTCACCTTCACCAGCTATTGGCCCCAGCTGTGAAGTAACTAGCCATGAAAAATCAAACATTTTCAAACTTTACCCTTCGGATTCGGCGTTAAACTGTAGCTCAATTTCTCTTGTGCGAAAAATTATAAGCACACAAGCCAAGAGATTGAGAGAAGCTTGGAATGGCCCTTTGGGGCTGTAAAGCCAATTGTACATTAATCAAACTTGTAGACCTAAGGTACAAATAAGCTGGACATTTGTCAGAACCGGCCGGATCGTTTAACTAAAACCTTTTTTTGTTTTCAATGCAAACGTCCCCAAACCGTCGTATTTATCAGTTTTCTATGCTGTCACATAATTCCACCAAGTTTGATGAAAATCGGTCAACTATATAGTATATCTGCCATACAAAATATAGGTCTGATAAAAAAGTCGTAGTAGATAAACTTTTTTGTTTTCAATGCTTTCGCTCCCAAACTTGTTACTGATCAATACTATATGCTACCACACAATTCTGCCAAGTTTGATTGGTTGAAATAGTAGTTCTAGTGAGAGAAACGTTTTTGTTTTCAAAGGTAGCGTCTTTATACTTTCCAGCTACGAATATTTCCTGCTTCAGCACAGTTTTTGGGGATTTTGGTCAAAATCGGATGAATATATCGTAAAGCTGCTATAGCTATAGACTTCTGTATTCCATATATCCTCCAAATACCCCTGAATATTAAAAAAAAAACAACTAAACAAATTCAAATTCAAAAAAATCATAGTGCAGTGTGACCGTTTTACATTTGGTGGTATTTTGCAGTTTAACAGTAACAGTGCTACCACCTAACGGAATCAGTTTTTTTGTTTTTTGTTTGTCTGAGTACTAAGCTTTCAAAAAATCAATAAATCAAAAAATTTAAAATCAAACAGTAAAGGTTTAGCCGGCTTGTGGTCATGTAATTCTTGCACATAACTTTAAAACAGGAACACACAGCACCACAAGGGAGGCTAGCTACTTTGTCTACTTATAGTCAGCAGTTACATCTTCATGCCAGCTCCAATATAACCGCTTATGAATTTCAAAAAGAACTACGAGACAACGCCATGTGGCCAGTATCATTTGAGTGTATGTGTGTGTCCCCAAATGGCCTTACTGTATTAGTGAGAGAGATTTGGAAATTATAATCTTTACGATTCCTGTAAACAGGAATACGAATTGATAATAGGTATTAGGAAAACAAAAGACAATGGCGGTGTTCAGCAGAACAACTTTCTCCCTGATCAAGAAAAATTTGGAATAATGTTCCTACTGAACTCGAGTGAAGCGGCATCATAATAGCCAATTTGAGGTATCATGATACAGGAGCATGTATTAAAGAAATAGTATGCTACTTTAAAGTCATACTGATGCCTCCAACAACAGAAACTATTCGATGCATAATTTTTTCCTGATTCCTGCTCAGGGATCAATTATTCTGGTGAACACGCCCATTGACAGGAAATGTTTGGTACCAAGTATTTGTTGATCAATGGAACATCTTATCAGCAATTGTCTCGCCCGCGACTTGGTTCGTCTTTAAAATTAGTCTATAAGTACTTGTTAAGCGTTTGCCAAGGGCGTAAAAATTATTGCAGCTCGGACCTAGGGTCTAGATCGGACATAACCTAACCGGAAAAAAGTAAAAACTAATTTGTAGAAGAAAGGCGAAGCTCAATCTGTTCCGTGGCGACACTCATTGGCAACTTTTTACTGACAATAATTCATCCAAATTACCAATGACTTGAGCATTTTGTGGATTGACGCAATGCTAAACGATTCTTGCGGTTTGATATACTAGGAGGCGCATTTCTGGCCGCCAATTTCGATATAAAATCACAAATTCGAAGCGTTGTGTGAGCTGTTCCAAATCATACCAAAGCGTGTTTAAAATTTGTGGTGTTCTATACCCAAACACCTATCATGTTTAGTTTTACGAGCTGATAAGGAATCGTAAGGCGCTTATCAGTAGCCGCCCACCGAGAGAGTTGTGCGCTTTATCGCTTATGAATTTCCATTATTTTAGTATGCCGTTTACCTCACCTGTCTGTGTTTACCCTCGATTACAATTTGAATCGCAGCGGTAACTCATCAAAAACAGAGTTGACACACTCGCCGGCTTTCTATGCGAAAAAAAATTTTTAAAAAAACTGGTTCCTCTCTCTCTTGGTCGTCTATGCATTCCAAGCCATTGCACACACTCGCACATGTCGAGGGCGGGCGGGCGTTCGCCTCGCCTGGTCACCTACTCTATCATAGTATAAATATATGCTTAGCGCTCGACTGACTCTTCTATGTTGGCTTCGTGTTTGTGTGTTGGAGTCTGACTCATTGAGCAGCCAATTATTGTATAAATATATCATTTTGCAAGAAATTGATTTTCCCTGCCACTTGATACTACGAGCACATGCATCTACTTGCCACTCTAATTGCCTTGTCTGTTTATATAAAGTTTATCAAACACTTGGCGTACACTGGCATTAAGGAACGCCCACACATCCCCATTATTCCATTCACAGGCATATTGTAATGTGAACCCGTTGCAGTGCGTATCGATGTACGGAAACGCTGTTGTTATCAGGCAGGTCCCCTGTTTCAACTTTATAAAAATAAACGCGAATCGAGCGAACATTGAATTACATTTATGAGTGTGAACTCATAAAGAGCGGGCAGGTTGTGAAAAGAAAGCAGTTTTCTGTTAAGCGGATGTGAACACTAAAGAAGTGTTAGCTTTTCCAATGGCGATGCGGCAATGCTCTTTCAATTGCAGGTCAACTATTGTTTCGATTTGTAAAGTGCTAGTCCCAAACGAAATAGCTCCCACAGCAACCCAACAAATTTAAATAAACCGACGAAGGAGGGGAAGTTTAACAAAAAGATTTCATAGACTGCGCCAAAATGATTATTCACTTGCAAGTGCTCTATTTAACCGATCTTTTCCCTAGAAAGTGGTCAAGCCCGACTGTAATTTACTCTGTAACTGCCAAAGTTTATATATATATACTTGCAGTTTCAAAAAGATCATAAATTGTTTTTAAGCAAATAATATTGGTAATAACATTGGGCGTGTTCAGCAGAATAATTGATCCCTGAGCAGGTATCAAAAAAAAATTATGCATCGAATAGTTTCTGCTGTTGGAGGGAGCAGTATCACTTTAAAGTAGCGTACTATTTCTTTGATACATGCTCCTGTATCATGATACCTCAAATTGGCTAATATGATGCCGGTTCACTCGACTTCAGTAGGCAGATTATTGAAAATTTATACTTGATCAGGGAGCAAGTTGTTCTGCTGAACACGCCCAATGTTTGAATTTTAATTACTAAGACAAATTCTATAACCGATCGTTCTTCTGGCAGCTAAATAATTTAAAACAGCGGTGGGCATGAAATTTTAGTTTGCGAGCAGCCCAACAACAACAATAGAAAAAACAACCGTTATCAGCGAGTCTCGATGGTCCGATTCGCATTGACTTTGTTGTTGTTTACAATTTGAAGCGAGTTAATTCCGACACATTTTGTTATGAGACTGACTGGCGACAATTGACGAAAATCTCGGAGCAATGGGAGCAAGGGCTCATGTGTTTTAGAACATTAAACTGTCAACCAAATTGATTTAGGAAGCTAAGAGCAAAGGTTTGGACCAAAACCTTATGTTCAACAAGCTTGGATTCTTAAATTTGTTTGCAGGTTGCAGTTTTAAACGAATACGAATTCAAAACGAATTCCAAATTATTAAAAAAAAAGTGTACAGATTAATGGTTAACTAAAGCCAAGGTCCCACAGGCAAATATTTTGCTCAAATTTTAATCAAAACTTCGAACTAAAATTTACCAACGGTTAAGGTTCAGAAATTTGAGGCTCGAGGATTTTGGGCGTTGGTTTTGGTTCGAACCTTGGTTCGTTGCACGTTTTCCCCAATATATTTAAAATAACAATACAATAGGTATACATTGCTAGTCCGCATTTACACGGTGAAGCAAATTTCATGAAGTTCCTCATGAAGTTTTTGTTTGTAGGAAAGCGGTGTATGGGGGCAGTCGAAGCAGGCAAATCTTCATGGCATGCTGGCAATGAAGTTTTTCGATATGTGTAAGATTAAAAATTTGTGCCAGTTTTCTCTGATTTAGTGTCTGTTTATGTTCTGTAACAAAGGTACAAAGAATATTTGTGCAAATGTATGTAACCGCCAGAGCAAAGCATCTCTGACTCTCTCTATGTATGTACATATATTAATCTTCGCATGTGCAAAGTATATCATACTGCCAAGTTTCGGATTTCACTAAAGTGAATTCGAATTTTTTTACATGTTCTCTTCTCCGTTAAACAATCAAGAAAATCCGTATTAAACCTTAAGTTTCTGCTTACTCTTTAATCGACGGATTCAAATTAAAACATTTCAACATTTCATTAGCCCAATCAATTTTATACAACAGCACATTTTACAAATTCGACCTGATAGTCTGGCTTCACCGACTTTCCGTATTGTTATATTTCTGATTGTCGACTCTGCTGTTACGTACATAGAAGTGTACCCAAATAAGTTTTAATGTGTATAATCTTTTTATACACTTGAAAAGTGTATTATAAGAGAGTCTTCTTTTGGCTGCACGCTGATAATATGTCGGAACCGACCGGATCGGATGACTACTTCTTGTACAGAGTCTTCTTTTGGCTGCACGCTGATATGTCGGAATATGTCGGAACCGCCCGGATCGGATGACTACTTCTTGTAGCTGCCATAGAAGCGATCGTTCGAAAAATGGGTTGTTGTGAGAAAAACTTTTTTGTTTTCAGTGTTAGCGCTCTTAAACTCGGTCATTATTGTAATTATATGTTTTCAAACTGACCTGCGAAGTTTTGTCGAAATCTGTAACCTTTAGAGCGAGCTTTTTCAAGTGTATTAAAACTTCGGCACAGACGAAGTTAGCTTTCCTTTCTTGTTTTTTTTTTAACCGAACCAAAAGCTTGGGTTCGGAACGTGTTCGGATTCTTCTAGTTTCGTCGGTTCGTTCGGTTCAAATCCGGTTTGCAGCCCTGCAAATTAGGGAACTTTTCGGACATATTCGATCAGATTAATTACTTAAGGAACCATAGTTTTAGTTTGAAATCATGCAAAATCTGCAATCAGTGCTATTTAGCCAAATTTTTGGCTGTGGGCGCTTCACTTCTTGTCCCAGCTCTCCCTGTTTTTAAAGATTGCCCTTAATATATCGTTAAGCTCAACTACTTAACTTTATGCTATAATGAAATAGAAGACCAAACCGAATCTCATGTTGAAAATCATCTTAAGAGCTAATAATATGAGCGCAAACCGAATTTCAGTTCAATAATTTCAGAAACAACAAAGTTGGTGCAAGTCGAGCATACCGTTTATGTGACAACTATAAATAATAATGGTCTAAATTAAGTGAATCTTGATAAGACGTCTTCGGTGGTCCTAAATATGCGTTTAATTCCAATTTTTTGGGAAAATATCATTTTATGCGTTTAATTTCCATTTTTTGGAAAATTTTATTTTAGTTAAAGCTTATGACCAAAAAAAAAGGACAGCGCACTGTGCATTGCTATGGAAATAAAAAACACTTTTTTCAAATTATTTTTGAAGCCTTCATCCCTATTGTTTCAGTAACATTGCCATTTGCTGTTTTATCTCTAAGATATAGTAATTATATACATACACAGAAAAAATAAGATCCATATAAATTTGATATGGGCTGGTTAATTTGACATTTCGTCAAATATCATTTTTATTTCATATCATTTCTAAACTATAACGTTTTTTTTTAACCATAAATAATATCAATTTGTCAAATGATATTAGAAAAGGTCAAAAATATATCTATTAAATTTTCGAAACTCTCACAAGGGGAAAGGGATGTAAAATGAGAAAACGGAATGAGACAATTTCGGGTGTGTTCTAGAAATCTCTAGAGATTTTCGTATAAACGATTTGATTTGGAACTAAACTAGGAGGATTTTATATTTGAAATGATATGAACAAGGTCGGCAACTAGATCATAGGTCGGTAAAACCGTATGCATTAAATCTTCTTGGCCTTGAGCAGTCGGTTTCAAATCGATCAACTTTTGTCATATAATCAAGTAGCCGGGCATATCTGTGGCACAGCACATGTAAAAACAAGCAGTTTTAATTCGAAATGCAAGCGTTTATACCAAAATCTCTAGAGATTTTTGGAACACACCCGATAGTGTTTCACATCGAAACCACACACATGCCCGATAGCTTGGTGCGGTAAGATGCCATGCCAATTTCTAAGGTGCAAATGGTACCGAGTTCGATCCCTGGTTCTTTTTCTGTTTCTATAAAACAATAAATAATAGTACTTAGGTAAAAAATAAATAGTGCCATTACCAATTCATTTTATTTCTTTGTTTAATAACACTACTTTACAGCCAAAAATACCCATTTCTACTGAAACTATTTTTAAGTGTAAATATGAATTTTTTCATTTTTTCGGTACATTTACATTTTATGCCATATCTCAATTCATAATGGTCAGATGGAGTCAAGCAAGATATGAATATTGATATGAAAATATATAATATTGAGCCCCAGATCAGATCATTATTTTTTTTTGGTGTAGTATACGTAGAATAAGATATACGGGTGTGTTCCAGAAATCTCTAGAGATTTTCGTATAAGCGCTTGCTTTTCAAATTATAACTGCTTGCCTTTATATGTGAAGTGCCGCATACACATGTATATGCCCGGCTACTAGATAAGATGACAAAGGCTGAGATATTTGAAACCGACTGCTCAAGGCCAAGTAGATTTAATGCGTACGGTTTTATTAACCTAGAATCTAGTAGCCTACCATATTTTTATCTTTCACATACAAAGTCCTCCTTGTTTAGTTGCAAATCAAATCGATTGTACGAAAAACTCTAGAGATTTCTGGAACACACCCGATCTATACAAAAAAAAATGAGGAAAGCTAACATTGGCTCGGCCGAATTATATTTCTAAGTTCGTATTTGCTATGAATTTCAGTTTATATAGTAGCAATTATTTCATGTGTGTGGGAACATCGCACGAGAGAATGACTATGTAAATTGCTATCTATATAGTGGCCCGGCTACACGAAAGTAACTTTTCTTATTACAACTCCAAATATAGGCAGTCGTACATATCAAATTTATTTTTCTCACTTGTGTAAACATTTTCCGAAATAAAACCGTTTTTTAGTACAAAATTTGATTAAAAATCGCAAAATGATTGCGAAAGTGAAAATGGGAGCACGGCTGATAGTCCGCCTTCCTCTTACCTGGCATGGTTCGTAAAGTTTTTGAACACGGAGTGTTTACCGGACGTCCAGTTAAAGCCACAAACAGGCCCCTGATACTTTACTTTTCAATAAAATGTAATCGGAGCTTAAAAAATCAAGGACGAAAAGTACATTGTATCTTACCTATTGGCAAGGTAAATGTAAATTAAAACCTAGGTAGGTAAAAGGTACTTGAGTTTGAAAATACCGATGTAAGGTAAAAGGTACACAAAATATGTATCTAGGTATGTACCTTGGTATTTGTACCTAGGTACTTCCAAACACTTGCTAATTAGGGCTGCAAACCGGTTTTGAACCGAACCGGTTCGAACCCGGAATTCCGGCTTTGTTTTTACTGTGAACCAAACCCTGAACCGAACCTCGAGCACGAAAATAGATGAACCCGAACCCGTTCCGAACCCAAGCTTGTGGTTCGTTTCAAAAAAAAGATTATACACACTTAAATTTATTTGGGTACCCTTCTATGGAAGTAACAGCAGAGTCTACAATTAGAAATTTAACAATACTGAAAGTCGGTCTAGCCAGACTATGATATACTTTGCACATGCGAAAGTGAATATATGTATACACTTTATAGGGTCAGAGATGCTTTGTGCTGGCGGTTTCATACATTTGCACAAATGTTCCTTGTACCTTTGGAACAGAACATAAACAGACACTAAATCAGAGAAATTGGCACAAATTTTTCATCATATACATATAAGTAAAAGTAAAATTGGCTCAAACAGCACCTCCAGGAGGGCCAAGGCCAAGCTTCTCTCAATATTTTATACATATACATATCGAAAAACTTCATTGTCAGCTTGCCATGATGCTTTACCTGCTTCGACTGCCTCCCTACACCTCATCCCTATAAACAAAAACTTTATGAGGAACTTTATGAAGTTTGCTTCACCGTGTAAATGCGGACTAAAAATGTATCTAGGCGTCAAGTGTAAACCTATTGTATTGTTATTTTAATTAGGAATTATTTTATTTGGGAAAAAAATGCAACGAACCAAGGTTCGAACCAAAACCAATGCCCAAAAATCTCGAACCTCAAATTTCCGAACCTTAACCGTTGGTAAATTTTGGTTGGAACCAGCAAACCGGAGGTTCCGAAAAATTTTTTGGGTTTGCAGCCCTGATTATAATATATAATTAATATATAATATTAATAAATATTAAGTTTGAGGGCGATAGCATTGAAAACAAAAAAGTTTTCCTTACTAAGACTTTTTATACCCTTGTAGAGGATATATTAAAATTGTCCAGATGTTTGTAACGCATAGAAGGAAGCATATCCGAGCACATAAAGTATATATATTCTTGATCAGCATGACGAGCTAAGATATAGCTCAATGGTAGCGCCTTTATACACTGTAGTTACGAATATTATCGGTTTCCAAACAATTTGTAGGAGTTTTATCCAAAATTGAAGGAAGGATTGGGAAATAACTCAGCTAATATTGTTCAAAGCGAAAATCGCCTCGAGTCGAAGTTAGCTTTCCTCTATTTTTCCCAGTTTTTATAGTCGTCCGATTTTCATCAAGCTTGGTGAATAATGAAAAAAAAAAGTTTTTCTCACTAGAACTTCTTTTATGACCGATCCTATGGTTCCTATGGCATCTATAAATTATAGTCACCCGATTTCGACAAAATTTTGCAAATTTGTTTGAAAGCATAAAATATATTAATACTGAAAGAATAGTTTGCTTAGAAAGCGAACAGACGGACGGACAAAGCTAAATCGACTCAGCTCATCGCCCTGATCAAGAATATATATAGTTTATGGGGTCCAAAATGAATATTTCTATGCGTTGCAAACTTCTTGGCAAAATTATAATACCTTTTGCAAGGGTATAAAAACCCACTGACCTGCTGATAATCGACTGGGCGAACGATTTGTACGGTAACAGTCCGGATCTTGCGGGAAATTCAAAAAAAAAAGACGATGCCAATTCAATATTCATGCATTCCCTTGATCCTGAGGCAATGAATTAATACCACGAGGCATTTTCAAAAGTCAGCGAATCAAACAGAGCCCTAAACCGGAACCATAGTCCGAAAAGAACTGATTAAACCAGATAAAAACCAGTATTCGAATGCCGAAAGACCGAAAATTCGAACCTGATATTTTTTTGGAAGCGAAAAGACCGAATAGAACCGAAAACTTTACATTTTCGGTTCTGAGTTTGTCTGTCATCAGTTTTATTGATTTAATTCTTAAAGGACTTTCCTAAGCATAAAAGATTTATAAAATTTAAGAGATGTACTTCATTGGGGATTCATTAAGTTCCTAGAACTGCGTATAGTATTTTTGATATTCCCTTTATATCGTAAGCAAACAAGATGTTTTCCCATTCAAGGATAAAGAAAGCATCTAAAGAGCAAAATACAATGTAGATTCTATCAATCAAGTAGAGAGTTGATCTCTACCTACTACCACTCAAATTTCTTAATTGCCTCGCATTTAAAATTAAAATTCGTTATAAATTAAAAAGACATTACAAATTGTCACTTGATTCATTCACATGGTTAGGCCTTTACCTTCCCCCACATCAAGTTGCATCATCTTAAGTGGGGAAAATAAAAATTTATAATAAAATTTAACTTATGACATTTCTTTCTACATGACATCAGTGTCATGCCTCTGCAAGGGCATTTGCAATTACAAAAGAAAGAAAGCAAAAACTATGACTTTATCTGACTTGCGGCCCCTTAACAGTTGAGAGGCTTCGCCATCTCCTCGTTCCCCTCTTGCACTTTTCCATTTCCATTTCCAACTCTATTTCCATCAATTTGCGATTGCATTTTACGTTGGCCGACAAAATTCAATTATCTTGGCGCAGCATCAGCCACCATTTACATATGTACTCGAGTAATATGTATGTATGTAACGGCGTTAATCGATAGCGAAATTGATTTATTTTGCCGCGTCAATTAAGCTTTCTATGGATTCATTTCGCATGCTTATGTGTCTCGCTTTTTTGTAGCATGTACCATCCCATGGGCACCATACACGATGGCTGGGGCAACTATTCGGTGAGTGTCAAGTGCAGTTGGCTAATCGATGCACGCCATCCACATTGGGGCCGAAGGCACAATGTCAATTCCCCTCGAACGTCCAACATACGGATTCATCTACGCGAATTTGCCACCGAGTGCGGCTGGGATCATTTGTATATATATGACGGCGACAGCGTAGATTCACCGCTACTGGCGGTGTTCAGGTGAGTAAAGCATGTCCAGGTTAACAAGATTGTTCTATATCCTTGTTTTTTTTTCCATAGTGGTCTCATGTACAGGGGGAACTTTTCTATACGCCGTGTACCACAGGTTATAGCCAGATCTGGGACAGCATTGGTGCATTTCTTTAGTGATGACGCGTACAATATGTCTGGATTTAATCTCACCTATAAGATGAATGGCTGTCCCACGAATAGTGATGGTGAGTTATCATTCAATTTCAAGATTTCAACGTTTGTAACAGTTGTTGTTTTTTCTATATTTCTCGCAGATCTCGAGTGCTCGGGTCATGGCAAATGTCGGGATGGGGACTGCCTTTGTGATTCAATGTATAAAGGCGAAGCGTGCAATGTGGCTGCTTGTCCTGGCAATTGCACAGAGTCACGTGGACACGGCATATGTAGACCAGACCAAGAGCGGTAAGTTCTATTGAAACTCATTTTCTAGCTAAGGTTATATCTAAGACTGGTCAGTTATATTATAAATTTAAACCAAAACTGCAGACGTCCTCATTTGACATCTATTGGCGAGTCCAATAGATAAGGCATTAGAAACCATAGGACTAAAGTATATAATAATACAAGAATGCACCATACTGTTTTAAGAGATGGAAAATGGAAAAAACTCAGAGAAAAAAAAATATGCAAAAGCTACACGAAAATGTGAGATTTCTAACCATTTTGACTGGGCTCTTCAACTCATAACGTTTGTGTAGCTTTTCTGCACGCCGCGTCTAGATATTAAAATCCTACACGTTACGTGTAGCTTTTCTACACGTCGCGTTTAGCATTCTCATTTCAACAAGTGGCGTGTAGCTCTTTTGCACGGCGCGTTAAGCTTTCTCATTTCTAAACGTAGCGTGCAGAAAAGCTACACAATCGTTATGGGCTGAAAATCCCGGTCAAAACGTGTAGAAATCCCACATTTTTACTTGCACAAAAAAAAAATTCTTTTTTTTTGCTGCTGCTATCTTGAAAGCTCATTTATTTCGCTATGCGCATTTTAGCATTTAGCTTTTCTACACGAGGCGTTTAGATATTGAAATCATACACTTTACGTGTAGCTTTTCTGCACGTGGCGTGTAGCTTTCTGAATTCTACATTTTGCGTGTGCAATTTAGCAGGGCGCAACACGTTTCGTTTAGCTTTGACGATTGTGAAGAAACTTTGGAGAATGGTTGAACGCTTGCCCGCCATGGTTTCTGGGTTAAAAAAATGGTCGAAAAATGTTCCAAAAACCGCGAAATTTGTCAAATTATTCCGTTTATCCGATTGTAATGAAACATTGTGGATTGGTTGGACTGGCTTGCCCTGGAAGATTTCCAATTTGAAGAAATGGGCGGGAATTGTTAAAAAACGCCAAATTTACCAAATCTCCGATTGCGATAAAACACTGGGGCATGGTTGGACGCTTGTCCAGGAAGGTTCCTGAGTTGAAGAAATGGACAGGTTCCTGAGTTGAAGAAATGGACAAGAAATGGTCCGAAAACCGCACAATTTCAAAAACTGTACCGTTCATCCGATTGCGACGAAACTTTAAGCAATGGTTAAACGCGGAGGTTTCTAAGGTCCAAAAAACCGCGAAATTCGCAAAATTACCATATAAGTATTAATGAAAGCGTTTAATGTTTAGATTACAATGAAGGCGTGGGTAAATGGAAGCTGTTGCTGTAAAAAGTTGCGAAATTTGAACAATTCTCATTTGAGCCTAGATTATTATGAAGATTTGATAGACGGCAATTGTAGATGGGTAAATAGAATCAAACGGTCAAAAAGTCACGAAATTTGCAAAATTTTTATATGAGCTTAGATTATCATGAAGATGGGTAAATAGGGGCAACAATTTATAGATATTATAGATGACGCATATGAAACAAAAACGATTGTTCGTGGGAGCTGACATTGGATTCCAATTATTGCTTCTCGCTGTCTTTACGAGGAATATATGTATTGAAATTTTGCTATGCGTTTTAATAAATGGGTGTTGGTTGAAGTTTGCATGAGATGCGGTATCTATATATCTAGTGTCTTTGATATAGGTGAAGATCGAATGGTCGAACTTCGAAAGCCGTGATTTTCAAGCCATAAGTGCATATATGAAACGGGAAATAATTAATTTATATATAGATGAATGTCTGTCTGTAAGTCTGTTTCCTATGCCTGCCTAAACCTAAATAGCCGGATGGTAAAGATCGAAAGGTCAAAAAATCGCGATGGCGATTACCTGCTAGTTAGGAATTTACATACTTTATGTGGTCGGAGATGCTTCCTTTAATGCATTACAAACATCTGGACAATTTTAAAAAGGGTATTAATAATATCCAGTCCAAAATCATGCAATACTGTTCTACGGTTAGCTCGCGAAGGATAGAGCTGTGAATAGAAGTTTTGTGGCGCAGGGATTATAAAATTCTTTCAACCAACAGTTTAATGAATCCAAGTACACCAATTGATCCAGCTACAAAATAGGGGATATGTAGATTAAAGCGCAATTTGGTATCAAAAAGAATTCCCAGATTGTCGATCTTTGTTGTAAAGATTCATTTCCAATCGTATAGGAAACTATCGAAGGTTTTACAGGGATGGAAAGTCCCAAACATACACTTGTAGCAATTTAGGTGCAAATCAGCGGTGGGCACGCAATTGCTCCCCTTGCTCCGTGAGCTTCATAACAAATTGAGTCGCAGTTAACTCGCTTCGAATTGTGAACAACAATAAAGACCATGCGAAGCGGAGCATGGGGCCTAAAAGACGCTCACACAGAGGGTGCAACAGGTTTATATTTGGCTATCGAGACCCGCTGATAACGGTTGTTCTTTCTGTTTTTGTCGTTGGGCTGCTTCCAAACTCAAATTTCGAAGCAACAGACCCCAATAAAATCGATTTGCTATAATGCTGATGGAGTAGGCTATAATCTCTTTAATTTCGGAATAGCTTGGCTATACCTCTGTAAATGGGAATATCTGATTTTCCACCCTTTTCATAATGAATAATTTAAGATTCTTTACAAAGAGTTGGGAAGATAGTAGATTCAAGAGACAGATTGAAAAGCCTTAGCAACGGTTTGCATAAATAACTACAATACTCTTTGAGCACACGAATAACTTTGAACAATTGGAGAACGAATCCTAGTTCCATAATCTTAATTAAATCGAAATTCATCCAATTATTACAATATTCAATGCACTTATTAATCATTTCTACTCCTTAGCTGCCTTTGCAACGAAGGATACGGCGGTGATGACTGCAGTCAAGTCAGCGCTCATGGCGTCTGGAGTACTTTACATCCCAAGCACTCACCAGCTGGAACAGCCTCCCAAGGCGCCGCCGTCTGGCGCGACACTCTGCACATTATTGGCGGCGAGTCATATGGGCGTGGTGAACTAATGAGTACCTATGACTTTAATGGCAACATCTGGGACACCGTGCATCCAGAGAATGACGGTGCCACGCCGGACAAGCGCTATGGCGCCTCCTCGGTCATGTATGGCGACAAGATCTTTTTGTATGGCGGCGTTGTCAAGGGTCAGGGCATCTCCAATGAACTGTGGTCGTTTGATGTGTCAGCCAAGACCTGGGAGAATGTGGCCGTGAAGACGGATTCATGCAATGCCACGGGCCCAGTTATGTGCGGACCCCTGCAAGTGGCCGGACACACGGCCACTTTGGTCCCAGGCTTTGGTGACAAAAACAATTATCAGTATATGGTGGTCTTATTTGGACATTCACCCCAGTATGGCTACCTCAACACAGTGCAGGAGTTCAATTTTGGCACACGCGAGTGGCGCATTGTCCAGACCTCTGGCTATGTGGTGAAAGGAGGATATGGACATAGCTCCGCTTACGATTTTCTCACTGAAAAGGTCTATGTCTATGGTGGAATTGTGTCGGAGAGTGAGTCCAGTCAAGTGCTGAGCTCTCGTCTGTATGCCTATGAGCCATCGACGCGTATTTGGACCATGCTGTCGGCGGCTCCCAGTGCCAGGCTGCTGCACACAGCCAACTTTGTGAACCAAGGACTAATGATGGTCTTTGGCGGTAACACGCACAACGACACCTCACAGAGCTATGGGGCCAAGTGCTATAGCCAGGATCTGCTCATTTATGATGTCTTCTGTGATTCCTGGCACCTGCACCCAATGCCAAGCCATTTGCAGGCGGATTTGGCACGCTTTGGTCACAACTCGGTGGTGTTTGAGGATGCTTTGTATATTTATGGAGGCTTCAATGGCCAGCTGCTCAACGATATGCTGCGCTACGAGCCAGGACAATGCAGTTACTACACCAAGCAGGAAAAATGCACCAGTGCTCGTCCTGGAGTCAAGTGTATTTGGGATGTGCAAAAGATGCGTTGCATAGCCATCACCCAAGTCCAACGATCGGCAATCTATGGCCGAGAGCAGTATGAATACGTGGCCTGCCCCTCGAAGAGTCGTCTGACCATGACCTCAGAGCATCTGCACGATGTGTTGCGTTGTCAGGAACTGACCAACTGCCAGTCGTGTGTGTCCACCGCTTTTGAGTGCACCTACTGCGGCAATGGAGTCTGCAGCAAGGAGCGTTGTCGCGAGACCACCTCGGTGGCATCTGTTTTCTACGAGGCTTCCACACATCAGACACTGCAGCAAACAGTGGCCACAGTGGGGCCGCCCCTGAACGCCAAGCGTTTGGATAGCTGTCCCGCCTCTGAGGACTTCCAAGTGCAATCCGTCTGCGAGCAGCTGCACAATTGTCGCGCCTGTCTGTCTAATGTGGCCTGCAAATGGGACACCGAGCAGAATCGTTGTCGCAGTCAGGTCTCTGCGTCGGGTGTGGTGCCCAATCGCACCCAGGATGATGTCATGTGCCCGCCGGCGTGTGCCACGCTTACCAATTGTCAGAACTGCACGGAGGATGAGTGCATATGGTGTCAAAACGAGCAGCGGTGTGTGGATCGTAATGCCTACACGGCCAGTTTCCCCTACGGACAGTGCCGAGAGTGGACCACCTTCACGTCCAAGTGCCGTTCCTCGCCGGTGACGGCCTTGAGTGCGGGCAGCACCACAGCTTTGTCGAGTGCTCAGTGCGGTTATTACAACAGCTGTCAACAGTGTCTGGATGATCCGGCCTGCGGTTGGTGCGACAATGGCTCCAACACTGGCCTGGGCAAGTGTGTGGTGGGCGGCGCTCTGGCCCCCTATGACGACACCGAATGCGCCTTAAAGCATTGGTTCTTTACGTCGTGTCCGCGCTGCAATTGCAATGGCCATTCCTACTGCAACGACCAACAGCATTGCGAGCAGCCGTGCAACAACCTGACCATTGGAGCTCACTGCGAGAAATGCCGCACCGGCTACTGGGGGAATGCCATCAACGGTGGCGAGTGCCAGCGCTGCGAGTGCAACGGCCAGGGAGACTATTGTCATCCGGATACGGGCAAGTGCTACTGCAGCACCAAAGGCATTGTGGGCGATCATTGCGAAAAATGTGACTCGCAGAACCATTACCACGGCGATCCTCTGCGCGACTCCTGCTACTATGAGCTCACTATTGATTATCAGTTCACCTTCAATCTGTCCAAAAAAGAGGATCGCCACTTCACCCAGATAAACTTTCGCAATTCGCCCGGCAAACCGGAGATCGATGCGGATTTTACCATTACCTGCAGTGTGCCAGCCAAAATGGACATCTCGGTGCGGCGAGCCGGTTTGCCGGATAAGCTTATTTTGGTGGGCGTCAACTGTTCCACATTTCGTCATCGGTTTGCCAAAACGGAATATCAATTTGGCCACTCGCCGGATGACAATAGTTCGCTGACCACGTTCTACGTGTTTGTGCATGACTTTCAGCCGCCGATTTGGATACAGATTGCGTTCTCGCAGTATCCCAAGCTAAATCTGCAACAGTTTTTCATCACGTTCTCGTCGTGTTTCTTACTGCTGCTGCTCATGGCAGCTGTGCTGTGGAAGATTAAGCAGAAGTATGATATGTTTCGTCGGCGACAGCGTTTGTTTGTCGAAATGGAACAGATGGCAAGTCGTCCGTTTTCACAGGTGAGTTTAAATGAATCGACTGTCATTGTAGAAAATCACTTACCATGTGTGGTTTCTAGGTGCTGGTCGACATTGAAAACCGTGAGAGTATTGATCTGAGTTTAACCCTGGAGGGCATCAGCCACCTGTCCAAGAAACGCAAGAAGGTGAGAAAATACTTGAATTAATGATTAAAAGAGTCTTAATTTTGTTTTTTTAATATCTTTCGAAATCTTTTTTGTCACAGGAATGTCCCAGTCCCATTGCTTTGGAGCCTTGCAGCGGCAATCGAGCAGCTGTGCTCTCGCTTCTAGTCCGGCTACCCACGGGTTTGAATCTGTTCAAGCTATATACAAATTTTAAGCCCTTGCAGGATAAAATTACAACTAACAAATTGTTATCGAGCTTTATCTAGATGTTGCTAGTTCAGTGTTTAGTAGTATTTTTTTTTTTGGGTTAGAAATATTTTTTGAACTCGAACATATTTGTCTATCATTTGTCAGGCGTTGTCCCAGAGGTACACATTTTAAAAAAATTATGAGGTTTGGGTTGGAGAATTCTTAAAGATTTTCGTATAAACGACTGGAATTCGAACCAAGCTTAAATGACTTTATATGTGAAGTGACAAGAACAAGTCAGGTTACTAGGAAGGAAAATTGTAACTTGTGTATTGAACTGGGGCTTTCATAAGCCGATCGGTAAACAAAAGATCTTTATTCTTTATTGGTTCGATGTTGCGCACACACAGCATCACAACCGCTTGACGGTCTCGGCCTCTGCTATGAATGCCCTCCACTCGCTTATGCATTGTGCGAGCTGGCACCAGTTGTTCATACCTAGGTTGTAAATGTCTTTCCGCACTTGATCATCCCATCTTAGTGGTGGACGACCCCTCCTGCTTTGTCCTCCAAACTCAGCCGCCTTCGCTTTGTACGTCTTTTTTACTGGAGCTTCTTCATCCATCCGGGTTACAAGTCCTAACCAGCGCAGCCGCTGTTGCTTTATGCGCTTGACTAGACTGATGTCCCTATAGAGCTCATACAGTTCGTGATTCATTCGAATGCGGTATCCATCGCCAACTTTTAAAGGTCCATAGATCCTCCGAAGGATTTTTTTCTCGAACACGCCAATCGCATCCTCATCCGCAGCTGTCATTGTCCATGCTTCTGCGCCTACTGAGCCCGTAGTAGCACCGGTTTCCAAGAGTTATTTTTCTTCGGATCTCCAGGCTGATGTTGTTGTCGCCGGTAATCATCGTCCCGAGGTAGACAAAATCCTCTACAACCTCAAAGTTGTACTCTCCCATAATGACAAATTGTTCAGGACGCGCAGGCTTCTTGTCCGTGGATACTAGGTACTTCGTCTTGTCCTCGTTTACCGCTAAGCCCATCAGTTTAGACTGCTTCTCAATCTCTCAAAACGCCCTGCTTACCGCCCGTTCGTTTTTCCCGATAATGTCAATATCATCGGCGTCTGCGAGTAGCATTAGATCTTTATAAAGAAATGAGCCCGATCTGTTGACATTTGGACACTGGCGCAGTATATACTCCATCAGCAGATTAATGAAGTCACACGATAGGGTATCAACCTGCCTAAAACCTCTCTTGGTATCTAATGGTTCGGAAAGGTTCTTTCCTATTTTGACGGAACTTTGCCAGATGCCAGATGCCGAAGGCTTAAATCAGCGGTGGGCACGCCTTTGCTCCGAGTCACTCTGGCGCCTATCATTCGCACAAACAGTCGGCGCAACAAGTGTAATTGCCTCGCTTCGAAGTGCGTTAAAACAACAAAATCTATTCGTGCCGGCGCTCATTTCAAAGGGTGTTAAAATAAAATCCATTCGTACCTGGCTTTTGTGATTTAAGAGCACAAAAGAAAGGGACCTTCCTGAAGCACATTTGATGGAGGCATACGTACCTGTCCAACATAGGCATTAGAGGTCTTAATGGAGTTATCATCACTCCACCACACCATTGAACTGAACAAAAATAGACACACTGCTTAGACAGTCAGCAGAGGGAGTAGCCAAAAGGGCAATCTATATTATCCTTCAACATAGAGACATGCTGTTAGAGTTTCACTTTGAAAGGAACTTACTTCACTGTGTACAAAAGTAACAAGAGAGAATAAAACTTACAACCACATTCAGTTCAGTAACTGCGGAGAAATTGTCAACTAGTAACAAAAAAAAACTGTCCTACACCTAGCTGGAATGCTAGCAGAATTCGGGTGAGTTGGGCAACAACAAATGTTAGCTTCCGAAGAAATGTTCATTTGAAATACTAATTTGAGCTAGTTGTAATCCAATTGAAATTTAAATGATTGCAAACGAATTGGTGATAAGTGAGTTGACCGACAGATTTTGATGTACTGTTTTACTGAGCACCGACACAAACCCACCTAGCATTTGGAAGATCATTTTAGCAAGAATCACCTTGTTGAGTCTTTTTGGAGCCCTGTTGATGACAAAAAAGAGATTTATTTCATGTACGATCTAAGGAAGACCCGAAAATGAGTCATGCATATGCTCAAAATGTGATTTGTTAAAAAATGACGAAAAAAAATCGCAAATGATTGGAAATATGACTCGAAAATTAGTCGAAACTGATAATTAAAACGGGTTATAATCGACTCTTCAAGAAGAGTCGCGGCTAGCGTACCATTTTCTCCCGACAAAAGTATCATTTATGATCAGAAAACGAGCTCAATTATGACTTTTTTAATCAGACAGAGGACTCGAAAAAGTCTCGAATGTAATCAAAAATGTCATAAAGTGCTGGCTGTTAACAGACTGTCACAAGGAACGCACAAAGGTCAATTGTTTGAAAATAGCTGCTGCCGGGGACAATTGTCACCTGCCTATGACATGTCTGTGTGAAATGTACGACTTGAATACATTGATTTAGACAGGAAGTGCAACCAGTTGCAAGTTTTTATCGACTGCTACATTTCTGGTTCTAAACTAGACACTTTCCCAGCAGGGGTGGTTCACAGAGAAAAAGAAAGAGAAGAGGATTTACAATGTGCGAACCTTAATATGAGAAAAAGTATCATAACAGAGAAAAGGCATACGCTGTGCAGCCACCGCAATGATTGATTAAAACCAAAGAATAACGGTTAGGGTTATGTTACTGTTTTGGGCGATCGCTTTTTTCCGTTTACGGTTGTGGGATGTTACGTTTATTAAGTTTATTCTATTTCGGGTTTCGGTTATTAGTATATATCACTTTCTCACATCATGCACACAAAAGCGGCCTCTTTAGGAAACTCATTTTTTCAGTAAATGAACTAAGTTCAAATTTCTTATGCAGAAGTAATTTCACTTATAATATTTGTCGTTACGTAACTTTATAAAACTAATGTTTATTCTGAGAAATGACTTCTTAATCGAGATTATAATTAGATCTGAGTAGCATAATAGCATTGAGAGTTTGATAGTCCAAGCAACCCCTGCGAGGATTCAGTATAAATTTTAATCCTGAAAAGAAACGTTCAACACTTACTTGTGTGGGTGCTACTGCTGGCACAACTTTTCATAATTCTGCAAATATTGTTGAATTTTTTCCCACCATTCCAATATATCATCTACCTTGCCTAGCAATCTTTTTTGTTTTAGAAACAAATTTAATGAAGATGTCCGATTATTGTTACATAATTAATTTGATATTTTTGCATGTGACATCATAAAAGCGTCTACATCACTGCAAATTTCACAGACAAACTTGGTTTTAGACTGTTTTCCCCTGATAATTCAATCGAATTAATGTTGTCCTTTATTCGAGTGTGCAGATTTGAATATAATTTTATACAATTATTTTTCTGATCAGCAGGTAAAGAAACATATCTCAGATCAAGCATCATTCTCGAACAGACTAGGTTCTCTAATTTCTAACTAGTGAGGCAGAAGTTTGGCCAATGCTGAGTTGTTGTTTTCGATTTCCATTTTACATTGAATCCAGATAGAATAAAAGTCACTAAAGACTAACAGTTCGCTCTGATTCTAATTGTTGCAACTTTTTCTGCTGCTAGAACTGTTACAATTTCGCAACTCTTGTCTGACATCTTAGGTTTCACAAAATAAAACAGGACTAGCTGCTGTGAAATTTTAGCAGAAGTCGTGCATTTTTGGATTGACTAATCTTGCCAGTATCCGAACAAATTGGCAATGTAATATCACATATATGTGTAAGGGAAGTAAAGATTTTGGTTAGCTGCATTCTTTCTTTCTCGTTCGCTTTGTTTACTTTGTGCCCATTAGCAACAGTGCAGCGCAATGTGTGTATGATCATTATAATATACATATGGAGAAGCAAAAATTGTTATAAACGCTACATGGAGGACATTGCTGAGTAGAGACAACGTGAATCCAAGTTGCAAATATAAGGTCTTCCAGGTAACTGTAAGAAGCATCATGTGTTATGCTGCTGAAATTTGGGGATTTCTTAGATTCGACGATGTTGAACGCTTGTTGACGTTTTTCATCAAAAAAGCTTTCAAGTAACCGCAGAATACGTCAAATTACGCGATTTATATAGAAACTGGCCTTCCAACTCTGTATACGTATACACTGTAACTGCATTTCAACTATGTAGCCAAGGTCATGAACATGCCGGAGAAAAGACTGCCTAAGCAAATAATGAGTCAACTGCTTCTTGGGAAAATTCAGTTTTTGACGACTGGTCCACTATTTCAAACAACTGCGGGCTAAACTTTGATTGGGACAATATACAAGGATGGCTTCATACACAAGCTGAAGTCATAAGAATGCTTTGCGAAGAAGACCGTCAAATCTTTATAAACCGAGCTAGACAGAGCACTGAAAGGTCCACTTATAAAAAGCTGACTCACAACCTTGGTCAATCAAACTATTTTCAAGTTAGCCTAGGAACAAACTGCATTAGCAATATTTTTTAGGCGAGGTGCGAAATGATTGCATTAAACTTTAGGCCACGCAGAAGGGACTTGGATGAAACCTGCAGCCTTTGTAATATGCGTGTCACGGAAAATGTGGAACACTTTATCGGCACTTGTCCCATCCTTAGAGAGGTCCGATATCTCCACTTCCGTCGCATCACTTTAAACGAGTTTGAACCCCAAAGCATTTAAATCAGCATCCTATCAGCATTTTTAGCAGAAGCCACCAAATATCGGCGACAAATTATAAACGAAGATTTTAAAGTTTTTTTTTTTTTTTTTTTTTTCTATTTTGTTTTCTTTTTTTCTAAAACAGTCTGTGGAGCCGTTTTCATTGACGGAAGATCCACTATCTCGTGACGAACGGGGAAGGTGGGTGGAGTAGTCAAATGAAAGGCGACTCTCAGACGTACCCATATTTATAATTGTTTAAATAATACAACATAGCATCAACTGACGGTTTTATATAAACCATTGTTGTCTAACACTTACAATTTTTATTATTGTAAAGCCAGCTATAATCTGCATTCAATATTTTATCTTTACACAATAAAAACAACATACTACTATATACATAAAACAAATTTATGTTTAACAATATTTTTACTAGCAAAAACCAAAATTAACCCATATATTTGTTTCTGTTTCGGTACTGATAGTCGGTTATTTTGATAAAGGTTACAGGGTTAGGGTTATAAGAAAACGAACTTTTTCGGTTATGATTTCGGTTACAAGTTTTAAACTGTTTTTAGCGGTTCAGGGTTAAGGTTTCGGTTACGGTTTAAATCTCTGATTACAACCCCAAAAGCTGAGACAAATGCATGAATCAGGATTAATCAGTAACCCTACAGTTCTCTACATGGGCCACTGCACCCTGGAAATAACACACATACAAACTATATATCGAATAGAAAAAGGATTTCTGAGCATTTTATGCGAAGCTCCAGCAAAGCGCAGATTCAACAGATTTGCAACCCAAAAAGATTAGAAACTTAGACTTCCAAATTTTATTAGGCCTTCTGCACTGTAGTCGCAACACTCTATCAATTTTTAGTTTGAGTATTTTATGGGACTTTACCCTCGTATATAACAGTTCTTAGGTCCTACAACCTGCAAGGGCTTAACCACTTTTGACTTTGAACTTTTTTGCCTAATTAACTATGTGTCCCTCACCTTCTTTTCACAGGCGGCCTATCCCAAGCTCCAGCTGGCCAATCGGCTGGTCTGGCTGTGGCCAGCGCTTTAGTCACGCTGGGCAATCCGCGACGTCCATCGATCGATCAGTATCCCAAGGAGCCAAAATCGAAACGCAAGCAGAGCCAGCATCCAGACAGTTGTACATAATAACAATAACAATAATAATGCTAATGATAAATCGATAATAATTATGATAACATGTAATTAGTCCCTAGGTGCCCCGCCCCGACTTTCTTCAACCTAAACACACACACACACACATAGAGCAACAGAAAAGGCCGACCGCCAGCAGGTTGCTGATCCGCAGCTATTATTACTACTTTAATGCATTAGTTTATTACCAACACTAATAATATGGCATAATAACATCAATTTTTAGCAAAAAGAACTTATTTATATATATACAAGTTATATACAATTTTGATATAGTCCATAGGTCGTGTAGCGTTGCAATAGTTTGTAAAATGTTTTATTTATTAATTTAATTTAGTAGCGGCTGCCGTATTTTTTTTACATAACCCACATGAACTAAGCCTAAGCGTGTTGTTAGAATTTATTTATGCAATTTGCAGACAAGACGACTAAAAGACATTTATTTTGATTTTCTAGCAAAAGTGATCATGTTGATGAACAAAAGGAAATATGCAAAAACTGTGTTCAATAATAGGATATACATTTTTCTTTTCTGAAGCGGAACAAAGAACAAAGCAAACAACATTGTAATGCGCCTGTAAATATATATACGTAAATTATGCAGCTATACTAAATGCAAATAAGTTATACACACACTCAAAGTGAGAGAATCAAATCAAACGGTTTTATTTCTATTCAAAATCAAGTAAATTTTCAGCAACTAAAAGTAAGGTTTCCACTTGGCACACAGAAAGCAGCTTACTAGGCACTCTCCAGCAAGCAATCAAAAACACAAACTTTAACTAACACACAGATTAGACAGAAACAATTTGTAATTTGAAACACTTGAATTAACTTATAAATATACTTGCCAGTCGAGTTGCCCCCTCAACAAATTTAAATAAAGACTTGTTTGTTCTCCTAGTGTCTAGTGTCCTCCCTTATCAGTGGAGTTGGCTCAAATGGGAATTAAATGAATCAAAATTACACCCATTTTGTAATACTTATATCCCAATAAGGCCTATTTGATCCAACTGTACCGAACATATATATGTAAACATACACATTGATATATGAATATAAATCATATATTAATTTATTAACCAATAATAAAAAGAAAAGACACTTCACCATTTATGTCATGTCCAGCGTTTTATTGTGCTGTTTCTATTTTTCTCTTTGTCTTTAATTGCTGTTAAGATGAGACACCACAGAACTTTCACTTTCGTCTGGGCGAAGACGTCAAGCAAGTTCGTGAGCCGGCAGCAACTTGAAGCGAAGTTGGAAGCACGGCTTGTATGAACTGATAAACCATGTAAATGCAACATGTATTGATTCAGGTCGAGGCTTGAACTAAGGCAAGGAAATCAATGTATGGGAAAGTTGGCGAATAATTGCGAGTCTTTTGATGGCTATAATTATTTTTTTTGAATAGCAGCAGTGTCCCAGAATCAAAACAAAAAGTCGTTTGTATTGTATAAATTAGTTGCTCACTCTCACTTAAATCATTTGATAGCATAATGCCAGAACACTTAAAATTTCCAATTATGCCCAGAGTAGTAGAGCTCGTCACGTATAGAATTTTGAAATTATCCGCATAGTTTAATTCAACAGGGGTGTCTTTTAAGCCATCTTTTGTTCGCCTTATTTATGGATGATATTGCAGCTTGTTGAAGGGTGGAATCTCGGTAGCGCGCTTCAGGGTAAAAGTTGTAATGTACGCAGATGACTTTGTCTTGTTGGCTGATTCACCACGGATGCTGCATAACCTGCTGGATAATCTTTACTCCTATTGCTGCTTAACTGTCAACACGGATAAAACGAAAATCATTCCAATAAGAGACAAGAGACGCCGGAGATGCAAAGAAGAAATTTGGTGCCTAAACACATCGGAAATCGAACGAGTTAAATATTTTACATATTTGGGAGTTCCCGTCACGTCTAACATGTCATTTAAAACTCATCTTTAGCTGAAACTTTGAGATGCTAAGGCTCTCAACTGTACGGGTAATACGTCGCTGGGCAAACAAAATGTACTACCAAGTGTGAAATATAAAATGTTTGTAGCCACTGCCCTGTGAATCATGTTATATGCTGCACAAGTTTGGGGTTTCCTTGAATATAACGAAGTAAAGAAGCTTCTTCGATTTTTTCTAAAGAAACTCCGAACCATGCACTGTCTGTAGAAACTGGTCTAGCGACTCTCTATACCCAAACGATAGAATTACATTTCACTTACATAAGAAAGATTTTTCAAATGCCTGAAAACCGCTTAGTTTCTGTTTTTGTCCCAAATCCCTGCTTTGAAACATGGAGAACACTGGCATAGGAACATAATGCAAATTTGGAGTTGAATAATCCGAATACGTGGGAGAGATTTCATCGACTAATTTTGGAAGGAATTGTTATAAAATCTCACTCTGATTTTTTGCAGCAAGCTAGGAACAGCTCGTACAGACAACTAATTTACTTATTGGGGGAAAACAACTATTTTCACGACAAAAACAGTCTTAGCGTAATATCATTTGTATTCAAAACTAGATGTTAAATGCTCAAACTACTTTCCCGCCCATATGTCAACCACACGTAGGCCATCTGCACCCTCTGCAATTTAAACTCTAAAGAAGACACGTTTCACAATTTTACAGGAAATTAGAAAGGTGTATTGGCAGCAAGAAGAAAGTTGTAGTAGTCTGTTAAAACTTCTAGAAGAAGCATCAACATATAGGAATCATATGTCAGTTGATTTTTAGTATATTCTTAAATTGCAGATATTATCAAAATATATTACATATATTACAAAGCTGAGTTTATGTTATTTTATTCCAATCTATAACCCTACCTTAGTCACAACCTCAGAACGATCCTGGCTCTCGCGACGTACGGGAAATTCGGTTGTAGTATGGTCACCTACTATGTACATTTTGAAACCAAATTTCGTGAATAAAACAAACCACATCTACTACTACTAGTTTAAAGGAATTTTCTGGAGAATTGAGAAAATATTAACAGCCGAAGACGAATCATTCTACACCACGATATTAAAAGGTACACAGAAGGAAAAACACGTTGCCTTCAACTCAAAATAAAAACAAAACTTTCTCAACAGTTTCGAACGCAAATGTTCAAAAAGTGCTTGACTTCAACCACCACAGAGAAAAGTATAAGAAGTCATTTCCAAAAGTGTGCGATGGCGCAGTGTACAAATACGCTTTTCCATACGTTGTTCGTTGAGTGCAAAAAGATCGTGAGCAGGGCTGCAAACCGGTTTTGAACCGAACCGGTTCGAGTCCCGAAGCTCCGGTCTTTATATTTACAGCGATCCAAAACTAAAACCAAACCAGGTCAAAAAAATAGCTGAACCTGAAGCTGTTTCGAACCAAAATGGTCGGTTCGGTTCAACAAGAAGTATAGAGAACTAATAATCTGTCCTATTGTCTAAACAATGTGCAAAACATTCGTAAATTATAGAGTCTTCGAGAGGTTCTCGTAATTAAAACGCATAAAAACGAATCGGAAATCCAATCATCTCACGATTAGTTTGTGGCAGCATAAATTTCGGTAACGTTGGTTTATTAAAAGTATCATAAACGTTAGTCAAACGCACGAATATTACGCGCTCGTTTGTATGTTCGCAAGAGTCCAGTTTTTTAGTACGTTTTAAATTTTGATCGAATTGACATTTTTATTAGTTTTTCTGAAAGACTTAAATGAACCAAGTCGGGTGGGGCGTTACGGAAAGTCGCCCATCGCCATATAGAATACGAGTGCTCGCATACACACAGCATTTAAGAGCAGGGCCGTCCAGCCATTGCGACCAGGGGCCGAAGTCACCCGGCAATTCACATCGAATGCTGGCATCACTGAGTGTCAGAGAGAGACAGGTATATTTTTCTGCGTTCTCCATTTGGCCTGCCCAGTTTTAACGCAGCGATTGTCCTGCAGGGACCGAACACAATTCGCTATTCACAAAGACACGAGCCGAAGGCATGCTGAGGCTTGTGCCAAGAAAGCAAACAGTTTTTCAGTCGCTAGCCAGCGGTCGATAAAGTAAGCACACCAACACACTTTTTGGCGTTGCACTTCTTGACACACCCTGTTTCAGAGCACAAAGTTCGGTAACACAAGTATGCATAAGTTTAAAATCTCTTCAGTCTAAGCAAAGCTTTTTCAGTCTGAGCAAAGCTTTTGCTTTGCCAAGTGTGCTGCTCGCAGAGCTTTACAAACTCAATAAACTAACACAAGTGCTGGTTAATCATTTTATTATGCTGGAATGTCTTATGATAGGTGCAGTAACAGGTACAGAATGTTCCAAAAATAGGGCTCTTAAGACGCAGTCTTTTTTTTAATTTCAACTGCTGACAAATAATTCTACGAATCTTACTTAAAGTCTTACTGCAATATTGAGCTTAAAATTGAGCTGTTCTTCTTCAGCTTTTCAAAGTTAAAAACGAATCATATAAATGTCCATAGCATCATTTTGTGGAGTGTTAAAGCCTTGTCTTAAACTGGCCTTTCTTTGGAATTCTTTTTTTCTTCGTGGTTTAATTTTCAGACAATTTTGCGTGTCTTTAGTGTCACGGAACTTCAGGCATCGCACTTAATTTAATGATGATGATTTCATTAATGAAATTAAATAAGAAAGCCCCGTCAAAAGATGGCAAAAGCGTGCGAAATTCAAGCGAAGCGGAAGCTGCTGCAACCACCGCCACCACCAACAACAGCAGCAACAACAAAAGTTGTAAACTTTTGTCATAAATCAATGCCCTTGCTAGTCTTGATTGACGTACTTATGCACGCATGCGCTTTGACTCAGCTCAGTGTCGGGTTTTGCCCAAAGTCAAGCTAATTCTGGTCAACGAAGGTTAAATGAACTAATGATAATTATGCTTCAAGTGAACTTTATGATTCAGTCACAACTGGGTGATGACCCCGCCCCTTACAGAGAACCCAAATCTAGTTGCCAGTGGAATTGGAGCATGAATAAGTGGACATAAAGCTGCCACAATTTCAAAACTCCAACGCACCCAGCGCCAATAGAGAAAAGGTAAACTAAATGCGTCACAAACCTTGGACAGCCAACATGTTCGCTGTCGAGCCTCAGCCATACAAGCCAACTAAAGTCGGCTTACTAGGCCAGCGCCAGACATTGCCAAAGCTCAAATGCTCCACGCCAGCCGATGAAGTTGCACGCGAATTTTGAATTGCCGCGCCACGAAAGAAAGAAAACTAATCAACGTTACGAGAGAGTTTGTTGGTGTTCGTCGTAGAAATTCAAAGTGAAAACTACAAAATTTCGGTGTATGTGTGAAGGCCCAGTGAAATTGTGAAAATTGCAAATTTTGCAGCCAACTAACTGTGTGCACTTGGATTAAAGCACACCAAATAGATTAAATTGGAAAACCAAAAAAACAACCGCTAGCCCATAAATCAAAGGCGACGCATTCAAATAATTTCACTTTTTATTGGATTAGCAGCATCTCTGGAAGTAAACAGGTTTGTTGAGCAATAGACAAACGCATGAGGTTCAATTGAAAATGAAACATAGTTTTACTCAAGGCTTACTGTTGACATTTTATTTTTAGTACAGATTAAAAACAACATTTGGCCAGCTTTAGCTCATTGTTGAAATGGAAGTTTAATTTTTTGTTTTTTTTTTTTTTTTGGCCAGTCAAAAGTCCGACATGCGCAACGACATTAACTGCGCAAGAGACCAAGTCGAAACCGTTAGCCAAGTCATACTCAGCCAGAGTTGGGAACATTTCGCAAGTGTGTAGACCCACTCACACACACATGCCGAAAATAACTGTAGCAGAAAAAAGTTAACTACAAATTTTGGGGAAAATGCCCAAAACATGGAAAAAGAAATCTCATAATCCTATTACCAAAAAAAAAATAAGCTACATGAGATAAATATATATTTATTTTTTTAAATTTCTAAGCCAGCCCCGCGATTCAGTTCGTGGTATTATTGCACCTATTTTTCGGGCCCTCGCGATCATTAATAAGCCATGATCGTTAGCACATTGACTCAAGACAATCAAGTCGCTTACTTCGCTCGAGTAATCGGCGTTCATGCATTTGCGAGCTTATTGCTTAACGAGAGCACTTACTCTCTCGCACGCTCTCAGCATCAACTGTGCAAGCTACTCGAGACAAAACAAACAATTAATTTTCCTTTCGCTTACAAAAACAAATCAAAAGAGAACAAAATAAATGAAATCTGGATATCAAGTTGACACTCTCAAGGTTTTTGTGCCGCTTTTGATCTGCTCGAACCGATTGCCTCTTTCGGCAACAATCGAATATCGATCACGAAACAGGCGCAATCGTATCAATTACAGATACCCGAAAATATGATGCATTAGATAATCCATTAAGCATACACAGAAAAAACTATGTAGGTAAATTCAACCAATTCTGCGGTTAAAATGCTTCAACCCATAATGGTCGGTTGAACTCACCGTGAGGTACAGTAAAAGTGGCGTAACTTATAGCGTAATGATTACGGTAGCATAGTAGATTTCAAACAGAAATGACGGTTGAAAATGCTCCAACCAATAAAAATAGTTATTATTAAAATAGTTACAAATACCACAAACAATACAAATACAACACGCCATAGTGCAAATACCACGGTACTTATTCTGAAAAACATCGAATTATTAATAATTTCATAAAGTTTTTCTTAATCTGGGGTGACTCGAACTCGGAACCCATAGACTGAACGCCGTTTCGACTGGCTATAAAATGTTACTTGTATTGAATCTGCCCAAAAGTAACACTAATAATTTTTTGCACATCGTATAAATGAGACCTCAAGTTCGAATTCCCTTATAAATATCATAATACAGCAACTAATATTTGCGCATCAAGTGGACTATTTTAATTCTAACTTTTACTGATGAAATAATAACAATTTATATTGACAACTTACTGTTATGTGCGGGGCACTATTTCAATGGTACAATGTTTTATAGCAGTTTCAAAAACAACAGCAAAACACAATCACAGAAATTACGCTAGATTTACTATTTGTATGGGTAATTTATACCAAACAAGTAAGAAAGTCGGTCAAGCCCGACTGTAATACTCTGTACCTGCAGTAGCAACTGCAAGCAGAGCTGCTGAACAATAGATGGCGCCACTACTTGCATTTAACAATTGAGGGATTTTAAAAACTGACCAATAGATGACGCCACTACTGCCAGGTCGGGGGAAGTAATATTTTTTTGGTCATAACTTGAGTATCGTTCAACCGATCTATATAATATCTTCGGCAATCGATAAATAATCTTGATAAAATTCCTTTAAAAGGTGCGAGACATCTATTAACAAAACTGTGGGAGATATGACGTTTTTTTCTAATTGCGGGAGCGGGAGGGGGCGTGGCAAAAATTGAAAATAAACTTGATCTGCCTGCAATTATAGTATATATTATATATGTCCCATACATGTCATACCTCAATCTCTTACCATCTTTGAGATCTGTGCGTTCATAGAGACGGACAGACAGATGGACATTTCTATATAACTCGGCTGTTGATGCTGATCAAGATGTATATACTTTATAGGGTCGGAAATAATTCCTTCTAATTCAACTGTCATTTCTGGTTGAAATCTACTGTGCTATCGTAATCATTATGTTCATACCCACAGAATTGGTTGAATTTACCGACAAAATTTTTTCTATGTAGAGGAAAGCTAACTTCGGCTCGGCCAAAGTTTATATACCCTTGCAGCTCGTATAATATATAAATGAAAATTTTAAATGATTTTCAATCAACAATTAAATTCTCGCTTTGATCAATGTTTGCCGAGTGATTCCCAAACTAAACAATAGATGGCACCACAACTTTGGTCATTTGGCTGGACAGTTTGTTATATGGCAGCTTTACGATATGATATATTCATCCGATTTGGATTAAACTCGTCAAACGGATCATATTTATAGCTGGAAGGAATACAATTTTGAAAACAACAAAGTTTTTCTCACTAGAACTACTTTTTCGACTGATCGTTTCTATGGCAGCTATATGCTGTAGTCATCCGATTTTGATATTTTTATTGTCTATATATATTATGTATTATGCATGTGTTGTGTTTGTTTTAGTTATTAACCTTCTTTCTGAAAAATTTATATAAATCTAAATTACACTAGGCAACAAGGTCCAATATATTGAAGGGTTGGGGGTGATTCTGGATGATTTTCGTGTGCTAAACACTAATCTGTTTTTAGAAATGGTCCATCACGTCGAGATTTTCAGTAATTTGAGCTTAAAGTTTCAAAAAGTGCCTATTTTTAAACTTTTCAGACTCGTTTTGTGGGGAACCTATACTTTTGTTTAGACTTTTTTTTAAGTTATCGTAAATTACTATTTCTTAAGTTTAAAATAAACTATCCCAAAGAATTGCACGATTTTGTTAAGCGAAGACATACCATTTCGAAAACATAGTCTCAATAATAATAAAAAACCAAAACTGTCTACTGCACAAAAGTATGCCTTACAGAAACAGTACAACCGGCTAGTAATTTGTACAGAATTTCAATGAAAATTTTCAACTAAACGCATTGCATACATTGGGGCAGCAACAATATATTGGGTGTTTGTGAACTCGGATACAATGGTATATCTTCATTGGAAAAATCGTAGAATTGTTTGGGATAGTTTATTTTGAAGTTAAGGAGCAGTTCTTTCTGATAATATCAAAGAAAGTCAAAACAGAAGTATAGATTCTCCATTTTTTAATATATAAAGACAAAAAAAATTAAGAATTTTTTTATTTTTAAGTGATTGGTAGGGGGGGAAAGGGTGGTGTGATTTGGTTGGTTTAGTTAGTTGTTTTGATTATTACCGTTTTCTTCTTTCTGAAAAACTTATAAAAATTGTAAATTATTAATCCGCCTATAATTGGGACTTGAGCTCAGTAACTTCTGCGCACTGAAACACTGACACCACCAGTTTACTATCGAGCGGCAACTTTTAGGCCCAACCAGTTGCAGTATAAGAGCAGAGATTTTCGCAGCATGTGTTCTTATACTGCAACTGGCTGCGCTTAACAATTGACCCCCTACGGCAAAATCGACTAATTGGCCGTGTCAATGTGTTATTGAACGAAGAGGTCGTGGTTCGAGTCCCAGGAGGGGGTGGGTTGCATTGGAACCGAACATATTTTATTTTTGATTTTTTTTAGCATAATGAATCTATATCTATATTTATCAAAAAAATGTTGAACTGAAGCTTTACAGAAAACTGTAGGATGGTTGATAAGTTGGCGAGATGATAAATCTTGTTTTTAAGATTTCTAAGCTCATTTCAAGGTTTTTCAATCTTGCTTTTATAAGATTGCAAGGTTCCTGAAAACGAGATTTTCAATCTAGATTTTAGATTGATTTTTTTTTCTCAGTGTGGGACTTGACGTCTATACCTTCTGGGGACTGAACACAGTCTTAGCCGCTTAGCTGGCTTTGCCATAGGGCGTCATTATTTAGGCGCAACCAGCCGCAGTATAAGAGTCGAGATTTTTACTGCAACTGATTGCGCCTAAAAATTAACGAGGTTTGAACCAAAACCTTGGGTTCAGGGGTTCCAGGAACCGCTCCGATAAGCGAACTTTAGACGCTACAACGGGACACACACACACACAATAATCGTTTTTCTCTTTATAATCTTTTGTTATGTTAGAAATATTTTCTTCATTTAGATTGTTGTCTTCGCCGCCGTAAGCTGGCTTTGGTCATCTCTGTCTTAGAATTTAAAATCGTTTTCAGGAGTTTTCGGTAGCTTCTTTTTCTTTGATCCGATATAAATATCAAAACCCGCTTAACTATCTTATAGGCTAATCACACTGAGCACATCTTAGCGGAACGGATGGAATTTTTTAAAGATGTGAAACAGCGATTCACATTGGCCACATCCAACATCCACCATCCATTGGCAATCAGCTGATGCATGTGCCCAGCTTGCAAAAAAAAGAAAGAAAAGGTATCAAAATTTCAAGAAATTATGAACAAATTGGCAATTGTTTTATCTGTAGCGCAACACGAACACCAATTGTTACAAAAACTGATGGTGGCGCTCGATGCAAATGAGCCAATCGAAGAATTAGAAATTATTTCATGACTTTCTAGTTTCAACTCACACATGCCAAAAAGCTAATAGATGTTTGTAAGTGCTACTAAGCTTGGACGATCGCTTCAAGTCCGGGAACAACCACATCTGTAGATTTTAGAGCGTCAGCCGAACAGATCAAATCTGCTGTAGCCAATTATTGTGTCAGCAAAAGCGAATAAAAATATTAAGTCAAAATTGTATTGTATTTCTCGTATCATTATTTTATTTTAAGCTAAATATCTTATACTACTCCCTTGACTCCTGTAGGAACTGCAATTCCGACTGGAATGAGGCATGGCTACTCAAAATTTGCTGCAGGATCTCTTGCTGAGCTTTGTGATGCTCCTGCGATTTTTGCTGCTGTTTTGAACAGCTTCTTCCTCCTCTGCAAACAATGTATTATAATAATACATTGGGAACAATCAAAATATTTGATTAAACTTACCGACTTTCCTTCTATATTATGTATGCGAAAACACCCTAAGAACGAGGGCAACTTCTCGTAGTGGAGCCATATAAATGGAGCCTCTAATCATGGACCCACTTTATTTTGTGAAGGTTGAGTAGGTTCTCCATATCCGCAGACCATTTCACTCTGCTCGCTGTTGCTTTTTTAACGGCTTCAAAGAATACAAAGAGTATATTAAGTTTGTGCAAAAGTATGTAACAGGAAGAAGGAATCATTTCCGACTGTCTGCCCATATGTACGAAAAGATCTCAGAGATGGTAAGGGATAGAGGTTTGACATATATGGGACATATACTTCTTATACTTGCAGGCAGATGAAGTTCATTTTTAATTTTTGACACCTCCCCTCCCGACGCCACAATATGAATGACGTCATATTCTCCACAGTTTTGTAGATAGTTGGTTTGTACTTTCTAAAGATTATTAATCGATTTGCCGAAGAAATGATCAAGATCGGATGAACGATACTCAAGTTATGGCCAAAAGATCAAGCTGCTTTCAGCTGCGGCTGCTGGTACAGAGTATATTACAGTCGGGCTTGACCGCCTTTCTTCCTAGTTTCAATTGTTTTTTTTTTATTTCTACATTTTTTTTGTCATTTTTTTGGAACTTAGGATGTACTAGAAAAGTTTAATGTTCGTATGGTTCAATTTGTGTTTGGATTGGTGTTAGATTAGTGTTAGATGTTATGGCAGCTTTAGATATGTCGTCTTGGAAGTTTCCAAGGGAAGATTCTCAAAAGTCTTCTTCTGGCTGTGACACTATTTATTCTTCTTCTGCGAAGTAGTTGCCTTCCTAGCCGATTTGGGTGTCCTCTGAGTCTCTCAATGTAGTCCGCAGATTGTTTAACAATAACGTCGCCTATCATTGGGACATTTAGTCTCTGTTCCAGCCTTTTCGTGCACATGTACCAGGGCGCTCCCGATAGTCTGCGCAGACCTTTGGCGCAATACCAAATACTTGCAGGCCTTATCTCCATCAGGGTGCAATGATTGCCTTGTATATATGTTTATTGTTGTTGTTTAAAGTTTAACAAAATTCAGTCAAACTATTTACAATTATGAATTTAGATTAGACAATAGACTACCTTGTTCTTTAATGACAATTTGTTTCTGCTATTTAGCAGCCATCCCAATTGAGCAGCTCTTCTATACAGCGACTTTGTGAGCTGGTCTATGTGCAAGCCAAAAGTTAGGCGCCTGTCAAGGTAGACTCCCAGGTACCTGTGTCCTTGATGATGGGCTAGAACTTGATCTTCCATGGGGCAGTCGTCTCTCCTTAAGGTGTAGGCGACATTGGCACACTTTGCTTGATTGATACCAATTTTCCAGCGGCTTGCCCATCTGCAAAATCGGTACATGTACTGCTGTAGAATGTCCGTGGCGCTGTAGACTCAGGGATGTCTGGCCAAAATAACTGTGTCATCAGCAACGGTCGTAAGGAAAAGGTCCTGTGTGTGATTCCTTGGAATGGTATCTCCAGTGGGCATGTATATGGTTGAAAGTGTGTAAAGCGTAGGGCCGAGGACGCTCCCCTGTGGAACTTCTGCACGTATAGTTCTTGCACTCGATTCAGCTCCATCAAGGATGAGAGAAAACGTCCTGTCGGTAAGGAAGCTGCGCACCAGATCAAAGAGCTGTGGTGGGAGAAGACTCTTTATCTTGCACAGCATTCCTCCAGGCCACACACGATCGAACGCTTGCTTCGCGTCGACGAATACCGCCACGACGTACTCCTTGGCATGGTACCCTTCAAAAAGACAGTTAGTTACTCTATTTAACTATTCTGGCGTTCAAATTGAAAGGGCGGAATGCGTTGGCTGAGCAGGCACCTCGCAAAGATTTTCGACACCGACGAGGGCAAACTGATTGGCCGATAGGATTCAACATCTGAATGACTCATTCGGGCCTTGTGTATCATAACGATCTACGGGATGAATCCCAGTCTCAACATTGAGTTAAATATTATTACTAGGAAGAGTATGTCTTTGTCAGGGAGTGCCTTCAGCGTCTTGTTGTCGATCCCATTTTCTCCAGGAGCTTAAGCTCTTTTATTTTTTCCTTCTCCTCCGTCAAGGAGATCGTAGAAACTGGCAGTTCGAACTGACCAGAGGTGACAAGAATACGTTCCACTCTGCGAATTCTGTATACAGGGGAGGTTGTTAACGGCATAAGTCTCTCCTCAAGATTTTTCGCAAACTTCTCAGCTCGATCCTTGGGAGATTTAGCCCAAGTGCCATCAGTACTTCGTAAAATTAACGAGTGAACATTTGAAAATACTTCGTAGCCAAGTAAAATAGTTACTTGTACTTTTTTGGTCAGGTTGTCTACCTTTGTACGGACATCTGACCACGCAATGTCCATCCCGCCACGCTTCATGGATAGGGCCCTCTCTAAGGACACATGGGAGTTCTTCCGGGCCCCTTGCAAGTCCTCAATATTCTCTTGCCACACGACGATGAGCAGGTTCTCCATCTCCGCAGACCATTTCACTCGGCTCGCGGTTGCATTTTTACCGGCCTTCAGGAATACAAATTTTAAAACAATACAAATATATCTATCAAACAGACCTGCAGCCGCTGACTTCGACATTTTTATACCCTTGCAAAGGGTATTATAATTTTGCCCACTATATATATCCTTTTTGTAAACTATATATATTCTTGATCAAGGTGACGAGCTGAGTCGATTGAGCTTTGTCCGTCCGTTTGTCTGTCCGTCTGTTTGTCTGTTTCTACGCAAACTAGTTTCACATTTTTAAGGCTATCGAGCTGAAATTTTGCACAGAGTCTTCTTTTTACTTCAAGTAAATTGGACTTCAAACTAATTTGGAAAAGTTGATCGCCATCCGGTGACTATATCTTATGGTTGCCATAGAACCAATCGGTCGAAAATGGTTCTCAGTAAGAAATTTTTTTTGTTTTTAATGCTAGCGTCCTTAAACTCGCTGATTACTAATTCTATATGCTTTCAAATACATTCGCAAAATTTGATCGAAATCGGATGACTATATCTTAAGTCTGGCATAGGACAGATCGGTCGGAAAATGAGTGTTAGTGAATTTGTTGGTTTTAAATTGTATCCTTCTTAAACTCGGCGATTGTTAATTTGATATGTTTTCAAAAAGATTCGCCAAATTTGTTCGAAAACAGATGCTTATCTGTCGGAAAATGGGTTTTAGTTATAAAAATGTTTGGTATAAAGGTATAAAAACTTCGGCACAGACGAAGTTAGCATGGCCTTCTCGTTTTTATTGCTTCTTACCAATCAATTTTTACATTTTTGCAGTGAATTGAGTGAGGATAAGTATTACAATTAGACAGAGAGTGCAAGCAAAGTTGGAGAGAATAGGGATCAAAAGTTTTTCAAAAAATCTCGACTTTTTCTCAACCATCTCAGTTTCGGTCGTCCTCTCCAGCCGGTTTTCGTTGGGAGTTGTTGTATACCGATTTTAAAGTCTCAAGGTATAACCTTTTATCAAAACAGACTTTATGAATTTTTATTTGAAACTTTTATTTCCCTCGTACAACTTGACATGTGGCCTCATTTCACCAATCATTAAACTTTACACTCTACTAACTGTTGCAGGGAAGGCGAGCTGGGGCCAGGCCAAGCATAGCATATCAGGCTAATGTGGCAGGGTCAACTGCAACAACAACAACACACTCCCATTAACCACACTTGACTTTAACGGGCCACAAAAACCACAAAAAACGCTTGTGCTATTTTCAATGACAAACAATAAACTCAGGCTAAGGCTTTTCTTCTTTGTTTCTTTGCTTTTTGCATGAGTTGGTGAAATCTCTGGGTGCGCCCAAAGTGGCTTTCATTTTAAATTGGAAAAATCGTTGGCTAGAATTTACACAAAATGTTAGTTCCGTGTTGGTAACATTTAAAAACAAAAGACTTGGGCAACGAACGTCAACGATCATCTTATTGCATTATATAATTATTTCACGCCTAATGAGCGAAAATCCTCCGTCGGCTGGTCATTTCGCATTGCTCCAGCTCAGCCGTTTTCAATGGACCGGAAAACGTACGAAAAAGTGTGTTCAAAAATAAAAAAAATACAAAATTGGTGACTGCCAGTTGCCGTGGCCAAAGTGAAAGCTTAGCGTGTGCAAAGCCGCCGCCTGCACTGGTTAATCGCTCATCTTGGAGCAAGTTAACGCGCCTCACCAACTTCTTCAAAGAGCATTTTCACATATTATATAATCCAAAAATGCCTGTCATGGTGGTTCTTTTAGGCAAATGTAAACCTGTTGATAGTGAAAGTATCTAAATATTTAAATTTTGTGTGTGACGTCAAACGTGACAAAGAGGTGCGCGGTGTTGCTTATTTATTACTCATTCACAATGCTCTTCCCCGCTTTTTATTTCATTTTTTTTTTTTGCAGCTGCCACAAACAGGAAAGTTGTCTTTTTTTTTGGTTTTTATTTTGGCTGAAATTTTGTATGCCCGAAAATGGCTCACTATGATCAACGTTGGCTGAAGCTGTTTTCATGTTGCCTGCTGATGTTGCTGCTGCCAATTGCCCAGGCTAAGCGTATGAATGGTGAGTACACTCGGAAAAATATTACATATTAAATAAGCAAAAATCAATATAAAACAAAATCTTAAAATCCGACAAAGTTGGAACCAAATTCTAATACAAGTTGATTTTTGGATGTTAAAATCTTTTAAACTTGAAACAGGATTTTTATTCTCTTTACCAAAGGTACACAGAGTAAGTGTGCCCTATAAAGTATATATATTATTGATCAGCATCAACAGCCGAGTCGATATCGCCATGTCCGTCCGTCTGTATGAACGCGCAGTTGTCAGAGATGGTAAGAGATAGAGGTTTGACATATATGGTACATATACTTCTCATACTTTCAAGCAGATCAAGTTTAATTTAAATTTTTGCCACACCCCCTGCCTTCCCCGCAGTTTGGAAAACGTCATGTCTTCCACAGTTTCATAGATACCAAACAGTTTCGTAATTTCCTAACTTCTAGATATATTTAGTACTCAATATTAATTATCGATTTGCTGAAGGAATGATAAAGATCCGCACCCCCCACCACAGCATTCCATTCAACAAAGACAATCTTAAAGATACCAAGAGAGAGCGAAGCTTAGAGATAAGCGTACAAAAAAACATTGCACGATAGCCGCGTGACTCCCTGGATAAGACTTTTTTGTGGGTAATATCAGGTTTCGTAATAGGTCTCGTATTAATGATAACAATTTGTGTTTTCACGAGTGTTACTAACAATTTTTCGTCGCTAGCAAATGCGAGCGGCGGCCTGAACTGGTACAGAGTATATTATAGTCGGTCTTGACCGACTTTCTCACTTGTTTTTAATGCACTTTTCCTTTTTCTTTAGCCCGATACGATCTCGGCCGCTACTATTAATACCCGCCAGTCGCTTCTGTTTCGTGCGAGCTGGCACCAGCTGTTTACACCAAGCCACCTCGTTTTCCCATCTCAGTTTCGTTCGTCCCTTTCTGCCAAAGTCTTTGGCCTTCCGATCGTACACATGTTTTACTGAAGCTTGTTCATCCATACGGGTAACATGTCGTATCTAGCTCAACCACTGATTCTTTTATGCGCTTAACTAGATTGGTGTACCCACAGAGCTCATACAGTTGGAGTTTCATTCGGATGTGAAATTCATCGCTAACTTTTCAAGTAGCGATTGACAATCCTGGCCCTCAGGAGCCGAACACATTTCGCCATTCATACCAACACAAGTCCAACGCATGCCGAGGCTAGGGCCAAAAGAGCCAGCGGTCAATGAAGTAGGTAAGAGGACACCAATACACTCTCACTTTTTGGCCTTACTCTTGATGAGAAACCCTGTTTTAAAGGTCCAAAAATCCTCCGAAGGACTTCTCTCTCAATGGCAGCTTCATTCACTGCTATTAATGTCCATGCTTCTGCGCCGTATTGCAAGAGCCTGTAGTTAAATCAGTTTGCAAGAGTAATTCTTCTTCGAATTTCCAGACTGATGTGGTTGTCGCTGATTATCATTTTTTGGGGTCAAAATGAGTAAATATAGAACTCAATTTAATCTCATGTAATCTTGCACCAAACCGATTTCGACATCAATTCAAGTACAATTGTTGAGCTTAAATCAGCTTAAATCCTTCTTGATTGGAAGCGACTAAGGTATCAAATCGAGCTCGAATATCAAGATAAAATCAATTCCGTATGTTGTTGAAATAAGCCTATATCGAGCTAAACTCAATCACTTCCCAGCTAAAGTCGGTATTGAAAAATCCGTACTCCAGTCAATCCTCTCGTACTTGGTATGAGAAAAGGTGTCTGCCTACATTGATAGTTCAAAGTTAAATTACAGGGAAATTTTACCTTTTAAAGACGTGTCGTGGCCATCGAACCTTAAAATATTTGATTTTGGATTTTCATTAAATCCTCTATAAAATATACTGCATTTTTTAAGCCTGTTGCATGTTGGGCCGGTCTAAGCATGTTGTGCAAAGAAATAGAAAAAAAACTTTTTTTTCATATCATAGATGAAATGCAGGCCTACTAGGCTATAATGTCGCAAGTATCATAAACATGATCTTAGTGTGAAGACAGCCTAACTGTGATAATTAGGTGTAAGTAACTTTATTTAATTTAACTTAAACATAGACAATTCTCGTTTGATTCAACAAAAAGACATTTTGGCTCAATGGGTATGTCAACAAACAGTATTCCCGAATTTGATCTAAAGGGCAGCTAGTGGCAGTTCAAGAGCTGCCAATGCACCCTGAAAAACGAACTGTTTTGAGTTCTGGAAGACAACATTACAGCTGCCATTGGTGAGATACCGGCCGAAATGCTGGAAAACTATGCCAAAATTGCAACTTATGGATGGACCACCTCAGGCGTAGACCAGCTACTGGCGCCAGCTGTGAAAGTAACTAGCCATGAAAAAGCAAAAATTCTCTAACTATTGCCTTGCCGTTCGGATTCGGCGTTAAACTGTAGGTCCCTTTCTCTTGTGTGAAAAATTATAAGCACACACGGCCAAGAGATTGAGAGAGAAGCGCCTGGCCCTGGCCCTCCTGGAGGTGCTGTTTGAGCCAATTTTACTTTTACCTCAGGCGTAGCCGCGGGCAACATTTACATGAAATAATCTTTAAAAAGTAAATGGCTGGCATTGATGTATCGCCAATCCAAATAAATATTTCAAACACTGTGGCAATTTATCTGTTTTTTTTTTTATTTTCAAAAAACAAACGATAAAAATTTGCCCTTTATAAGCATTAGAAATTTATTCAGATGGTTTCTAGGAATTCAATTTCCAAAGTGTGCGAAGAGACACCTATTTACTTCAGAATTCATAATTTTCCGAACTTAAAACGAGCCTTCATAAAATATATAATAATTTCAGAGTGAACAACTGAAGCAAGCCGAGACCGCGGTTTAGTTAGCTACAAAAACCATGTATGACTGTGTGAACCACTGAACCAAACCAGAGCTTATTTCCAAGCGGGTTGCAACTGATTTTAAAACAAAAATGGCATAGTAAAATGAAATATGATTGTTATAGTTTTTACTATGCGATTTTTTCTTGAGTGAAGTGCCACTTGCGAATCTGTGACCAAATTTCCATGTTTGTCCTGGCATTGTGAGGTAATGTTAGTATTTTAATTTTGCATATGGGCATTTCCACAGCTACGAACGTGACAATCGTTCGAATTTTTTAGCCTTTGATATGAAGAAAAACATAGAAAAATTGTACGATAAATTTCCGCATATTGGTGTTTGGATAGCACTTTGCTAGAACTATATTTAATGTAAATGCTGAGAGTTCTAGACAGTAAGGTCCCAAGATACAGGCAGACAAAAAGGCATACGCAACGTGACATAATACGGAAGTGCGTTTTGTCTGCTTTCATAAAAGAGCAAAACTCTGTGGAATGCGTTCGAGTTTTTTAATGCAACTAACTTTTATATGATCTGCAATAATGTAGCTATATATTAATTATATTAAATAATATAATAATTCGCTCAAAAATAAATGTTGCCTTTTTTCATAATTGACTCATTATGATACGCAACGTGACAAACGTTACGTGAAAAGCCTTTCTCTTACGCCGTACTTCTGATGCTTTTCATATATTTATGTATGTATCCTTTTGCGTAATCATAAATAACATACAAATGTTGATTCAGAAACTTATATTGATATACGTAGGATAAGTTAGCTGCATTTAATGAATAGATGTTTTCGGTTTTTGGTTGACCATATGGGCATTTCTAAAATGTGGAATGCGACATTCGTACGCATTCAAAGTGAAGAAAAACATATGCCAAAACATTATTTTATTTTGACAAAAGGCGAAACTTATAGCTCTTGATTCGCACTATAATTGGTGCAAAAGTTGATTTCGGGCAATTGTTCGTTTTCAAGATAATTACAAAAAACCAATGCATTCGCATGCGACAAAAACAGAAGTCGATTTCAAGGCGAACAGTTCAAACACTGATTTCAGCGGAACCTGCAAGAATATTTGAAAAGGACTAATTTTAAAATATTATGCATTGATGTATATTAAAAATGTTTTTTATTTGATTCAAAAATATTTAGTAGTTTATTTTTTATTTAATTTTAATCACTGTTGTACGCGACATGTCGCATGCGACATTTTGTTCCATCGTACTTGTTATGTGGTTTCCATTATAATGCGAAGCAAAACTTAAAGTTTATTGCAATAACATAGTTTCTCATGGTTTCTTGTGCATTCTTTTTTGACCATTTGTAAGTATTTTAAGTGTTTAGAAAATTTTTTTTTTTACTTTCTCCGATTTTTGCCAGATCAAAAAAAATATTCCAGAACAGAACAAAAGTCGAAGCAACTGAAAATTTATTTTGAAAAAATTCTCAAAATTAATGTCTAAATTAGAAAAATTGAGCTAGCGCGGCCGTAAATTCGAATATTTCGAAATGGGTTATGTATAAATGTAAGATTGGCTTTTATTAGTTCAATTTGACTGTTTCCTCATAAAAATTTGATAAAACGTAGTGTTTTTAACCACTTTTAAATTTTTGGCTGCGGTTGACCTTTCAGTGGAAATGCCCATATGCTTAAGTTTTCATAAAATACGAACAAATTTGTACTAAAATTTTTATTTTGAAATTTGAATTGACCAAAGTTTTCTGAGTGTAGAAAGGGGTAGATCCCAAATAAAAATTGCATTCTCTTCTTTTTTTTTTTTTTTTTGATAAACTGGTATTTTTTTGGCCACTGTCAATGAACTCTGCCAGCCAAATGTGGAGCAAACCAAATGCAATTGCAAAAGTTTTTAGCTGGTAATTAGTGTGCGAGTGTGTGTGTGTGTGTGTGTGTGCGTTTCCGCACCAGACATCCACCAAAAGAGGCTTTATACATATAGAGCACGCCATCATTAAAAAGCGCTTAGAGCACGAACTTAAAATATACGCCAAAAACCGTTAAGAGCGCCCAGCTTTACTTTACAAAACACAAGAAACTCTAGCCACCAGATCTGTGTGTGTATGTCAGTCGGTCAAACCCTCTCCTATCCAGCCCAGCACCAGCACAGACAATGTGGCTAGTACTCTGGTATACCAGTTTCTTGTGTTTGATTTCGTTTTCGTTACGGTCCTCCACGGAAACGAAAGACTTAAGCGACAAACTTGATTTCGCTGGAAGGGGGGGGGCCTAGAATCACCTACAGCCGATTTAATTGCCAGTTGCCAGACGACTTTTTGCGTTTTGTTTTCATTCAAGAAAGCTTCATTTTCATTTCACCAAATACAAAAAAGCAAACACAAAAAAAAAACATATATAATTGATGGCAAAAACTCAAGCTGGAGGCGCTGCCAAAATACAACTTTCATTCAATTTATAGTGAAAACTGACAGGCAGACAAAACAAACCAAATAGCAAAGATTCAAAGCGGATGTGTGCTTCTTTGCCCTTAGTCACCGATGGGCAATTGCATAAGCTGCATTAAATGTGTATCGAAAGTGCATAGGGAATGACCAGCATAAATGTTGCGACTTCAGCTTTTGCAATTCAAAAGGCAACTAGCTGAATCTGCAATTTAATTGCATAAGCATGGAGCACATGAACGAAGCTGCCTTATTGAGTTAGGGCAGAATGTTCAAAAAACAAATTGCTCATACGCCTTGTGGCCGTAGACAAGGCAAGCTGGCTATTCGCATACAAAGCACCACTGAAATCTTGGCCCTGAGACAACAACGCAAGCAATTCCATTTTGAATTTTTGTTTAATTTCAATTTCTGCAGTTGCTTATGAATTTCAACGCACGCGTCACGTTCGAAACAAAAAAAAAAAAGTGAAATTGACGTTGTTTTCGTTGGTCGTTTTGGGGATTTTGCAGTTGAATAACACGAAAGTATGTCACAGACCCTCTCCCTCACGCACACGATATGTTGTATGATGTTCATGAATACATGCTTCGTAATTATAATCCTTTTGTTTTTCTCAATACCAAAAGTTTGAAAATGTTTCAAGCCCAGCTCTTCTGCACTGTTTTACCACTAAAAGTGTATGAATGGTAAGGAAAGACAGAAATTTATAGTATTGAAAATTGAAAAACTTTAGATAAATGGTTTAAAAGTAGTAAAAGTAAGGCTGCAGGCCGGTTAAACTCTTCATGTTTGGTCCGGAGGCTCGAACCCATCCGAAAATCTTATCGAACCTGAGGTTTTGGTTTAAGCCAAAGGAAAGGAGAAGAGCACAATTAAACATTAGCGTATAGGTTCGGTGTTACATTTAGGTCAATTATCTTGTATGGTCAAGGGACAGAGTATGGCCGATGGTTGTTTAACAACTCCATTGATTGCACTTAAAGTAACTACTAGAACTAATCCATCTGCTCCAACATGGGTTTCAGTCATCCTAACCAATCAAAAATTCTCAATTATCGTTTTTTGCTGCTGCGTCCACTGCGACTTCTGTTGTTTTCAGAAGCAGAAGCAAGAGTTCATATTAATAAGTTGAAAACCGTCGAAGCTGTGAAAAGTACAAATTTAATGACTTTTGCTACTTCGACTGAAGCAATTTAATGTTGAGTTTAATTTGAGTTCGATAGGTAATATTGATTTGATCTCAGGAAAGATGTCTTCCTTTCCTTCTCCATATTTCATAAAATATCCTTATACACTTCAAGAACCACACCAGTTTTGGTTTATTTACAACTTCGGAATAACAAAAATATATATAAACACGACCCTGCACTGAAAACGAATGGAATGGCATCTCATCGCACACCACCATCACCATCGATTGTTGCCGCATGTCTAAAATTCTTCTTACGCTCAAATCTGCTTCTCTTCACTATATCTGCATAGTTGGGTGTTTGTTATTCCCAACTTGTACAGATGGCTCCGCAGTCTGCAGAGGCCCGTCAGGATCCTGATTGCATTCTTTTCTTGTTGGACTAACTTTTGAAACCTTTTGAGGTTGTGGTTAACTATTAATGCGTCTGCTTGTCTCAAAATGGAGTTTGTTCTAAGCGTATTCTCTTCCTTTCTATGGAGTCCTTTTATGGTGTGTTAGCCTATGCCGCAGTAGGGTTCTAGGCCTGGGCCAGTTACGGTATCCACCGTAGGGGTAGGTTGTTCCTGCTGCCTAGTTGGTCTAGTTTGTTCTTTGTCTCTAAGACTAGCTTAGAGGTGAACTTATTGCTCCTAAGCGCATTAAGCGCTGCTTGGCTATCTGAAAGGATAGCTATTACTCTATAAAGGTAGTTCTTTCCCATATTAAGGTCTGCACAACGGGAGATGGCACATACTTCGGCTTGAAATATGCTTGCAAATTCTCCCATTGCCTCAGACCCTTGCGTTCCCGGTCCTGCTACCCCAAGTAATCCCTACACAGAATGCGAAAAGGGCAATTAGAGGCAAATAAAGTAGAAGCAACAGGAAGCCTCAAGGGAATATAGTTTTGTGTTTGTCTTAAGGGTTCACGCGCCCGAGTAGGTACACAGCGTCAATATTACCCTTTAAAAGCTTGTTTAGAAACATTATACCCAACATAGTACATCTATGCTCAAGGGAAGGTAAGTCTAAAAGCTTAAGTCTGGAAATATAGGGAGGCAGTCTCAACTGTGGGTTCCAACCCAGGTTGCGAAGGGCAAACAAAAGGAACTGCTTCTGGACAGATTCGATACGTTTACACAGGGTAAGTGATTGATGGTTCCAAATACACGAACCACACTCCTAAATAGGCCTAACTAGGGATATAAACAAAAGCTTGGTCATGTAGGGATCATTGAACTCCTTAGACCAACGTTTAATAAAACCTAACAAACCCAGGGCTTTATTCATAGAAAGTTCAATGTGTGTGCCAAAAGAAGGTTTATGGTCGAGCGAAATACCCAGTTCATGAAAAGATTCCCTGGTTCAAGTTGATAAGAATCCAATAAATAGTCAATCAGAAGAGGGGGTCTACGATAAAAAATCGTAGATTTACACTTGTCCCTGTTCAAATGCAACAAATTGCAAGAGCACCACATAAATATGGAATTCAAATCAACCTGAAGCAAAGCAGAATCGTTGGGCGAGTTGTGGCTCAGGAATATCTTTAAGTCATCTGCGTACATCAGTGCACGAGAATGAATTACATAAGGCAGGTCATTAATAAATAACTCGAAGAGAAGAGGTCAAGATGGCTACCCTGGGGAACTCCAGAGGTCACAAATACCAGATAAGACTACTTTCTGAGTTCTAGACTGGAGATAAGATTTTATCCAATTAAGAAGCCCCAGTGGAAATCCCAGCAGACGTAATTTCAAAATCAGAAGGCAATAAGAGACACTGTCGAAAGCCTTACTTAAATCAGTAAAGAGTAAACCATGAATCACTGAAGAAGTAAATATCAGTACGTTTGTAGTAATGGATCTGTTTTTAACAAATCTATTCTGGTTCGGCGATTTAAAAGGAGAACATGAGTGTTGTAACTGAGATGTTATAATTTGTTCAAAGAGTTTAGGTATTGTCACAGAGTTTCGCAATGCCCCTGTAGATTGAAATGTCAGAACGAGAACCCTTTTTATGTAAGGGAATAATGAAAGATTCTTTCCATGGAGTGGGAAACCTAGACTGCTCAAGTGATTTGGAAAACAAGATGTGGATAGGATAGGCAAGCGAGTCTGCGCAATGCTTTAAGATGCACGATGGCACATTATATGGGCCAGGAAAAAGGTTAGATTTTAGCGAAAGAAAACCATTCAAGACAGAAGAAAGAGAAATGGAGGGGCAGCTTATGAAATCATATGAGGAAATAGTATAAGAATAGCCTTTGCTGGCATCGGACGACGAGTAAATTGATTGAAAGAATTTAGCGAAGAGATTTGCAATGTCAGTGTCAGACGAGGCATTTTCATGTTTAAAGTAAAAAGAAGAAGGTAAGGCATTGGAACGACGTTGCGGATTCAATCAAGCATGTTTGCTTATTTCGGCTTGCTGGAGTACATAAAATATCATAGCCAGCCGTCAGTTCATCTATCAGCCGCATGTGTGCGTGCGTCCTTAATGCTTATCAAATCTATCTATCAAATGTCAAAGACGTCGCCAAGATATTTGACTCCTTGTTCCGGTGTAATAAGGCAGCCGGATAGGTGTATTAGCCTCATTTTGCTTAGCTTGTATTTTCTAGTGAATGGTATTATTTATAATGGTTTTTGCAGGGATTAGGTTGAGACCAAGCTCCTTGCCCCAATCGGATGTCACTTTCAGTCCCCTCTGGACTATGTAACATAGGCTTTCTTCGTATTTTCCTCTCGCAAGGATGACAATGTCATCGGCTAATCCTTCTAAGATCTCATCCACAAGTAGGTTCCACAACAGTGGGGAGAGAACTCCTCCCTGAGGGCATCCTCTAGTTGTGGTTACTGCTATGGTTTCTTCACTTTTCACTGCAGAGGCTTCTCTGCATTGTAGAAGTGAATCTATCCATCTGCCTATTGGGCGGCTTATTCCTCTTCTGATTAGGGCATTCTTAACAGCACTATGGGATGTGTTGTTGAATGTTCCCTCAATGTCTAGGAAGGCGCATAAAGCCACTTCCTTATCTTCTGTTGTTTTCATGAGCATCTTCCCGAGTTGATGCTGATGGGTCTGAAGAACTTGGGGCCTTGGGGATGAAGACTACCCATGCTCTGCGCCCAGCACGTGGGACACACCCAATTGACAGACTGCTGGTCATGATCTTCCAGAGGATTGGTAGGAGTATGTTCTTTCTTTCCTGCAGGAATGCTGGATGAATGCTGTCTGGTCCGGGAGATTTGAAGGGCTGGAATTTTCCAATTGCCCACTCAAGTCTACCTACCGAGACAAATTTCTTGGCTTCTGCCCACGAGGGTGATAGTGTATAATAGATAAGGAATTACGCTTTTCCTCGAAATACACCTATGGTCAGCTTGAACAATCTACAGAAGTGAAAAGTAGTGCGTTTAACTGATGTTGATTTCGTATGATTGTCTATTTCTGTCTCACTCTGTCGTATTCGAGTTGGCTTAAAAGGGGGCTTGCCACTTTTCATACCGCTTACTCTTGTGTGAAGTGTAGCAACTAGCTCACTCATACCTGCATTACTCATCAACACTCAGTATACATAACAATTTCCCGTATTTGCCTTATTTTCTAAAGTTGAAAACTAATTTGCTCCGTTCTCCTCCCCAATTACCAGCTAATCTGACGGCCTGTCAGCATCTGAGACGATCGGAAACGCGAAGAGCCAAAGCTTTGCAACCCACAGAGGGGGAAGTTGCCATACGCATTCCGCGTTGTTTGAAAAATGGCAAATTCGATTCCATACAATGCACAGATGAGCGAGCTGGCAGGGATTGCTGGTGCATTGATGAGTACGGAGTGGAGTTGCCGGGCACACGAAACGAAAGCAAAGCGGCTGTTCGTTGTGTTGAGCCAGCGCATTGTACTGCCTCGGCTTGTAGAATGTTCTGTCCTTCGGGATTTGCTAGAGATCCGGAGACTGGTTGCACTGTTTGCCGCTGTCGGGACCCTTGCGACGGCCTGGAGTGTCCCAATGGTCAGTCGTGTCAACTGCAAGAGGTGCAATGCAAATCAGAGCCATGTCCCCCAGTGCCCACTTGCAAGAAGGCACGCTCGCTGGCCAACTATTGTCCAGCTGGACTTCCACTCGCCATTGCGGATAGTGCGCGGCCATTTCTGTGTGGCCTAGAGCCGGGCAAGCCGCAGTGTCCACCGTTGTATCAGTGCCTGGTGGAGTCGCGCAATGATTATGGTGTCTGCTGTCCCAGTGCATTGACCTTCCAGAAGCCGGGCCTTTGTCCGGCACCAGAGCAAGCGCAATACACCGAAAGCACTGGCTTTATCTGCGGCACAGCCTGCACTCACGATCTGGAGTGCCGGAATATGGAGAAATGTTGTTTCACCAAGGGTTGCCAGTTTAATTGCCAGCAGCCCAGCAATGTGACCGGTTGCCATCAGGCCAAGGCTCTGGCCGATATACTGGCCGTCAATGAGCGCGAGGGACGTGGCTATGTGCCGGACTGCAATGGTCCGGGCGGGCAATACGCACCGCGTCAATGTTCACGCAATGGCTTAGTCTGCTGGTGTGTAGATCCCCGTACTGGGCACAAGATCAAAGAGTCCATGGGTGCGGCTAACAATGTGAACTGTGAGGGCTGGGAGAATATGATCAGTCGCTCATATGGCAGAAGTTTCCAGATGGAGAAGTGTGACACCAACATTTGTGCCGCGGTCTGCGAGTACGGCTTCAAGGTAAGACCGTCGTGAGGTGACACTTTTTGGTCTTGTTTATTAAAGACTTCCTTTCTCACAGAACGATCACAATGGCTGTCCTACCTGCGAGTGTTCCGAACCCTGCGAGGGTTTCAAGTGTTCCATTGGCTCGCATTGCGAGGTGGCCACTGATCCCCTGTGTGAATCCGGGTCTTCGTTGTGCGCCTCTTGGCCCGTCTGTAAGCCCGATCTGGCCTATTCCAATCCATGTGAGGTGGGCACTCCCATGTCGGACACTGTTACCGGTGAAGTAATGTATTGCTTTGAGGAGCAACGCCAGGGACGTAGCAGCTTTCACCCCATAGCTTTCTTCGAACCCGAACCCGAAGCGGATACCAAGCAGGGTCGCTCTATGAGCAATCGTATCATGTGTCCGGAACAATACCAATGCACAAAACTGCATCGCGAGACGGAAAGTGTGTGTTGCCCCGTACCAGAACAGAGCACAGACCCGGCAGAGGATCAGTCAGGTGGAAGGCAGCAAACCAGTGAGTAGACAGCACATTTGAGAGACACCTTTCATTTCATTTACCATTTGCAGTGTGCGAATATCTGCATGATTTCTCGGAGCGCATGGAGGGCACCGAAGCGGGTATGCAATTGGCTGTTCCCTCGCCCCGCTGCAACGATGAGGGCGACTACCAGCCGCGTCAGTGTGGTCTGAGTAGGATACAAGTAACCCGTGCCGAACAGCGGAAAATTCTGGAGGAGAATACCATACGTCGCATGCGTATGCTGTTAAGCAAACGCTCTCGGCGCGATGCCGAACGCCTTAAGCTGTACCGCGTGGACGATAGTGCTCTAAAGGTGCAGTTGGCTGCTCCGGTGATGGGACGCAGCGCTAAGGTGATTGATGTGGGCGCGGAACGTCAACAGGGACTGGGTCAGCTATTCGAAACGGAGTTCAAGAAAGTGGCCTCGGCCACCATGCGGGCCAGTGCAGAGTCCGAGCGTGAGCTGGTGGAGCTGGAGGTGGAGCAATGCTGGTGTGTGGACAGCTTTGGCACTGAGATACCCCGTTCGAAGGGTTTCAATGTCACCGACGAGTCGTGCCAAAAACTGCGCGATGAGCTGGACTGCCTGGATTTGACCTGTCGCATGGGTTGCGAGTATGGTTTTGCCTTGGATCAGGACACACGTTGTCCGGCCTGTCAGTGTCGCGATCCCTGCGAGGGTGTTAGCTGCGGTCAGGGTAAAGAGTGTCGCATTGTGGATGTAAGCTGTGAGGGTGAATACTGTCCACCAGTGCCCGCCTGTCTGCCCCGTAAGCCGGGTCAATGTCCGTATCTAGTGCCACCGGGACCAGATAATCTGGATGCGAATACCTGCGCCTATGAATGTCGCACTGATGCACATTGCGAGGGCACGCGCCGCTGTTGCTCCAACGGGTGTGGCACACAGTGTGTGGAGCCGCAATTGAAAACCGCCTGCCAGCACTTGCAGGGCATCCAGCTGCATCAGAGCTCGGAGCTGGGCATACCCGCTCGCCAGATGGCCGTGGCCCAGTGTGAGGTTCAGTCTGGAAAATGGGAGCAGGTGCAATGTGCTCCAAATGGCCAGTGCTGGTGTGTGGACGAACAGGGAGGCATTTTGTCGGGCACCAGAGTACAGTCACCCGCCACTCCTGTTTGCCGGGAGAACTCCAGCCTGGCCTGTTCGCCTCTACTCAAATGTAATCTCACCTGTGAAAGTGGTTTCCAGGTGGATGCCAATGGTTGCTCCCTGTGCGAGTGCCGCAACTATTGCAACGAGGTGAACTGCGCCAGCCATGAGGAATGTCAACTCATTAGTGTGGAGTGTGTGGACAGTCCTTGCCCAAAGATGCCCATCTGTGTGCCGCGTAGATCTTCCGTTTGTCCAGAGGGAAATCCCCTGCAGCAGGGTGAGCTGGATCTGAGCTGTGGACCACACAACGAACACGAGGCCTGTCCCACCACCCATTCCTGTCAGCTAAATCCGGTGAGCAATCGTGGGGTATGCTGCTCCAAGACCAGAGATGTATGCTTCGAGTCCATGGATAACCTCTGCCTGGCCAGCGGCAGCTCAGTAAGGAATAGCACACGGTATCGCTTCAGTCCCAAGGCCAACAAGTGCCTGGCTGTCAAGATCGATGAGGAGGCAGCCAGCTGTCAGACCAAGAATCTGTTTCACAATGAACTGGCCTGCACTTCGGTGTGTCCAGGTGTGTAGTCCTCTCTTTCTGCTCAAGTGAAACTCTATGATTAATTTCCAACTCCCTCCAATCTCCCCTTAGTGCTCACCCAGTGCGAACGCCTGAAGTTGAAGAACAGTTTGGCCGCCCAACGCAGTGGTCACTCCTCGGTTTGGTTCCAGCCACGTTGTGATCCAATAACTGGCCACTGGAGTCCTGTCCAGTGTCTGGGTAAACAGCCTCAGTTGGCCACGACTGCTACCCACACCGAGATCGTGAGTCGTGCCTTTACAGCAGAAGCACAGGATCATTTGCCCAGTCCGTATGGCGTCTGCTGGTGTGCCGACAAGAAGGGAGCTCCCCTGAAGGGTTCACTGACCCGCGACATTGAGCCCATCTGTAATAGTCGTCAGGCGCGCAATCGTAAGAATTTCGATCTGGGTGATCCCCTAATGGAGCAGCTAATCAGCCAGTTAACCCAGCTCAATGATGTGGCCAACGATCATCTGGACTTTGAGGAAGTGGAGGCCACAGCCACGGAAAGGGTTTTGGAACTCGCCAACTCACTGCTGGACTCCCAATTAACGGTGGAGGCTCTTAAGCCCATGCAGCTAAAGACCACACGGTGTCGCGCTTTGGCCGCCACGGCCCCGTTCCCCGTCAGCTGTGACGACACGGGCGCCTTCCGTCCGCTGCAATGCAATGGACGCAGTTGTTGGTGTGTGGATGCCGCTGGCAATCAGTTGCAGGCCAGTCAAATCTTTGGCCAAGGCGATCGTCACTGCAGTCAGGTACCCATCGAGGCGGTGTCCATTGAGCTGCACATGACCAACACCAGCGGTCGGAGTGTGAGGAATGCATATGACACCATACGCATGGAGCTGCAGCAGCTGTTGGGCGAGGCCGTGGAGAATCTTAGGGTGCAGGAGAATTTCGATGGCTCTGTGATTGTACGCTTTGAGTTGCATCAAGAGTCCAAAGTGGATCTGGCCTTTGCCATTGAGTCGGCCATCACAGCGGGTGAATTTCAATTGGCTGGTGGTCATTTCCGACCAGATCTCACCCGGTCACATTTTGTCCATCGCAGTGCGGTGCCACCCCTGGCTCAGGCGGCCACTGCTCAGGATGAGTCCATTCAGCTGGTACTCTTTATAATGGCCACCAGTTCAGCCTTTCTGGTCAGCATCTTTGTGGTCTATGTGATGCTGAAGCGTGGCAAAAGCACCAAAGTGTCGCACCAGCAAAACGCCTACACCTCCTATCCGGTTTATCCAGATGACAAAACTCTTGACTATTCGGCGCCCATTTTTGTGCTGGCCGCCGGCAACCATGAGACGGAGAGTATTAAGGGGACCAAGGCGTAGAGATTTGTTTGTTTGTTAAACATAATGTGTAAATATAAATAAAAAGGGGTGTGTCCCCACTAGGGCAACAGATTCTCTGAACAAAAACAAAACGAAAATATATATGCCAAATACCATAGAACGGAATCTAGCGAATCTAAAGGACGCCAGTTACAACGGACCCCCACAACATTAGGCCAAGTACTTATCGTAAGACACTTAATTTATGAATAAAGCTTTAAAATCGAACAAATTGTGTGTCTTACTCATTTCCCCTGTATATTTCCTCATCGCCAGTTCTGGCTATAAAGTAAAGATACCCGCCTCTGGTCAGCAAATAACTTTGGTTTTAATACTCAATAGTAGAGTTCATAAAGTATATTTATATGTATATATTATGATCCATTATCATTATCATTAGATAACATATAACATTTATCAATTTTGGCTTCATTTTCATGCAAATCGAACTCAGTTTTTGACTTTGAACAATCAATATGTATTTTTCGTATATGTATGTACGTATGTGATAGCTTCCAGGCCATAAAGAGAAACCATTGGAAAGCTTTGGGATAATATCTAAGAAAAAATCTTGTAAATTATCTAAGTTGTATTGTTCTTCGAGTTTCAATAGAAAAAAAATGCAATACTCATTTAGATACAATTGGAAAGTTTAGATTTCAATTAGTGCTTAGATTAGAGTTAAAGTTCTTGCTTGTTGAATGTAAACAAAAAGCTTAAAATTTAAATGTAAATATCTTTTTTGTTTTTTATGTATAAATTATATTTAGCAAAGCAAGCCTAAGCCTTTTCCACACTTGAGCAGATGAGAATGAAAGTGAATTTTACAAATTTCTTAATGACAAAATTAGTTATAAACTTTAAAGCCTCCAGGAGAAAGCGGTAGGGAGGGATTACTTTATAGAAGAGTATTGGCAAATCTGTATAAAAGTTTGAGTTTCGAATGAAATGCCTAAAATGCTATGGGGTGAATTTCCATGATTAAAATGCAACCATGTTTGGAACCAATGTAACTTTCAAAGTTTGAATCGTAGTCAAATCGTAAGGCAGATATAATAGAGGTTTTTAAGCATCCTTCCAGTGTCCAAAAAAGCGATAATTGACCGCTGTAAATTGGATTGATTTTTTTTCTGCGTGCTTATGCACATGGACTTCCATAACTGAAGAAGTAAAAGAACTGACCATCTAAGAACCAATTCTCAATTATGCGTATCAAGAATAATATTCTGTTATTATGTAAGATAAAGCTAGAGCTAAAGCCAAGTCTCGAAAACTAGCTGCTGTCTCTGAACGAGAGCTGAAGAGGGCCCTAAGAACCAAGGACGGAAAAGGTAATTGTCTCTCTCTCTGACGCTCAGTGATACATAACTTCGGCAAGCATTCATTGTGAATTGCCTAGTGTGGCTATGATTGGGAAATACTGCACTAGATCCGAGCTGGTCAAATGGAGAGGAAAGAAAAATGTGCTTGTGTTGTCAGCTGACTCAGTTGATTTTCATACCATTGACCAAATTTTGATGAAAATTTGTGGTGATAACCATAATGGCTAAATTTGTAGCAACTAACACTATTACTATTACTATACGCAAATAATTTGATCAAATACAGCTGAAAAGTTCGCTAGTTTGGCCTATTTAGGAAAATTTTTCATAAAAATTCGGGCCAATAACACAACCCAAAAGTGTTTTTGGTGCAGGCCTATCATAACTTTGTTAATATGGATTGAACTGAGCAAAACTGTATCATTGGTTTCGGTCTATCAGTTCTTGTTTACAAGATATAGCGAAAATACGAATTTGATGAATTTTTGGCACTCTAGGATTAATGGCCTTGTTCAGCAGAAAAACTTGCTCCTGATCATGTATACATTTTTAATGATCTTCCTGCTGAACTCGAGCATGGAGAATGAGTATTAGAGAACCAATTTGCGCTGCCTCTCAATTTTGGTGGTGCTAAACGATAGTGCCCAAAAAGATACTTTACAGAGCCAGTAGGAAAACACAGTGGTTAGAGCGAGACGGACATATTCCCAAATGTATCCAGAGAGCGTAAGTGAGAGCGAACAGCTGACCAAATGTATCTAGAGAGCGTGAATGAGAGCGAACAGCTGACTGAGGCAGCGAAAAGTTTATCTCTAATACTCATTGCTCTATGACCCGAGTGATACGGTATCATGATAGCCAATTTGACCTATCATGATACAGGAGCAAGTAGCGAAGAAATAGTTCGCTACTTTGAAGTGATACTGCTACCACCAGCTGTGGTTGTTTATCGATAGGCCTATTATCGATACCAATATGGTAATTTTTTATCACTTTGTTGGGCACATATTTTTAAAATGAGTTTACCGTCGAGCGAGTTTTTTGGATTAGAGTTTTTTGAGGATATTATTGCGCTTAAACGCTTCTGAAAAAGTACTAACGCTTGAGGCATGCGGCAGGCCGATTTTTTGTTTTGAGCAACTTTGGGGGAAAATGTAGCACTGCGTTCAGCAGATCCTCTTCGATGTATAATTTTTATCTGATACCTGCTCAGCGATCAATATTTCTGGTGAACACGCCCAATGGAGGCCACACTAGGCATACATATCTGGACTTATGAACTATTTGCTACAGATTACATATCAATGCATCTTTAAAATATCCAAGATGCTATATAAGTAAAGCAGAATGGCCGTGTTCAGCAGAACAACTTGCTCCCTGATCAACTATAAATTTGCAATAATCTTCCACCTGAACTCGAGTGATGCGGCATTATAATAGTCAATTTAAGGTATCATGATACAGGAGCATGTATCAAAGAAATAGTTTGCTACTTTAAAGTGATACTGCTCACTCCAACAGCCGAAACTAATCGATGCATAATTTAATTCTGATACCTGCTCAGGGATCAGTTATTCTGCTGAACACACCCAGTGTGTCTAAATTCGACTCTAAAGTCAGACAATTTTAGTTTTATGGCAATTTTCTCAAAATAAATCAACCCCTCTTAGCTAGTGTGGTTTATCGAATTACTATTGGAACAGCCTAGGCATATAGACCAACAAATGCTCTAGTTATGAGAATTTTTCTGCATTTATATCAGCTTGTTTGGCCTGTTTAAAAGATTAAGGGCCGATTTCTCTTCTTCCAGATAGTTGCTATGTGTCAGATAAGCTCACAATTTACTCTGCTATTTGTAAGTTTATGTGACATATATGTAGCTCTATGTAGAAGATGAGAAATCGGCCCTTAGACATATTTAAATTTATGGGAGGAAAACTAGATTGTCACTCTAAATCTGTATAGGAACTGTAAAGAGGCTACTTGTGTCAGCATAAATTGTTATATGCTTACATCATAGCTGTGAAATAATGATTACTAATCGTAATGATTAGATATTTGACTATTTTTTTTAAAAGCAAAATAATGATTACAATTACGACTATTTTTTAGTTTCACACGATTACTAATTGATTATCATCAGAAATAATCAAAAATAATCGGATTTATTGACAATTACCAATAAATAATCAAATAATAGCCAGATTTGTGGCCCCCAATGCTATTAATTTTTTAAGTATGCAGTTTTAAAGTACATCAACAGAAAGACATTTAGCGATTTTTTGTATACTTCTAGGACCAACCATGCATTTTTAACAGCGATTTTTATCATTTCAATCACAAGTCTTTTTCGGGCCATCTATCCATTAAAAAATTAATAGCATTGGGGGTCACAAATCTGGCTATTTACTGTTTTCAAAATAATCAAATATAATCTTTAAAAGTAGTCGAATTATTTATTTGATTATTTTTGATTATTTTTTGGTAACTGTCAATAATCCTGATTATTTTTGATTATTTCAGATTGTAATCAAATATTTTGAACTAGAGGATTATATAATCATTACAATTCTTTTTAATATATAATCTAATTGATTAAAAATCGTAATCGAAATTTAACAGCTATGGTTTACATGTAGATGATAAATTCTATGTTGAATCAAGTAGCCTTTTCACAGTTCTCATACAAATATTCAGAGGGAATCTAGTTTTCCTCCCATAAAGTGAAATATGTATTTTCGTCTTAAAGAGACTGTAACTTTGCTAAATAAACTGATATAAATGCCATAAAAATTTCATAATTAGATCATATATTTGGCTATATGCTCAAATAGCTAAAATTGTCCAACTGCCCCTCTAGTTCAAACGAGATGATTTATTATGGAAAAAAATGCCATAAATCGAGAGTAGTTTGACTTTAAAGGCCAATTAGGACACTTTCTGCTGTACTTATAAAGCGCTTTTGATTTTTTAAAGATACATTGATATGTGCTCTGTCGAAAATAGCTCATAAATCTAGATATTTATGCGTATAGGCCAGCAAGCATTTTAGAAAAATTCTGATCACATTCGAGTCTTTTTCGAGTCCTCAGTTTAATTAAAATGATTGAATAAATGCGCTCGTTTTCTGATCATAAATGATACTTTAGTCGGGAGAAAATGGTACCCTAGCCGTGACTCTTCATGAAGAGTCGTTTATAACTTTATAACCTTTTTCCAAACAGTTTCGACTCATTTTTGAGTCTTTTTCGAGTCACTTTTTAACGAATCACATTTTGAGCAAATGCAGGAGTAATTTGCGAGTTTTCTTTAAAGCGCACATGAAATTAATCTATTTTGAATCATCAAATGGGCTCGAAAAAGACTCACCATGGTGATTCTTGTTAATATGATCTTCCAAAAGCTAGGTGTGTACCCAGCCAACATTCTATGAAATTTTTCATCACATTCGAGTCTTTTTCGAGACCTCTGTCTGATTAAAATAGTCATAATTGCGCTTGTTTTCTGATCATAAATGATACTTTGGTCGAGATAAAAATGGTATCCTAGCCGCAACTCTTTTTGAAGAGTCGCTTATAAGCCGTTTTTCTGATCAGTTTCGACTCAGTTTTGAATCATATTTCCAATCATTTGCGAGCCTTTTTCGTCGTATATTAACAAATCACATTTTGAGCATATTTATGAATCATTTTCGAGCCTTTCTTAGATCGCACATGAAAATAATTTCTTTTTAATCATCAACATGACTCGAAAAAGATTCAAGGTGATTCTTGTTAATATGATCTTCCAAAAGCTAGGTGTGTAGTGGCCTCCATAAATTCAACATTTTCGTTTTTCGCCATATCTTGGAAAGCAGAGCTGATGGAGCTAAACTGAAAACAGTTTTGGAATCAGTGAACATAAACTTATCATAATTTCAAATCACCTCACAAAGTTGGTCATTTTGTTGGCCTGTGTTATTTGCCTGTGTGAACAATGTTCACTGAACATAGCTTAAGAAAACAATAATTTTCCACAGTTCAGTTTCTTCAAAGAAACATACAAACTGCCAATTTCACTTTTGACAAAATTTGTTTTTTTATTAACACTACCACACATTTTTGAATCGTGATAAGATTAAAATAATATGAAAGGGAATGATGTAGTATAAAACTTTGACGGGGTTTTAAATGGTTCTGATTGTGTTTTATACAATCGAACTTCCATTAAGACTAATTTGGTCTCCAAATTACAAAACGTCGTGGGTGACTTTAATCTTCCCTTTGTTTCTTGGGTTTCTTCCCCCGGTTCTGAAATTTTTCTTCCTTTTTGCCAGCATAGCTTCCACATGGACAGCATGTTTGGTCTATTGAGAGAAGCTTGGCCCTTTGGGGCTGCAAAGCAAATTTTACATTTACATATTTGGTCTATCTCTGCTTTTTATAAAAACCTTGTTATGTGTGCTGTTAAAGTAATAAAAGGAAAAATTATTAAAAAATTTTCTAATAATTTTTTAGGACGAATTCAGATTTCATTTGTGTTGTTCTTATTATTTCTAACACGACGGTAATTTTCAGCTAAAGCAATTAGTGAAACATTGACCAATTTGGAGGGTTCTTAATTGCTGCGCTTTATCGCCCTGTATATGGATTTGGTTTAATATTGGCTAATAAAGAATGAATTGCGTTCAAAACTTATCGTCTTTTTTGTATGACGAATCTTAATGAATTGAACTTAAAATTTGAATAGCTAATCTTGTTGTGAGTCAGTGTGTGGAAAGGCCTCAAGCTTTAGAGAAGACATTTGTTTTCATTCTATTGAGCAACTTTGGATTATTTATAACTTTAGTTTTGTATACTTAAAACTAACTTTTGCATGCAATTCAAGGAAAAAACACATTTAAATATCGCCAAACAATTTGGGTGCAGCTTTTTGGATAAGTGTGTGGAGTGGCATGCTGAATTGGTATTTGTTAATATCCCTAGTTATTTTTGGTTACTTGATTAGTCGCTTATAAATCCTAGAAAAAACGGAGTATGGTCTCAAAATGATGGGATGGTATTTGTTGGACGCTTATTTGGCAGCTCCAGAGCCAGCTGCCCCATTGTTGTTGTTGCTGTTGTTGTTGTTGTTATTGTTGTTGGCACTCCTAAAGCCACCAAATGGTATGGAGGCCCGTTGATCCTCCATGCGTCCACTTTGGACTTTCATAATGAGCGAAAAGAAATCCTCATCGGGCACAGTGGTGCCACGACCTGATTGCCCACGAGCTGCAACTGCTGCCGCACCTCCAGCTTCGGGTGCCTGCTGTGTTAAGGGCTGTGTTGCCTCTGCATCCATGGTGACATTGGGTCGTGGCAACTCGGAGCGTTGCTCCTCCAAACGCGAGCCCTGGCAACGCATAAGCATGTCCAGGAAAGCATCATCTGGCTGGGTGGTGGTGGTGGCACTTCTGGTCAGTGGAGGATTCCCTGAAGTGGGCGATTTAAGACCAGGCAGATTTGTTGGGTCCACAAACAGCGAGTTCTGCTGCACCAGAGGCTTGCGGGTGGCCCCCGTGGATGGGCCGGGATTGATTTTAATGGAGCAACGCTGGTCATCCATCCGCTTGGACTGCGAACGGGAGAGCAAATCAAAGAAATCATCCTCCTTGGCCTTGTTCGCGGCCTTGTGTTTCTCCTCCTGCTGCAGACGTTTGCCATCCGGAGTGATTTTAATCAGATCCAACTGCTCCATGCTTTGGCGACGCACGCGTACCTAAGCCAGTAGACATGTAGTAGAAATAAGGAAACAACCAGAGCTCTGCCCACTTACCATTCTGCCCTGCGAGTTTTCCGAGCCGTCGGACTGGTGTCCACTGGCCGCTGAATGATCCGAGGCACTCGAACGCTCCTCCTCGGTGGGCGTATGATCGGCCTCCGGCAAACCCAACAATTTACGCAAATCCGAAATATTTACCCTGGCTGTGCTTTCCCCCACGGGATCGTGCAGTTCCTTGGCCAACTGCAGGTGGGATTCTGCATACTGCAATGCCTTCTCATGATTACCAATGGCCGAGTTGGCATTGCCCAGGGACCAGCAGGCCCTGGCCTCGCCAATGCGATCGCCCAGCTCTTGGGCTATGGCCAAGTGTCGATTGTGATACTCAATGGCTGTGGTGAACTCATGGAGAAGTGTGTACGTATTCCCAAGGCTATAGCAGGACTGGGCCTCTACCTCGCGTTCCCCCAGCTCCACGGCCAGGGCCAGAGTGCGTCTGTAATGTTCGGCGGCATCCTCGAATTGACCCAGAAAAATGTGCGAGTTACCCAGATTCGAGTTGGCTCGCCTCTCAGCTGCACGATCGCCAAACTCTCGCGCTATGCGCAATCGCTCCTGATGATGTTCAATGGCCGCCTGGAAGTCACCTAGCAAATAGTAGGTGTTGCCCAGATTACCGCAGGCGCGGCCCTGGGCGCCGCGATCTCCCAAATCTCGCATCAACGTGAGATTTTCCTGATAGTATTCCACCGCTTTGGCCAGGGCCTCCTTGACATCATCTCCAAACTTGCCCGGGTTACGTTGACCCATATGCTTGCCCTTGGCATGGTACACATTTCCGAGATTGTACAGAGCTCGTCCCTCGGACAGGCGATCGCCCAGTTGGCGTGCCAAAATCAAATGCCGCTCACAGCAGATGGCCGCCTCATCGAAGCGTCCCATTACTTTAAGTGTATTGCCCAAATTGCCCGACGACTTGGCCTCGCCCAGCTTGTCGTTCATGGATTTGGCCAGGGTCAGATCGTGTTTGTGATACTGCATGGCCTTGGCATAGTCACCCAAATAGAAATAGGCGTTGCCCAGCTGCGAATAGATGGCCGAGAGAGTGCGCAGATCTTCGGTGCCCGCTTGAATGGCCGCTTGAAAGAAGGCCACTCCCGCCCGACAGTCGCCTGCCTTGCACAGGCGTTCGCCCTCCAAGGCCAGTTCCAGGCACATGCTCGAGCCGCCGCCATCGGAACCACCATGATGTGAATTCGAGTCGTGACCAGCACCCGAGCTAATGCCGAGCGTGGACACATTCTCCGCTGATGCGGACAGCGAGGACATGTTGCTGCGCCTTTTACACAACTGGGAGTTGTCCAGCTCGATGTTGGCTAGCGATTTTTACGGTTCCACAAAGAACGATTAGGCCACACACACACACACGGGGAGAGAGTTAAAGTTGAGCTGCGATAACTTGGGCAAATTGCTCCAATTAATTTTTCCCCGTTTCTTTTTGTTGTCTGAAATCAATTAGTTTTCGTTAATTTCATTCTGATTCACATCCAGTGTGACCAGAGATTGCTTGCTTGAAAAGTGCCATATTGTTGTCATGTTTTGTTAGGGATGGGACTAGGGAATTTCTGTTAATTTCAGTTTGATTCACCTTCAGTGTGACCAAGTTTGTGTTACAGTCAGTGAAGATTCAGGTACGATTCATAAAGCTAAGCTCACACAGGAAAACCACCAAATTAAATATCCCATTTTTATTAACTTTTTTTTGGTATTGTTTGCCGAGCTTGAAAATCGATTTAAATTTAAATTTTTCGGTAGGTACCAGAGAACTGCAAGAGTCCACCGGCACTCAAGGTGCACCGGGTAAATGTAGGGTGATTTTGACACCCTTGTGTTTTTTGCTGCCGGACAACTGAGTATGAGTGCCAGCCTCGCAATAATGCATAAGTGTGTGCCGTACCAAGCATCAACATAGAGTAGGTAGTTTTTTTGAACAAGCGTGTGTACGTATGCCAGCGCGTTAGCGTCGCAAGAAGGATGGGTGAAAAGAAAAACCCAAAAATAAAGAAAAAAAAATGTATTGAGTGTGTGGAGTATTACGGTTTCTTTTTTACAAGCCTTCGCTTGAGTTTTTTTTTTGCTACCTGCTGCTCCAAATGCGTCGCAAAATGAAACAAATTATTTCTTATTAATCTTACATTTTATTTAACATATTCATTGCTTCATTGCATATTACTTAATTTTTAATTATTTATTAGTTAACCTATATATATATTTTTGTTTGCTTCATTGCATCATTGCCGTCAAGGACAGTTTGGTCTTCTTGGATAATTTGACATAATATTGTCCAAATAACACTTTTGCCATTGTGTGTTGGGGCTATAGTGTAATCGCCACGCTCTATTTTACTTTTAATTACTTCCGCCATTATGTCCCTCCGCAGACAAAGTCAAAGATGCACTGAACTTGAACGCAAAGAACAGATCAACCAAAAGCACCATGGTGTTGAAAAAACACTCGAGTGATTCTTGTGTGTGCATTGCCTTTTTTGTTACTTGTGATTATTTCGTTATTCGTTTTGAGTGCAAGCGCGACCGGCACGCGTTGCTCAAAAATGAATGGGTGCAAACACAAAAAAATAACGGCACCTTGCATGAGCGAGAGCGTAATAATGCCGGCACTCATAGCACACACGAAATTTTTGATAAGTGTGTGTCTTTGCTTTGCTTAGCCGGGTGTGAGTGGCACCGGGACACCAATTTTATTGGGTGTGAGTAAGGTGGCAAAAAATGGCACCCTCGTAGTTCTCTGGTAGGTACACTTACATTCTAAACCATATTTTCTTCGTAGAATTGCATCTTTTGAGTAGAACAAATAAAAATATTTTTTTTTAGATTTATAAATATTTTTCCTAGGCGTTTAAAAGTGAAATTGTTTGATCTTTCGAGCAAAAAATCGATTTTTAAAAAATATATTTGATCCTTGTATACAAAATACTTAGCCGATATGAAAACAATGTTATACGCGACTAGTGAAAATTACCTTTCCATTCATATCCTGTTCGTCTTTATCTAACGTTTCTGAATTGAGATATGGCTTAAAATGTAAAATGACTGTGTGAACTTAGCTTAGGATTAGCTTAAAGATATACTTCAGTGAGCAAAAAATACCCAGAAATTTTAATTTAATTTATTTGGGATTCCAATAGCGACAAATGTTTGTATTTTTAACCTCTCAACATTGTCACTGTGCAAAATTACACGTTAAAATATTTATTAGTGCTTTGAGGCATGATGCAATAACTACAAGGTAGCGCATTGTTTAGCTTAGATATTCTCAGTCGGCATTGGTTTGATGATTCAATGTCTTAGATCGGTATATCGAACTGACAAGGTCGTTTTGGACTTTCTCATTTAGTGCTTAACTTCTATCGAAAGCTGTTAAAAAATGTAAGTAACAATTGATTGGCCTTGAATTTTGTGTCTGTTTTAGCCCTGTGGTTCGATAAATTCTCGCGCATGCAAAATGGTACGGGATACGAGTGAATTTTTCGTTTTTTCTAATGTCTAAAACTTTTCAACAACGCAACAAACATCGATGCTGTGAGTGAACTGATAATGCAAGATCGTCATGTGACATACCGTGAGATTGAGAACACTAGACCGTAACTGCCTCGTATGAAAATTAATTAATTTTCTAGTTCTTTGCCACATATGGTTAAAAAAATGCAGTTTATTTTATAGAAAATTTAACGAAAATCCAAAATTAGATATTTTACGTTTTGATAGGACTGCGGAGGTTTTAAAGTTTCCAATTTATTCTTAACTTATCTTTGAACTGTCATTGTAGGCAGAGACCTTTTACAAAAGTGTCGTGTCAAAGAACTTCTCTTGTTAAAAAATCGTATGAAGAAAAGTACGATCTAATGTACATATTTGTTATAGTGGTAATAGGCTATCAGGCGTACGTTTGTTTAAATTTGAGTGCGAAAGTGAGGAAAACTTGACTCCTATTGAAAAGGTTTTGAACACTTTTCCACGCCACTCATTGAGGAAACCTAACGTGGTTTCCCCAGAAGGCCTATTTCACTTAAGCCCCAGAAGAGCATTTTAAGTGGTCTCCTCAAAAGAATGGTCTAGTCCACTGTCGACTTTCTCATGCACATCCTTTTCATATAAATTAATATTTTATATAATAAATTCTTCATAGTTCGCGGTCCATCATGGAATATGCGTTATTTATGGGGTGGTTTAGCAAATACACTACATGATATTCAATTCTTACTTCCGGGAAATGAATTTCCATCTTCTATTAGTTAATAGTTTAAAAATTACATTTTTTTTAAATAAATCGCGCGATTTCGACTGCGGCGCTACTTTTTAAATAAAATATATGATATTCAATTCGAGAAATTAATGTCTTCATTAATAACATTATCATTGTTGCGATTATACATCCTCCCAACGGCCAAGAGTTTTTCTTGGATTCTTTGAGGATGCGAGGGAAACTTCTTAAGAAAATGAAAATTGTCCTGGAAAGCAAGGTAGTGGTCCTTTCTCCGACAAAAGTGAGGAGTTGCTATCACATTGTAGTCCAATAAAAACCACCTTATGTCGTCCGGGCTAAGCAATAGGAATTTCGATACCGACAACCTGTGCAGCTCATTTCAACAAATAGTCCGCTTTTAATCAAAATCAAACTACAAAAGTGCAATTTTTAATATAAATATTGACGTATATAACGAAAGTATATGTGATCAAGCATATATATTTGTATAGGCAAAAATAAAAACTTTGAAATTCCATTCAAAAAGATCCAAATTCATTATAATTCGTGCTCCATCGAGGAAAAATAGTTCCCGATGGTTACGGGTAGTTTACCTTATAGTTAACATAGTTAACATATAAAGAGTGATTCATTAAGAGGTTTTTTTATCATCTTATTTTTGTTAAGGATTGTTTGACAAATCATCATGGAAGACTCACACCGCAACAACGTCTCCAAATTATTCAGCTACATTACGAAAATCAGCGTTTCGTGCTTTTTGAGCTACATATGGTGTGCATCATCGACCTTCCGAGACCACTATCGCAAAACCATCGACACATTTGAGGTTCAGTGTACGTTATTGGATAATAAGCGACCAAATAGACCACATCCAGCTCGTAGTGAGGAGAATATTGCGATTGCTGCAGACCGTGACCTATTGTTCTCAAGATTTGGGTTTATCGTATTCGACAACTTGATGAATTTTACGAAAGGATCTTCGTTTAAAGGCTAACAAAATCCAACTCGTACAAGAATTGAAGCCGCCAGACTTGAATTTGTGCTGAAATTTCAGTCAATGAGCTCTGCAACAGCTAATATTTCTGGCTAGATGGATATGTCAACAAACAAAATAGTCGCATTTGCGCTGATGAGCAAACCGAAGAGGCTCTCGTACTACCGTTACATCCACAAAGATGCACTGTTTGGTGTGGTTTATGGGCTGCTGGAACATAACCGTCAATGGCAAGCGCTACCGCACCATGTTAAATGACTTATTGATACCTGAAATTGAAGCCCTTGATGTCGGCGACATTTGGTTTTAGCAAAACGGTGCTACGACACACACAGCGCGCGAGACAACGGCTTTATTCAGAAATCATTTCAATGAGCAGCTTATTTCGCGTTCCGGACCTGCCAACTGGACGCCTAGATTATGTGATATAACACCACTGGACTTTTTGATGTGAAGTCAAAAGTCTTCGTCGACGATATTTATAGTTACATATTGGAACCAAACATCGTTCAATTTCAGCTACACACTTTTGGCGTCAAATACCCCACTGTGCGCCGTAGTGTGACCGTATTTGATTAGTACTTTATTTGATTACGTTCACGTGTATTTACTACGTTGACGTAATTGCATTACGTTTTGCGTAATTTTTGGGCAACGGCAAATAAAGATGGCGTCACTTTCTACGGTTTTTTCTGTGTGAACGTTTATGGTTGCGCATCAAATATCCTTACCGGCTGCATAACTGAACGCAATAATTGTATTAATATCAAGTGTATGTGATCCATTTCTCGTGCAATAAACAACAGCAAACAGTTTATGTGCTGTGCGTGTGAAAAAATGCGAATGTCGTCGTCGTCGCCGTCGTTGTTGTAGCCCGTGTCGCCGCTTTTTGTATGTACGTGCGGCGCGTTTTGCACGGCAGCTGCGCTGCTGCCTCCTAAACTGAATTAAGGTGTGAGTTTCCTCGCTTTATTTTGTGTGTGTGTGTTGGTGTTTGCGAATTGTTTGAAGCCGTCGCTAAACATTGTGCTAAAATTATATAAAAAAGAGAATTAAACTAGGCGAATACGGCAAACATAGGTAAATTGTGTGCGGTCTGAGTAAAAATTCTGCCAGTGGGAACTACACACACAGAAAGAGTGACAGAGAGCGAGAGCGAGAGAGAACGCGCACAGTCAGGGAGAGCGAGAAACAATCATTTCTGTGGTGAGTGTGTTGCCATTAACGAAGCTATTTAAACCTTTTTAATTGCCGACAGGGACCGGCTGCTGAACTCTGTTAAACCCCAAATGCCCCCCTAGCCTGGGGCATGTCCTGCGGATGTAAACCCCCTTGCTCCTCTTTACTCATTTGATGAGAACTGTTATCATCTAAGCCTCTAGTATCTATTTGTGTATGTAATTTCTCAAAAACGGGAAAACTCACCACACACTTTTGGGGCCACTCAAAGGGGGAGCGTGCTTAGTGTGTGTATGTGTTAGTGATTCACAAAAGCAACAACCCCACATATCTACTTATTATCTCTACTATACATTTTTGCCACTTTTACTATACAATAACAACAACAACAAAATTGCAGCTGGCCATACTCCTCCGCTCACTCACTCTCTCTGTCTCTGTCTCTCCACCTGTCGCCTACGAACAGTGTTGAAAATTTAGCTGTTTTCCCCCACAAGATCTAGCTATTTTGTAAGATCAATAGTCGGAAACCATTCAGTTTTGCCGGAATCTGCAATTCTAGTATTTTGAAAAAACTATTCGCCATTTTCTAGCTATTTCGGAAGTGCACAAATTCTTGTAAATCAGACTAGAGTTGAAGCTATTTAGACTGATAAAAATGCAAATATAGCATTTATCAAAAATCGATATGATAAATTTACATTATATAATTACTTTCTTTGTAGATCTCAAATTATTGTGTTTTCGAATTCTATAAATCGGAATTGGTGAAATATCAGAATTCCAGGACATTTGGTTCAAACAGTTTGTCAACAAAAAAGTGCAAGATAAACGTAAATTTGAAGTTAAAAGCCGGATAACACAACCGGTCTTTGGAAACTTATCAATTATGATTCCGCATAAACTTGAAAACGGCAACAGGATTAATTGTGCATTTGATATGAACAGTTGTTAAAAACACTTCGTTTCACTACTAGAGTTTAAGGACCAATTTTAATTCTGAAGCAACAGAGAAAGTCACAGAAGAAGGCTCTTTGTGTCGGTTTGTAGCATATACCACAGGGTAGTATATATGTATTACCATATTAAAACCGTAGGGTGCTTTTTCCTACTGACGCGTCGCTTTTAAGGTACGAAAGAGTATTGAAATCATCTGTAATAGATATATCGAAGGGCTGATTTTCTATGAGGATGTGAAGCTACTTTTGGTCGGTATAATCAGTTCGCATTAGTGGCTCCAGTAGATATAGATAAAGTTTTGATTGATGGCCAGCAGTTGGAAGAGGCATTAGCTGAATTGGAGGACGAAATCAATGGGTTTAGGACAATAGCTAAAACAAAAAACTGGAGATGCCTACTTATGACATCTTTGTCACTATTGGCATTATTGAATGTTTACAGAGTTATCTACAGGATGAAGAAAAGCATGTCAAGAAGCAGCAGATAGATTGTCATGGTATGCCTATTCAACCATTAATAGAAATTGGAGAGATATCAGATACCAGACGATGTTGACTCCTTGTATATTTATATTATTTTTTTCAACGAGTTTACAAAGCTTATGCACTGAATCCAATGATCAAGCATGCAAATTGATATGGAACCGAAACCTTAAGAACCGGTTCCAGGTTGTTATGAGGGCCAATCAAAACTGGGAACCGAATCCTGTTTAAATCAAGAAAGAAAGTCGGTCAAAACCGACTTTAACATACTGTAGTCCTGTAGATCACCTGACCTATCAATTCTGTAGGAATAGAGCAATATTTAAGCATACATTTTTGGTATCTTTATAGCTATTTATACGCTGTACGCATTCAAAATGGGTAAAAGGGCATCAACAGCCAGAAGACACAGCTTTAAAGTATAAGGTTGTCAAAAAAGTCTTGCGGTATTTTTATTGAATTTTCAATTGTTCATAAAATTGGTTATAATAATGCGATTTAAGTCAAATATGAGCCGTTTTGTTCGATGACGAGTTCCCAACGAGATGCCAACTTCATAATGCCCCTCTTATAGAAGCTCGCTTCCCTATTGGCAAAAAACTCGGAGAGCCAATTTTCACAGGACTCTCTTGTGGCCAACTTCCGACTACCAAGCTCGTTCGCCATGGACAGAAATAGGTGGTAATCACTTGGTGCGAGATCCGGACTATACGGTGGATGCAAAAGAACCTCCCATCCGAGCTCCCGGAGCTTCTGGCGCGTCACCAAAGATGTGTGTGGCCTGGCGTTGTCCTGATGGAAGACAATTCGGCCTCTGTTGATCAAAGATGGCCTCTTCTGCATGAGTGCTGCATTCAAGCGGTCCAGTTGTTGGCAGTACAGGTCCGAATTGAGCGTTTGGCCATAGGGGAGCAGCTCATAGTGGATGATTCCCTGCCAATCCCACCAAACACACAGAAGAACCTTCCTGGCCGTCAATCCAGGCTTGGCCACCGTCTGGGCAGCTTCACCGCTTTTCGACCACGACCGTTTGCGCTTCACGTTGTCGTAAGTGACCCACTTTTCATCGCCAGTCACCATCCTCTTCAAAAACTGGTCGATTTTGTTGCGATTCAGAAGCGACTCGCATGCATCCATACGGGCAAAAATGTTTTTTTGCGTCAAGTCGTGTGGCACCCATACATCGAGCTTCTTTTTGAATCCAAGCTTCTTCAAATGGTTTATAACGGTTTGATGACTCATGCCCAGCTCTTGGCCGATGCTACGGCTGCTACTATGCCGGTCTCTTTCGATCAATTCAGCGATTTTATCGCAATTTTCGACGACAGGCCTTCCGGACCGTGGCGCATCTTCGATCACCTCTGCACCAGAACGAAAACGTTGAAACCATCGTTGTGCGGTGGAAATGGAAACTGTATCGGGTCCATAAACTGCACAAATTTTATTGGCAGCATGAGATGCATTTTTGCCTTTATCGTAGTAGTACTGTAAAATATGCCGTATTTTCTCTTTATTTTGCTCCATGTTTGCGACGCTATAACTCACGAACGACTAAAAACAAACAACAATATATTCATCACGTGTTAGCGCGTGAAAAGAGCTTTCCAAAAAGCTCTAGCGTGAACCGATGCGACGAATACAACTAGAACTACGCGCTTGCAAAGACAAGCTTGCGGAAATACCGCAAGACTTTTTTGACAACCTTATATATCTATTCTTGAACAGCATCAACAGCCTAGTCGATTTAGCTATGTCCGTTTGCCCGTCTGTCTGTCTGTTGTGGTTAGAGCCACAAATTTTTGACTATCAAAAACAGTAAATTCAAAATTATAAGAAGTTTGTCAAGCCATATTAACTTGGCGGAAATTAAACCCATATGAACAGCATTACTTGGTGCACAGTATTTCGAAGTCGGGGACACTCGACTGCATCACTCTTGCCTGATTATATCACACTTTCTCATTTTTAGCTATTTTTAACAGTCAATTTAGCTTCTTTTGGGCTTCATTAGTTGGCCAACACTGCTTACGAAACTCCACCAGTGTGGCCGTGTAGCAGCAGCCGCTTCTTTTTGGGGTTTTGCTTTGCTTTGCTGTTCGCCGTTGTATTGGGGCTCAGAGACACATACATACACGCAGACACACACACACACACACAGACACACAGCGGAGAGCGCCTTTCTTTGTGGCGCAGCAGTCGACTCGTTTCAGTCGCCGTACCGCTGTCGTCGTCGGTTGAGTGCAAAAGATATAAGAAATCTTTTATACACACACTTGAAATATATAGAACGCAATCTGTTTTATCAAAAAAAAAAAAAAAAAAAAATTATAAAAGAATTTGCAGAATGCAAATTGTTTTAAAAGTGCGCAGTAAACGCACTTGGCTATAAACATGTAATTACCAAGACAATTCGAAGTTCACACACAAACACTTGCACGCACACATGGAGCGAGAGAGAGAGAGCCAGGCGGCCGCAGTTGCCTACAATTGAATTTCGTTTGGGGTTTTATATTTTATTTTGTGTTTTCTTTTTTTTTTTACTTATATTATTTTTAGAATATCGATTTTGTGGCCTGCAGAGGCGAGAATCTGCGTGAGTGTGTGTGTAAAATATACACATTTGCTTGGTCTTAAGAATTATGTTTTAAAAAAAAAAAGTTACCTAATCGTTGGTGCAAAAAGTAAAAAGTAAAAAAAAAATGATCTCTGATGTCGTTGTCAAAACAGCTGCTCTCTCTCTCGTTGTCTCTCGATGGCTCTCTCACGTCATTCACATTGGCATTCCCCTATTAGATTGTTCTTATATTTCACCTACATTATTAGCATATACACACACACATGCGCCAGTGTTTTGTGTATTTTGCTTTAAACAAGATCTCTGCCGCCCACCCGCTGTCAACGTCGCCGCTGCCCACGTCGCCGTCTGTCGTCGCTCGCGTATTTACATATGTGCTGCTGCTGCCCCCTTGGACCTCTTCCATTACACACAAAATAAATCAAATAAATACGGGAAAAGTGCTAACTGTTTTAATTCAATTATGTCAAATGTTATTCGCAGAAAATCATAAAAACTACAACTATAAACAAATCGCAGGCGCACTACGACCCATTTGGAATTTGAAATAAAAGAAAAAGGTATGCCCAAAAATTCATACAACGGAAGTGGCTCCACCAAAAAAATAGAACAGGTTTCTAATTAAGTGATTGAGTGATTGTAGACGGCAGCGAGACCCTGCTCAACAAATTAACAAGTTCCAATTGACAAAGAATTACGGTCGAGCCCATAGAAAATTAACACAAATGTGTCAAACATATTTGCCAACATTCTCTCTCTCTCTTTCTCTCTGTCTCTGCATGTCTCTCTTTGTGGTGTGACAGGTGACAAGGTCTTTGTTAGGTCAGCAGACAAACTAAACCGAGCTTAAAAGTTATAATTCATAACTTTTTGAAATCTCGCCTGATCGCCGTCACAGGAAACGTGACTTTAGTCTCACAGACGCCTTTTGCGCAATCAGTTTGAAAATAAACAATACATTCATAAAAAAAAAAAAACAATCACAACAAAAACAAGCGCAGCAGCAGCAGAAACTTTTGTTACGTTTAGTCAACGATCCCCCCTCACTTATTTTGTTTGCCAAAACGGATTTGTCATTTGTTATTATTATTGGCTGTGCTCCTACTGGCTTTTTGGGTTTGGTTGGGAAAAAAAACGTCATGACGCCAAATTGGTACAGTAACTAGACCAGATCTACAATTGGTCAACTGTCATGAAACTAAATCGATTTTAGTAAAATAAAATAAAAATAGCTAGGTTTTAGGGTGGATTTGTGGTCACTTGGAGCAAATACCTAAAAGTGTCACAACACAAAAATCGTTTTCGTAGCTCGCAAAATAACTCTAAAAATAGAGGAAAGTTCACGCCAGATGGCACCACTACTTTGCACATTAACTTGTCAGTTTGTTATATGCCAGCTTTACTATATATTCATCCGATTTTGAACAAACTTCCCAAAATTGTAAGGAAACTGATAATATTCACAACTAGAAGGTATAAAGACGCTACCATTAAAAACAAAAAAATTTTTCTAACTATATCTTCTTTTTCAACCGACAGTTCCTATGGCATCTATATGCTATAGTAATCCGATTTGGATCAAGCTTGGCAGAATTGTGTGGTAGCATATAATATTGATCAGTAAAAAGTTCGGGAGCGATAGCATTGAAAACAAAAAAGATTTTCCTACTAAGACTTTTTTTCAGACATATCTTTTGTAAGGCAGCTATACATATGTATATAGTTGGCCGATTTTCATAAAACTTAGTGGAATTTTGTGAAAGCATAGAAAACTTAGAAATACGAGGAAAGGGGACGTTTGCGTTGAAGACAAAAATATTTTTCTAACTCAAAGTTCTTTATCGACCGATAGTTCGTATGGCAGCTATATGATATAGTCATCCGATCCGGCCGGTTCCGACAAATGTGCAGCATCTTTGTACCAAAAGACTTCGTGCAAAGTTTGGTTAAGATAGCTTTTAAACTGACGGAGGAGATAGCATAGAAACAGACGGACGGACAGACGGACATGTCTATATCAACTCAGCTCGTCATGCTGATTAAGAATACATATACTTTATGTGGTCGGAGATGCTTCCTTCTATGCGTTACAAACATCTGGACAATTTTAATATACCCTCTACAAGGGTATAAAAAGGGGAAAGATTGTTTCTTCTTAACAGTCACTTTTCAAAATATAGTACAAGAGTATTTAATCAATCAGCGAAATGGTCACAACTTCAATTAATACGTTCAATTACAACAAATTCATAACTCTAATTAGCACTATTTTGCGTTTATTCGTGGCGTTCAAGACAGCTTGAAGTCTTCGATACAAGTACAAATATACCTGTTTTGCCAATTGTAGCCTAGTTGGCAAGGCATTGTGATATTTGACAGCAAACCAATCTTTATTGTGCTGGTAGTTAATCGTGTGCAATATGATGCGTTGAATCTTTTTATGAAAACCCCCATCCTCGTATGTTTTCGCAATAATGTTGTATGTTACAAAAATGATTACTTAGAACAAACATTTTTTTTTATACCTGGCGGTTATTGTAAGCGATTTCGTACTTATTGTGAACGATCTGGCCAATTTTAAAGCCGAATGGCTTCCGAGAACGATTGTAACCAGGGAATCTAACCGAATCGTATTTCGGTTGCAGTTCCGGTTCTGGTAAGCACCGAAACTTATGTTTCGTTAAAAGATTCTGTATTAGTTCTAACCAGGGAAATAAACCGAATCGAATTATGGTTCCGGTTGCATTTCTGGTAAGTTCCGAAACTTCTGTTTTGGTTCTATTTTATTTAGGTATTCGGTTCGGTACCTAGATTTTTATTTCGGTATACCGTTACGTACCGGTATGGACCGGTTAAACTAACAGAAATTTTAAAACTTAAGTCCAAACAAAGTAGATAGGCAAGCTATACACATGGTGTGTGAACATAAATTATTAATTTTGTTCGCGTTTGTTTGCCATTTAAAATTCACAAGTTTGTAATCATAAGAAGAAATATTTCATTAACAATGATTTCACCAATCTTAACGTAACTCACATTAAAAAAAAATTACTTACAAAGAAGGAAAATTAATGGTTTTTTCTTAGAAGCATAATCAATGTATTTTGTATATGTTTTGTATACAATGTAGGTCAATGTATTTCCGTTCATCTGATTTCTTAGTTAGCTGGAACAGCAAGAACACACGTTTGATAGTTCATACAATTCTGGAAACTTTTTCGAATTTTCAATCCACCATTTAAGTACATCATCTTTATTTTGTAAACGTCTTATGCTCAGGAAAACCTTGATCGATGCCATTAAACAGTTTTGTTAAAATACTAAACTATTTGTATTGTCCTGTTTCTTTTTATACAAATTCATATATAAATTGACTTCATCTCCACTTTCAGACAAAGTAAATGGGTCAGAGCTGCTTTCCTCAATTAGTGGCAATTGAACAGAAGTGGATCAAATTTTTGAATATGAGCATTTCCACAGAAAAGTCCATCGAGACCAAAAAAGGAAAAGTACTCAAAAACACTTCTTTTTATCTTATTTTTTTAGGGAAACAATCAAAATGAACTAATATAAGCCAATATTAAATATATTCATATCCCACTTCGGGGTTTTCGAATGCAAGGTCGCGCAAGCGCCATTTTTCTCATTTGGATACGTTTTATTGTAATAAAAATACCTTTAGATTGCATTGATTTTTGGACTCTAAAATATTTCTAAGGGCACAAAGAGTTAAAAATAATGCAGAAGATACCATAAGAAACTATGTGATTGCAATTAACTGTAAGTTTTTGCTTTTTATTATAACAAAAACAACATAAATATAATGAGGAAATTTTAGTTACGTACTGTCAGATAACGTCCCGTCAGATACTTTTGCAAATCAAAAACGAGAAGGCCAAGCTAACTTCGTCTGGGCCGAAGTTTTTATACACTTGCAAATGCTGTTTTTGAAATGTCAGAGTTTAAGAACGCTTACATAAAAATCAAAAAAAATTTAACTAAACCCCTTTTTCCGACAGATAAACATCTGATTTCGACCAAATTTCGCGAAATCTTTTTGAAAACATATCAAATTAGCAATCGTCGAGTTTAAGAATGATAAAATTGAAAACAGAAGAGTTTTTTTCATTGAGACCCATTTTACGAACGATCGGTCCTATGGCAGCTACAAGATATAGTCATCCGACTTAGACCAAAATTTGCAAATCTGTTTGAACACATATAATATTAATAATAGCCGAGTTTTATGACGCTAGCATTGAAAACAAAATAGTTTTTCTTACGAAGACCCATTTTCCGAACGATGGTTCCTATGACAGCTATAAAATATAGTCATCCGATCTTGACCAAAATTTGCAAATCTGTTTGAAAGCATATAATATTAATAATGACCGAGTTTAAGGCCGCTTACATTAAAAACAAAAAAGTTTTTCCTATGGCAGCTATAAGATGTAGTCACCAGATCCGGTCGGTTCCGACATATTAGCAGCGTGCAGTAAAAAGAAGACTCTGTGCAAAATTTCAGTTCGATAGCTTTAAAACTGAGAGACTAGTTTTCGTAGAAACAGACGGACAGACAGACAGACGGACAGACATACAGACGGACGGACAAAGCTCAATCGACTCAGCTCGTCACCCTGATCAAGAATATATATAGTTTATGGGGTCGGAAATGAATATTTCTATGCGTTGCAAACTTCTATGCAAAATTATAATACCCTTTGCAAGGGTATAAAAATTGAGAAAATATTTGGAAAATAAACTTGTATTAATTTTTTAAATCCTACCAAAAAAATTTTATACAAAAAGCTTTGCCCAATTTGCAGAGTTTTGCAATTTTCTAAAACAAGTCAAAACCCACTTCCGTTTTGTGTAAAGTCACCAGCCAGCACATATTTTTAATTATATCTTTAACACCTTATGATAGTTGTATGTCATTGTTTTTGCTGATTGTAGTGCTACTTAATTGCTACCCAAATGTAAAACAATCTTTTTAAAAATCCAAGATTTTCATATTTTTTAAAAACATTTTATCGTACAAACGTAACGTAACGTCACGTCAGTTTGGAAATGCCCATATATATCTGTACTTTTCTGTTCAGAGGTTAGCATGACATTATAACGAGGGTCTATGAAAATGCCACATAGGAATGCATTATTTTCAAAGAGAGTGGTCTCGCGTTTTTCAATTTCACTGAACAAAAGTTTTTCTAAGCCAGAATCTATTTTTTATTTGAAGCTTAAAATTGATCCAAATTGCGTAAAAATCCCCCAAAACTAACTGCTCGGGTTGCAATCTAGTCGTTGCAACTTCAGCTGGTTTAAGAAAGCTAACAATTTGATCAATTGTATCCCAAATTTTTTTTTCTGAAAAAAATCAGTGTTTGCTGCCGCGAAGTTGCATAACTCATAAACGCGCTTCTCTAGCAGAAGGTCAACTTCCTGTACGTCGAACTCCAACGCGTAGGACAATCAATTGGCGGCTTATTTAGGTTCTTATCTGACATGAGGTTGATAATAGTTGTCGTACGCAGCTTTTTCACCAGGGCCCTTGCAACTGTAATTGATTTCAAAACCGCATTCACGGCCATGGAGCTTATGAGCTGCATAAAAAAGGGACAGAAGGCGAAGACTTAGCAGAAAGCCAACATGCAAAAACTGAACTTACGTGAGAGAGCGCCAAATATATACAGGGTGGTTAACACATATTGGAAAGCTTGGTTCTTGTCATTTATTTATGAAAAACAATTTCGGTCAAATGACCACCACGGCTGACTTGGCAGTCGCCCATTCGATCCACCCAATTTTTGAGAACATTTTCAATTGTTTCGGCACGTATGTCAGCAATAGCAACTCGAATCTCGTTCTTCAACTCATCATTTGTTTCAGGATTAATAAAGATAATAGTCTAATGATGTCAGATCACAGCTTCTTGGCGGCCAATTCGCATCTCCATATTTGCTGATTATTCGATTTTCGAAGATAGGGCGCAGAAGATCGATTGTGGCGCCGTCTTGTTGAAACCAAATATCGTCCAAGTCTTCCGCTTCAATTTCCTCGAAGAACCAATCACTTAACATTGCGCGGTAGCGCTCACCATTCACGGTCACGTTGGCTCCTTCTTCATTTTCAAAGGATGCCTCGAGACCAAAATCCGTACCAAACAGTGACACGTGGTGGGTGCATTGGCTTCTCGACGACGATATGCGGATTTTCTGTGCCCCAGATGCGACAAATTTGTTTATTAACATAACCACTGAGGTGGAAACGTGCTTCATCCGAAAAGTTGATTTTTCGGTCAAATTCACCATCTTCGGCCAATTTGCGAACTGTAAACGATTCGGATGGTCAATTGGCTTTAGTTGTTGCACCATTTGAACTTTGTATGGCTTTATACAAAATTCGCATCAAAGAAGTGCGCGAAATGTCCAATGGTTGAGATCGATGGCGAGTTGGTACGTCGATGGTTGTTCACGCACATTTTCAGCAACCGCAGCAATGTTTTCGGTCGAGCGCACCGGTCGAGTACGTACACGGGTTGTTTTATCAACCAACATTCCAGTTTCACGAACTTGCTTCACAAATTGATCCACAAATTGAGTTTTCAGAAAATTTTTTTGTTAAATGTTTTTTCAAATCTCGCACAGTTTGAGTAGAGGACTCCCACTTTGGAAATATGTTTTTAATATTTCCCAGCTTTCTTCAAGCGAATAGCGACCCATTTCGTAAATGTCAAAGTTTTTACTAAGTATTAGTCGCTTTCCGAATGACATTTGACGTTTTTAAATTCAAATTATAAATAGTTCAAATTCCAAACACTAGTTGGACCACCCTGTACATACTTTTATTGCTGTTTTTGTTTCTGTCTTCCACACAGAATCATACATGCACAAACGTCAGAAACAATATCTGTTGTCACTCTCTCACGCTCTACACCAGAGCTGGCCAACCATAGCTACCAGGAGCCGAGGTCAGTCGTGTTGGTTCTCGAATACCGGTATACAAAAAATTAAAAAAATATTGGTTCCGGTTACGGTTTTGAGTTTTAATCGGTTCTTTTCGCTACATATATTTGCACAAACTTAATATATTCTACTAGCTGGCCCGGCAAAGATATCCAAGATAATCTAGAAAGATATCCAAATGCACTGAAATGAAAACAAAAATATAGAGAACAAATGACTACATCTGTCAAATCGATTGTAATTTTTATCATAAAACTTTTAACAGTTACAGCAGTTAATCTTTCCCAACAAAGTCGAAATGCTATTAGCCTACGTAACATTACGAATCAATCCAATGAGAAGGACGGGAAATCGCACGAGAGGAGCATCGCGTTAGTAGGTCCCGAATTCGTGTTTCGCATACACAAGAGCAAAGAGAGGCAGCCCGTGAATCGAATCTTCTATTTACCTGTCTGTTTACACGTATATTTTACCGTCTTTATGGCAATTTAAACTCATATATGAATTTTTGCAAATTTTGAGATTTTTTGGACCGTTCGATGCAAGATATACTTAACTAGGTAGCCGAACTCGCTCTCTCGCTCTCTTTGCTTGCTTCTTAAATGTCAGTCTGTAAACCACAGTTGCGAGCGACGCATCTCCGCGGACGAATTTTTTGTGTTCTGCTTCTTAGTTTAGTTTGAGAATTTTCGTATTTTTGCTATGCCTTCAAACTGCTCTATATGCAAGAATTATGTATCTATGTATTATTATGTATTTCCTTTGTTATATTTATTTAAGTATGCTGGTCTTAGTTGCAGCAGTAAACTCGCATATGTACATATATCTTGCATGCACGTACAAACTTCTTTGTTTTGACTCAAATTCATTACTCTGTTGCTCTCGCTCTCTTTTGTATTTTTAAAGGAAGTTGTGAGAGAGCGAGTGCGGCTACCAAGTTAAGTATACGAATATCCGAATATTTACCAGTCTTCATGACAATCTAAGGAAATGAAGAGAGATAATCAGAAAATCTAAAGAAATAAAGAGAAATGAAAAGCCTATTTCCGATGATTCCAACCGATGTGCTATTTGAGTTTAAACGAATTCAATTTCCGATACGTCTTGCATTCACCAGGACGATTATCAAAGGGCAATCCTTAAGTTGTTTCGTGGTCCGAATTTAGAAAATTCATGTTTTACTCATGGGCAATTGTAGGTGGCACGTTCACGTGTCGGCAAACCATCCGCTTTATTTGTTCTGGCGCCTGATAACAAAACTATAACTGTCGTATATCACAAGGCGCTTCTTGCCCTCACACCATTTTTTTTAAACATGTTATCCTAATGTACTATTGAACTTAATAAATTTTGTGCATTCATTTTATTACGTTAACTTAAATTCATACATTAAGTTTGGCTAAGAGGTATGGGCGGTACGAAGTTCGCCGGGCCAGCTAGTTGAATTAAAATTGAAAGTTAAGGGGTCTCCAGCTCCTATCATCTTTGAGATCTGATTGTTTACAAGTACAGACGCATACATACATTTGCGCAAACTCATTATACCTCATTTTACATTTGGTACAAGGTACTTTTGCACAAACTCATTATACCTCATTTTACATTTGGTACAAGGTACTTTTGCCCACTTTTGGTAATAGTCTTGAGTGCATCTGCATATATGTATGTATGAAGAGTAGCGTTTCTAAATTCACCAGGTCAGGTGAACGAGGGTCTATTATAAAATTACTTCTCTTTGGCCCCCCCCAGGCGACCTGCTTAGCGTCTGTTCACCTTTTTAATGGTGGCGGTAACGCACTCCATTGTTGTTGTTGGTTCTGTTATTATTGTTGATATTTTCTTTGCTGCAGCTTTAACTTTGTGCGGCTCGTTGCAGCAGTTAAAGAGCGTGCTAAAAGTCAATTTGCCATCAACCAAGTAGGTTTTTTTTTTGTTCTTCTCTCCTCTTGCTGTGGTCTTTGCTGATTTTTGCTCTGTTGACTGTCATAACCTCTTAATAACCAAATAAACACAACACTATATGTATATGTGTGTTGAGACATAACTGACCTCACTCTAGCAACCGCTTTGTTGATTTACCTGTCATTGCGCCCCATATAAACGGAGGAGAGTGTTTCCCTTATTTCGTGAAAGGCGACCCAATTGCTGCTTTTCCCTCCCTCTCCTTCCCTGCCACTTCTCACCCAGCTTGCTGTTGTGTTTACATCCGTTTGGCTCCTCCGTCTGCTCTTAAAATAAAACGCACATATTTCTTTCAGCTCCATTCCTGAACTGAATTAAATTTTTCTTCCCTGTTGTTTTGTTCAATTGTGTTGAGAGTTTTTCTGATTCACCATTGAATTTCTATAAGAAGTATAAATCTTTCAAAACTGTTTACATTGATTTCTGGCACTGCAAAGGAAATAGAAGAAAAAGGGGGGGGACTTGCATTTCATCAAAAGGCGCTGCAATAAGAAATTGGTTTTCAATATTTTTTTCCTATTATTTACTTTAATATTGAAATAGATGAAGTTTTATATTAGTTCTGGGAGACGCATTCAAGCAACAGTCTTTGATATTCCTTTACTCATTGACCAAACGTCTGTCGAAGTATGGATAAAATATTTTTCTCATTATATTTAGTTGACGACTGCTTTCAAAGCAATGACTGGGCCAAGCCCCAGATCCCGCTGTCGCAGTCACCGTCGTCCCCATTGTGTTTTTAGTTGTGCAAAATGCATGGAATTTTATTTTAGACAATAACACAAAACCTGAAATAACAAACAAATTGATTCGTACTTGTTTCGACTGCTCTAAGACATTCCTTTTCTTTTTATACCCGTTACTCGTAGAGTAAAAGGGTCTACAAAAGTCGTGCAAATGTATGTAACAGGCAGAAGGAATCATTTCCGACCATATAAAGTATATATATTCTTGATCAGCATCAACAGCCGAGTCGATATAGCCATGTCCGTCTGTCCGTCTGTCTGTATGAACACCTAGATCTCAGAGACTAGAAGAGCTAGAGCAACCAAATTTGAAATGTAGACTCCTATTGTCTGCACGCAGATCAAGTTTATTTTCAATTTTTGCCACGCCCCCTCACGCCCCCGCAATTTGGAAAAAACGTCATATCTCCTACAGTTTTTATGATAGATGGTTCGTACTTTCTAGAGATATCTAGTACTTAAAATTATTTATCGATTTGCTGAAGGAATGATAAAGATCGGATGAACGATACTCAAGTTATGAGCAAAAAACGATCAGTTAACACCCACCACCCACCCCACTCATAACCTAAGCATTGCGTTCAGCAGCAATCTTAGTGAGAGAGAGAGAGAGAGAGAGAGAGACGAGTTAAAAAATGTTGCATACTTTTCGGCTGACCCACCTCAGGCATACAGTAAGGCTATTAAACATTTGTTTCCATGAGTAACGGGTATATCGAAGTCGGTTAGAGCCGACTTTAACTTACGCTCTCGTTTTTGTTGGAGCTATCCAATAAATATTATAATAGAGAACATGAGCAAAGACGTATCTAGATATGCCAACTCGCTCAAATCAAACACAGAAAAGCTTCCCTCACTCTGAAGAATACACCGGCAAATGCTTTCGACATAGTTTTGATAGATTCCTAAATCAGAAAATTGAAACGAGTAAACGGTAACTCTTATTTTCAACCTGACTACGCACTTTATCACGTTACCAGTCCCAAATAAAAATGATAAAACAGTGGCAAAAGTAATTTTCGACAAATGCATTTTGGTATTTTGTTCCATTACACTTATTTCAGATATGGGAACACACAATGAATGAATTCAGTTTTGAGTGAACTTTAAAATATGGACTTTAGGGACAATTAGAAAGAAGTCATTGGACGTTTAACGAATATGTAAGATCATACTTGTCTGTAAATAAGGACGATTGGGGTCACTGGATCCAGTAGTTCGCATATTGTTTTAATGTAACGCCCTTATCGGCACATGGATATTGCATTTGGTAATAAAATAAAAGATTATGAAAACAAAGTAAAGTTTACGTTTCAATTAGCCCAAAATAGAGCTAGCGTTATATTGAATATATGCAAAATCGATCGAAAAAAGCAGTTCGACAAAAATAAGATTCGGAACCATAATTTCAGGTCGGACAATCGGTCTTACTAAGAAACCAAACGGAGCATATACTTGGTAATCCATATATGGGCGTTTTCACAGAAAGGTGAACCAAAAACAGAAAATATCTTTTCATTTTATGCAGCACTCTAAGTTCTAAGTTCCTGAATCAAAATTTTGTGTATGTTTTATGCTTACACACATAGATTACACAGACACACTCCTAGTCAATAGATTAGACGCACCCTTAGCTATATTAAAAACCGCTTTGTAGCTTAATATAAGAAATAATTTAAAATTAGTATTTATGTTGAAAACTAGTTTATTTAAACAAGGCTACAAACCTGTACCATTTTGGTGAAGGTTCGGTCCGGAGGTTCGAAGCCGCGTTAAAGTCTAAGCTTCAGTTCGCGGACTCTTTCCTGTACTTATCGAGCCCAAGGCTTTAGTTCGAGTGTGGGTTCATAGATTGTTAAATAGTTGACCGATTTTTGCCTCAACATTCGTTCGAAATTTAGACATACGTTTGATCAGGAGAACGCGTCCAAATTAATAAGTTATGTACATATATGAGTCGTCAAGTCGACTGGAACACATTTCTTATCGTTATCATTCATAGGTGTTCTAAAAGTCTTTCAAAAATGGATGGTTTTTAAATTTTGGAGACCTCACCTTCTACGTACATACCCATTTTATGAAATTTCTGATCACATTTGGGAGCCGTTTATAGCCCGTTTTTTCATCAGTTTTGACTCGATTTCGATTTCATATTTCCAATTATTTGCGAGTCTTTTTCTAGTCGTATTTCAATAAATCATGTTTTGAGCAAATCCATGAGTCATTTCCGAGTCTGAATTTAATCTCTTTAATCTTCAAAGGGCTTAAAACGGACTCATCAGGGCGATTCTTGTTAAAATGATCTTCCAAATGCATTTGCTTTCCCCTTTTGCGACTACAGTTATGTTTTTCTTTCTTCTCGAAATCGCAATGCGGATTGGATTTCTAAAAAGCACTTTTAATTATCAACTGCTGTACTATACTTCAAAATATTTTTTTCGGATACAGTATTAAAAAGACTAGAAAAGATCTTCAGAAATTGAGTTAAATGATTGTTTGAACCGAACCTTTTTTTGTATACAGGGGCTCGGTTCGGGGCTCAAATATTTAAAGAGAAAAACCGAAAAACCCGAACTGAACCGGTTTTTTGGGTTTGGAGCCTTGAATTTAATCACCGTACAAGCACATGGCCCAGGCAAATTTCGATTTTGAGTTTTAATTTAACATACTTCTAATTTAGATATCGAAACATGCTTCCAGGTACCCCCCTTTTTTATTGGCTTTCGATCTAGAAATTCAAAGATTGAAACAAGTCCTTAAAGCAGGACGAAAGAAAAGGATGTAAAATTTACATTTCGTTCCAAAAAGTCTTGGTCCTTTCTTCATATTAGAAATTAGTATTGAACTATGTCGATGTCGATATATCCCGACGATTTGTTAACGTCGAGAGAAATTCTAGAGAAATTTATGTAAAATCTTTAAAAATCGACTTAAGTAGGTTTTCTGAACCGGGTTTTCTTCCAAACAGATTGAAGGTTCGGTCCAAGGTCCGAATAAACCCAAACCGAACCAGTTCAATGGGGTTCTGTTGTGGACCGTTTTGAAGCGTTGTCTAGAAGTCAAAAGCAATATGTTTGATTCTTAAACAAAAAGCTCGTGACAAAGTTTAAAACTCAAATTCATTGAAATGCACTGTTTGTGAAATATTTCACATATGGCGGCCATATCTTTAAGGAAACAGCTCTGTACTTCTAAAAGCCGGTCCGCAAACCGGAGCAAACCACTTTGATAAGCTTCGAAATAACTCTTTCAAAGAACATTTCAGCCAGCAAGCTAGGAATTGTAAGGACATCCTATGTCCAAATCTGTGCTCTAGAGCACAGGTGGGCATCCGCATAGCAACCCGTCCCGATATTTCTCTCAACACACAGTGCAATATATTTTTTAGAAAAAAAAGTGAAAATCGGAAACCCTTTTTTTAAAATCCAAACACAGTTTTCTTTTATGTATCATTCCATAATGTCATCATGTTGTATATATCACTTTCAAGTTTTTTGAACCGCAACTAATTTCAAAAGGCTGAGAGTCGCCGGTTCTGTACAGCTTTGCTGCCTTCTTTATTATAATTTCCTCAACCGAATGACACTGAAGAAACCCCCATTAAGATGCCAGCACATTTGTGTGTGGTCTCTCTGCAAAGCTGTAGAAATATTTTGACTTTTTCTTTCTGTTTTCCACTCATTTTCCTTTTCAGTGTTTTTCTTTTTTCTTCCCCCAATTAATGACGCCGCTCGTGATATAATTTTAGACGGGAGGATGAAATTTGGTGTGCCAGTGAAACATTTCTGTGCTGATATTTTTATGGCCTCGGTGGGGGAGGGTGGAAATAAATTTCCGTTCTGGCCAACAAGAAACTCAAGTGCAGTTTTTGAACCCAAAATGTTTGTTAAATTAAAATTTGGCTTTTATTAATAGAAAACAAAAATTTCGTTGAAAATGCCGGCTGCCTGAAATCACATGACCTTGAATTGAATTTGCTTATCATCATCAACGAAATCAATAAATAATGTTTAACCTGCGGACAGATGCATTGCGTTGCAAAATTATTAATTGAATGCAAAAGGAATATTTAAAAAAGACGCGCACACTCTCACAAACAAGCACACGCTGATAAATGTAAGGCTATTTATCTTATCTTGGCAGATACATTTTCATACTGTTTATGCGACATTTTTGTACCTGCCTTGATTAGCCTCGCCCACGAACACACACCGCTTGCTTCTGCTTTTGGCTATCACAGCTGGTGAATCGCCTAATTAAAAGCAAAGCATGGAAAGTGAGAGATGTGGGCAAGGCTTTCCTAGAGCAAACTTTTCCATGCTTTTGGCATTGAATTTGCATTGGCATACTGAGGAGTGACGCGATAAGCAGTCTGGCGGCAAATTGTGCATTCTTTTCTCTTTTTTTTATGTTGGAAATTGGTCAAACATTTTTGTCTGCGTGTCTTGTGCTTTTAATTATTTAATTAAATTGAAGAAATTGTGCTGCCGCTGCGCTTTGTTGGTTTTTGCCTTTGTTTTCATTTTACGGTTTCGTCATATGTCGCCGTTTGGCCGCCTGACATATTGTGGTGGCCGCCTTATTTAATACATATTGCATAGCTCAAAAACATTTTGTTGCTCCCCCGACACACAACAGCTGATGCCATTAACTGTGTGTGCGTGTGTACTTTGTCTACTAATTCGTAACTTTCTCTTTCCTATTTTGCGATTTGCAGGTGATAATAATAATATTAATTATCAGGTCTAAGAAATCTTACATTAAATAAAGAGAGTTGAGTAAAAGTCTTTTTCTACAAAGAAAGGAATTGCTTGGGTTGCTAATCAAGTTGATCGCACGTATACATGAAATGAACTTCGGATCAAACTTTATCAGAGGTCGCACCCGGTGGTGGCGCAGCAGGATGAAGGGATTTGATCCCGCCTCCGAACATGGAATAAAAAGTTTGTATACTCTGTATCAAAGGTACAAAGAGTATATTAAGTTTGTGCAAAAGTATGTAACAGGGAGAAGGAATAATTTCCGACCTTATAAAGTATATATATTCGTGATCAGCATTAACAGCCGAGTCGAAATGTTCGTCTGTCTGTCTGTCTGTATAAACTCGCAGATCTCAGAGATGGTAAATGAGAGAGGTTTGACATTTATGGGACATATACTTGTTATACTTGCAGGCTTAAATTTTTCCACACCCCCTGCCGCCACCGCAATTCGGAAAAAACATCTATCTTCCACAGTTTCCTAGATAGATGTTTCTCTGTAGATCTTTATTAGAAGTAAATATTATTTATCGGTTTGCTGAAGAAATGATAAAGATCGAATGAACGATACTCAAGTATGAACAAAAAACGTCCAGTTTACACCCCCTCAAATTTTCATAAAGATCGGATAATAAATATCTACTGTTTAAAAAACGCCATAAATTCTTTATTGCTTATCCCATTCAGGAACACTTGACGTCTATTAAACATTTTTCCCATGAGTAACGAGTATATCGAAGTCGGTCGGAGCCGACTTAAACTTACGCTCTCGTTTTATGTAGTTGACATGTAAGAACTTATGATTACATTATATACTCATATATATTATGCTAGCATAGTACCCGTCGCGCTTCGCCGAGTCCCATTAGATCGTTATCGTTATCGTTATCGTTACCGTTACCGTTACCGTTACCGTTACCGCTACCGTTACCGTTACCGTTACCGTTACCGTTACCGTTACCGTTACCGTTACCGTTACCGTTACCGTTACCGTTACCGTTACCGTTACCGTTACCGTTACCGTTACCGTTACCGTTACCGTTACCGTTACCGTTACCGTTACCGTTACCGTTACCGTTACCCATCTCAAATTATTTCGTATTCTATCCTTACAAACCGAGTTTCAATCCAATCGGATGGAAAACATTTATTTGCATACAGAATTTTCCGGGAATCCATTTGAAAATCAAATTTCACATTTTTTTGTATTCTATCCTTACAAACCGAGTTTCAAGCCAATCGGATACCACCCCACCTTTGCGCCCTTAGGGCCCGCGCACACATGCGGCCGAAAGTTGAACTGACGGCTGACCATGACATGTTAGTACCTCAGCAAGCCGAAATAAACAAACAAGCTTGATTGACTCCGCAAAGTTGAACTTGCAACTGAACTTTAAAGATCAAACCAATGCTTGTTGTGCACACTAGCATGCACAGAGCGTGGCTTTTTGTCAAGATCAGCTTTAAGTTCTGCAGTCAGTTCATCTTTTAGCCGCATTTGTGCTTAGAGCAGATGTAGCAGCATATTTATTTTGTATATAACTGGCCTTTCTCTATCCCTTTATTGTGGTTGTTGTTTGATAAATTATTTTCGTTAAATGGATTTAAGTCTGCACAAACTTGTTCGTCATTAAAAACGTTATCTCAATTTATCTGGAATGCAATTTTATAGTTCTTCAATTCCGTAAAATAAGTTGATTACATTTCTGAGATTTCTTTCTGACTTAATGAAAATTCTCTTCCACAGAAAGCAATTTCCTTTACTTTACTGTGCTTCCAATGAAATCTGTCCTCTGAATTCATTTTTCAAAGACTTTCCTTCGCCCAGTTCTCCGAAATCCTTGACAAGTTGCTATTTCATTATTGAAGTTACCAAGAAATCTGATTATGCAGAGCTTTTGCTCTCCTGACAATTAAATCGTGTTTATGTGTCTCCCGCATACACGTGCATGTGAACTATAATTGCAATTAACGCAAAATGACATTGTGTAAATGTGTTGAGTTGCAGTTAACCACACGGACGCCCACCTCAACTGCTGCTGCCGGGCACACGCGTCACTCGGCAAATTCAAAAATAGATGTCATTCTGCATGTGGTTTGTGTCTATTTTGGTACCATAAATGCCATTTGTGTACGTGGGTCCCAATGTCGCGTTGCGTGAGTTGATTCCATTTGGTTAGTGTGGGTGGGGTGGGTAGTGTGGCGCCTCCTTTTAATTGAAATTTAGCCACAGGAGCAGGCTGGTGTGCCAACTTGTGGTGTGACCAGTTAACTAACCCATCAACAAATTAAATCTGTTTGTCAATTGCAATTATTGATCTGCATTATATAGACACAGACGACCCATCATTGTTGGCCTTTCCTTTTATTTTATTCTTTTTTTGTATAAGCTAACGCGTGCAACTTTTTATTGTTATTGAGCTGCATTTTCATTTAGCTGACATTTGCACAGCTAAACCCTTTTAGTCGAAAGCTTTTAACGCTATCTGTCCCTTGCACACATAATCTCATGCTGCTGCTGCTGCAGCTTCTGCCGCAGCTTGGCAAACATCAATCGATAGTTTGGATTTGTCATTGTTTGCCATTCATTGCCAATTGCAACTTTTCAATCGAGTTTTCAACTTGGGCTCCAACTCTTAAGTGTTTTTTTATTTTTCATTTAGTTTTTAAAAAGGATTTTCCTTATTATATCGACCTGCATTTTTTCTCTGTCAGAATGAATTATGAATAATTGATGTCTTTTACTGAAAGAGTTCATGGAAACGGAAATTTGATATGAAAGCGTTCATGATCCAAATGCCTTTTGAATTTGACACGGCGTCACACAAAGGCTCTGGCCTCTGAGGGGAGGTCCGGATTGCACACCCAATGCCCATTACGATAATACTATTATGAACTTTATTAGATAGACTGGAAACAGTTTAAGGAAATCAAGCTGTGAAGAGACTAATGAGTCCGACTCCTTCCGCCCTTTCATGTATCTTCCTAAGCTGAGGATACAACCGTTATAAGAATGCTTAATAAGCAGTTATTCTTGGGGTCATCCTGTAGTACCTCTAACTGTAACACCAATCGATGAATTTTTATCGCACCAATAGACTTTGGAATAATTACAGACAATTTTTTTCTGCTCATCTCATCAGAATTCCATCAGCTGTTTCTGCCGGACATGTTAGCGGCAATATGGGCATTCCGATGAGTATGAGCGTAAATTTTAGGTTGTCTTAGCACATCTTAGAGACTAATCGGAATTTTACGAAAGCATTCAGACATTATACATTGAAAATTGGTAAAAGGGGATCAAGGGGACCAATTTCGCCTCCGCAATTTGATAAAATCGTCATATCTCCCACAGTTTTGTAGATAGATTCGTATCTTCCAGAGAAGAAATGATAAAGATAAGTTTGAACGATACTCAAGCTATGACCAAAAGAAAGTTCGCTGTCGCAGCGCAGCAGCAGCGCCTGTTCTAGCTGCTACTGCAGGTACAGAGGTATCCACTTTTAGAAAAAAATAGTTAATACCTAAAAATAATGTCATACTAATTTTGACTTTTTGCTAAAATTTGGTCATCTGGCCAAGTGTGCAGTGTTTAACTTTTTTGTTTACAACATGTTAAAAAACAAAATAATCATTTAATTTTATATTTCTCATTTGAACGCCATGCTGGTTTGGTTGAAAAGTCACCATATTTTGATGCCATAGTTACTATATTTTGCAAGCATATAAGTACTGGAGCGTAAACTATTCTTTCAAGGCGCTTCTAAAAGTGACCATGTATTGTAAACATGAAAATGTAGAAAATACTTAATCCAGCCTCCTTTGTGGTGCTGTGCGTGTCTTGTTTTGGAAAAGTTATGAACATAAACCATAACTTATTGACCTGGAGCGTGCTAAAGGTTCTATGGTTTAAATTGTAATAGTAAAATTCTTTTTTCCGGATTCACGGTTATTTTTTTAATATTCATTTTTTTTAATTCTTCGGTAGGTGCACTTCCATTTTAAGCCATATAACAATTTTCAATCGTCAGATGGTCTCAAGCAAGGTATGAATCAAAAGGTAATTGACTTGTCAATAATAGCGTACAACATTCTTTTCAAATCGGTTTAGAAGTTTTAATACAATTACCAAAAATATTTAAAAAAAAAATCGATTTTTTCCTCGAAAATGCAAGAAATTTCATTTTTAATCGCCTTGGAAAAATATATAATATAAAAAAAAAAATAATTTTTATTCTTTCAACTAAAGAATCGCACTTCTACAAAGATAATAAAGTATTGATGAAGAAAATCTATGAATAAATATTGTAGCTGGATCAATTTAAGTGAAGGAACTATCAGTCAACAGTTCAGAACTTTTTTTTTTCTATTTTCTTCGTCTTTTGGTCAATATTAGAAGTGGGCGAATAGCCGGAACAGAAAAAAATTCTAGAACAGAACAAAAGTCGATTCAAATGAAAATTTATTTTTCAAAAATCTCAAAAACACCACTTTTTTCAGCACTCGATTACTCACAGCTCCTGTATTTATTCATTGATTTTGTTCATCGATATCTTATTTTCTTCGAAGAAGTGCGGTGCTTAAGTCGAAAAAATAAAAATAGTTTTTTTTTTTGAATATTTAAATATTTTTCCTAGGCGTTTGGAAACGAAATTTTATGCAAAAAATCGATTTTTTTGACATATATTTTATTACTATATTCAAACTACTTAACCGATTTGAATATAATGTTTTGTGCGATTATTGACCATTCAATTACCTTTCGATTCATATCTTGCTTGACTCCATCTGACCATTAGGAATTGAGATATGGCATAAAATGTAAGAGCACTTACCGAAAAAATGGAAAAAATTCATATTTAAAAAACCTTGTCATGAAAAAATGTTTGAAGTCGATTTTTGAGATCACCAATCCAAACTACACTTAAAAATAGTTTCAGTAGAAATGGGTCTTTTTGGCTGTAAACTAGTGTTATTGACACGCCTTCCCCTAAAATTTAAGAAAATCTCATACGTACTAGGGGTGCACGAGTGACCAAATTTTCTTTCACATCATGAACGATTTACGAAATAAAAATCTAGTTATGCACGATTAACGAACATAATTTTTGGAGCGTTTGGCGTCACTCACGATTTATACACGATTAAAGGAGGCGTCACGAACGATCACGCACCATACAAATGCATCTTCTTAAAAATTGGTAAATTAAATAAGGTGCTTTTTATTCCAACACTTAAAAAATAAAACTGTAAATTTTTCATTCATTCATTATTTTAAAAATAGTTTCATATTTTTACTGAAAAATGTAAGCTTTGAAATAATATCGCTAAATGTCCGTGTTCGCATTTCTTTTAATAATTTGGTAGCAGCAGAAGATCTATTTTTGCTGATCTTGTTAGAATGTTTAGCACTTGCATGGAAAGCATTTTTAAATATTGAAAACACAATGAAATTAACAAAAATTCAGATACATTTTCTACAGGAAAAATAACTTTTAAAAATTTCTTGAATTCGGAATTCACGAAGCACGCACGGGTCACGAATGCTTCCTAGATCGGACCTCAAAACGGCAAAATAGAAAAAGTAGTTCTCGGCATTCACAAATCTGGTTGTATAATTAATAATTGTGAAAATCAAAAAATGTTATTTTAATTTTAAATAAGTTTTAAAAAAATTAATCATACGACACGTTCACCAAAAACGAAATTATTAATTCATTTCAATTGCTGTCATCTTTTGAAATTCAAAAAGGCAACTACATTTGTGAAAATATGGCAGAAGAGACTGTTGTTTTTTTGGTCGCCATATTGAGCCCAATTTTTGGCTCGGCTGTTGATGCTGATCAAGAATAAGAGATAAATAAAGGATTGGATAGTTGAAATCGCATACATAAAAAAACAAATCCAGTAAATTAACACAGTGCTCTCTTTTTGGTTTTGGAATTCGAAATAATTTTCAATTTAAATCAATGCCGACTATTTATAAATGAAACAATTATGTGATAATAGGCAACACTGCGCAGGAGTTATTCGCAGAAACTTTAGAGCCTATTCGCGTCCGTTAAAACTCGACTTTTTCACTTTTGTTTTATTTTTACGCAAACTATACAACAAAAAGCATCACATAGTGGGTTGAGACCTTGTCCTTAAAAATTTCATATTCAGGAGGTCCAATCTAATGCTCACGCACGAAACTCTGTGTTTGTTCGTAGTGTTGGTTTGTTCATGAGTGAGTGAACAAAATTGAGTTGTTCTTTAAACTGAACAAATGAACATGTTCTTTTTCATTTGTTCATATGTGTTCAGAGAGTCATGTTCAATCTATCTTGTTCAGTCTGTCCTGCTCTGAGTTGTTCTAAGAGCTGTTCAGTCTCTTTTACTCCAAGAGTTGTTTTGTCTGCCTTGCTCTGTGAGTTGTTCTGTCTGTCTTTCTCTGTAAATTGTTCTGTCTGTCTTGCTCTGTAAATTGCTATGTGAATTGCTCTGTGTGTTGTTCTCTGGGCTGTACCATGATACAACTGTAACAGGTATGGCGCTCAGTTAACATTTTGAACTAAGCGATTTTGCTAACAGCGCGAGAGAGAGAGCGGGGGAGTGAGCGCGAGAGTAAACGACGCACACTTACACATATTAGGTATGCGTAGAACAAAAAAGCCATGCAGAAACAACAAAATCAATGAAGCGATCAGTGCTACTGAAAACTATCCCATTAAAATCGCGAAGCAAAAAAAAAAAATAAATTCGTGCGCTCACACAACCTTCCGCCATAGACCTAGAACGCGTGAACAAGAACCACTGAACAACAGAACAAGAACAAGTGAGCAATTTGAGTGAGTTGACTCACTTAGAAAAAAAAGAACAAGTGAACATGTTCAGTAAAATTAACAACCCAACTATTTGTTCGATTACGTCGTGGATTTTCCAGATCATTAATCGATCCACCAAGTTTGGTAACGATCAGATATAAGAAAATGGACCGGCAGCTGCCACAATAGCAGCTGAGAGCGTACCTAGTGTCTGTCCCGCTAAACTGCTGTGTTAAAGACATGCTCGACTGTCTTTCTGACTTAATTAAGTTAATTTACTTATAATGCTGTTTTGGGCTCTTGGGTTAAAAATCTCAAATTTCAACAGAATGAATGCCTTTCACTTTATGTTAAACAAGTTAAGACGCAAATCGGTACGATAATAAGCAAATTCTGGTCAAAAATGTCTTACTGGCTATATTTCAAAATTTAAGAAATTACAAATTAATTTGCAAATATTACATATCCCAGGAGCAACTGACCCAATTCCCATGAAAATGATTTTAATTTTGTTGTATGTGTGTGTGTGTATCCTGCGCAAACGAAACCAAAATAAATAAAAATGCAGCACGAAATGTGACCAAAAAGCAGCAGCCAGAGTTGCTCCCCAATCGTGACATTTACACAAAGTTGTTTCTAGTGCTGTTGTTGTTGTCGCCAGCTGCCTTAAGGGCGCACGCAGCGCTTGAGCCACCCTTCCCCAAGTGCTCTTACATTGTGTAAACTTTCGCTGTTGCTGCCTCTGCAGAAGCAGCTGCTTGCTTGTTGGGGGGGGAGGAGGCGTGCAATCATATAAAACTTATTGTTACATTTCCTTTCACTTTATGTAAATTTAGCAATGCATTATTCTTGGACTGCATATGTACACAAATGTGTAGGCAAATGTATGTATCTAGATATATACACACATTTGCATCTCCCACTTGCCCCCCTTTTTTTTGTGTGTGGGAGAGCTTGCGAGTTGTTGAAGTTTATGGCTGCATTTTGATTTGATTGATATCGATATCGAACGAATCCAGTGGCAGGGGCTTTTGTAACAAAATTAATGGGCATGGGATGGGTCAAGGTCTTATATTTCCAATTGCTGGAGATGACAGGCTAATTGAAATCGTTTTATAAATTGGCAAATGCGCAATGAAATTTTTATATATTTTCACACACATTTTAAATGAAATACCAAGATACCTAAAGTATACTAAAAATTTCTAACTCACACGCAATATCTTCCCCCGCCTGGTTTTCTTTCAAAAATTTCAATGCGTTTCCAATTTTTCGCATTTGCACGTCTTCTTCGCTTGAAATTTCACTGTCATGCATTGCTGGCTGCAAGACCACAACGATGAAGATAAGCCGATTGGCATCTGATTCTTCACTGTCCCTGAACTCTTTGCACTCTCGGTGTGTGTGTCTTTCCATATGCCACTTGCATCCGTGGAATATTCATGGACATCGTTTACTGCGTAGTTGTTCAACTAAAGCCCTCCCTCCAGTCAGCCAGCCAGCAACCCCCAATTCCTTTAGACACGTTTCCAGTATGCCACGAAAACAGTGCGCAATTTTTCTATAACCCGCCTCAAGGCGTAATTTAGCAGCAAAGCTGGGAATGTTCTTGTAATAATTTCCAACAAATAAGTTTTCACACTCGCCACCAAAAAGGGCAAGGTCAAAACCTGTAAAGAAAATACTCGAGAAATACTGTCATGACAATCAGCGTAGCACAGCGCATTTAATAAGCATTTGAAATAACAAAACGGTGGTTCTCAATTGACACAATAATAACAACACTCGCACACCAACCGCAGCCAAATCAAACAGCAATGAAAATGAATGTTCATTAGATACTTGCAGCGACCGCACATCAAAATGCGGTAAAAAAAAAGGGGCAAAAATGTAATCGCCGTAAAGTGAAGAAAGAAAAACAAATGATATACCATGTTTGGCTGTATTCTTTTGATGAAACCAACGCCGAAATCGTTTTGTAATAGAATTGAGTTATGAAGTAATAACACAGGTTAGCCCACTTTTAAGCACTGAATTGCCATTAATTGTACATCGTTTGTATCATCATCTTAAGATACAAATTTTTGATTTGAATAAGAAATAATTTAATGATTTTTTGAGAAACTTATTCCTTTGTTTCACTCGCACATTCTAGAAGTCATCCGCTGGATGATCTAAATGACCTCATTCTTTCTGTGTATTTCCTCGTAAGAGATGAATGTCCATTCGGTAGATCATCCGCGACGAATGATCAAGTCACTTTCACTGCCCAAAAGTCACCGGAGAGGGTTTTAGCTCAGTGGGTGCGAGTTTTGCAACTGTATGGACCCCCTTTATTAAAAACCGACTATGCCCATGCGTTGTGCATGGCCAAGGCAAGCGGCAATTGTTCCATTCTTGTTTTAGAACGTTAAAATGCGGTAATATTTCTTATGTATGAATCCTGCAAACTAGTTATATCGTGGTGGGACTGCCAGGAGAGCATGCTGCCTGATCTGTGGATGTCGTACTTTGAGTTACAATTGTAGTCCAGGTGTTCTTTGCTTACGTTAGTGTGACCGTAAACAACATTCGTCAGTGGAACAAGGACAATTAAACATCCACTTTTTGAGAATGTGATTATTCAATCGTCAGTGGAAAAAGGGTATAACTTTATTCCCTTTTTAAAGCTCCATCGTTTGTTTAAATACTTGTCCAAATTTTGTCTTTAATTGATTTGAATTAAGCGGTTACCTAGTACTCACAATTTTGTTGGTACACGGTCAAAAAATGAAAACGAATGAATATTTTTCAAAACTTTTTTCTTCTTGTTATTCGGTCACTCAATGGCTACAAAAAAATGTGCCTTCCAGCAACGCCGAAGTCCCTCTGGTCACTCATCGATCGCAGTGCGCACCTCGTGCATTGATAAATTGTCCACTGCTGCTCGGTCAAGGTGTCGAGTAGAGCAGGCCATAGCCTCGAGAACGGACCACAGTTTGTAGTCCGTAGAAATGAAGTTCGTTACATGGTTATTTAGCCATGTTTGAGTCGTTTTTGCCTTTTGAGCTGGAGCGGAGTCTTGTTGAAAGGTCCACGACTTGTTGCAAATAATGTAGTGTTGAGAGGCGTCGCAACTTTTTCCAAAACGTCGGATTGATACACTTTCGCCGAAGTTTTGACTAATTTTTCCCAAAAATGGAGCACTGGCGACTCAGTGCTTTCGATTTTGTCTTGCGTTTTTGTTTCTCTTACATGCACCGAGTCCCAAGTCACGTTTTCTGATGCGCGACATGCTGTCTTTGCTGATATTCGTCAGTAGATTTCGATGAATTTGATCTTTCACGGCTCTGATGGCTTGTGGTGTTCGCGCCGTGTTTTGTTTTATCAGTATCCTCTAATAACTTCACAGTACGATACACAAAGCTCCGGGTGATATTCAGTGCGCGCAACATCTGAAAGATTTTACCTTTTTCGTAGCCGCATCTATGCAAGCCAATTACGACAACTTGATTTTCGAGCGAGCCCCATTCTATGATTACAAAGAACTGACGCCAAAAACATTTGATGTAGTAATATAGCATAAATGTCACTTGTCGAATTGCCATCAAGTTGGAGTGGATGCGGTCAATGGTTCTCGAGAACGAGTGTGTTCAATACGTATACCAAAACAATTGCGACTACTTGGTATATTATACTTGTAGCGTTAGTATGTCTAGCAAATAAAATAAATAAGCAAATTCTTAGGTGAATATGGGCTTAAAAGTGGCTGCTAGGTGGCCACAACAGGGGGCTACAAGAGCAAGCGTGGTGGGAACGACAGCCTGAGGAGCCCCTAGGTCTGAAAGGCTGCGAAAGTTTGGAACCGACTGGTTTGAACATTGGGCACAAACTGATTCTCCCAGGGATGCAAACCGGTTCTGAACCGAATAGCTGTTCGGTTCGGCCCGAAAACCACAAAGAAAAAACGGTTCGGATCAGTTCATTGACGATTCTTAGCTCTTACCTACGGACAATGATACTTGTAAAATTGGGAATTTTAATCGATTCCATTATATAAGTTTTATCCAAATTTTTGTTTCCTCTACAAGGGAGACTACTTATAGACCGAATTAATCCTTACCGATGCCGGATCGATATAGGATGACTTGTCAACCATTTTAAAACAAGTGATCCCTTACATTTCCTGCTCCCTTTGTTCATCAACCGCATAATATACCTGTCATCAGACTACATTTCTATCTCGAAAAGTTACCAATTGATTTGTGTAAGTATCCATTTTCCTCGATGGGACGATATCTCCATATTCTGTTCTAGGAATTAAATTTCCAAAGCGTGCGAAGAGTCACCTCACCTACAAATGATTATATTCCGAACTTAAAAAACGGTAACGGGCCTTCATAAAATATATAATAAATTCAGGGTGAACCACAGAACCGAAACCACGGTTTAGTTAGATACAAAAACCATGTATTAAACCGAACCGGCGGTTCAAAAACTGTCTGAACATTATCAAACAAATTTCATAATTCTAAGACTCCCCTTCGACAATTTATTTGCTTCAATGACTCATCATGTCAGATAGTTTGGGAAAAATATGAAAACCCATAGTAAAACCCAGCTTAAACACAAAATCTGCAGTCCAATCAATGCTTAAAGAACCATCCCCAAACTGAACCTGCTTTGTACACTTCTCTCTTATTCATGCTTGTACAACAAATGGAAAAATATCTCCCTCACAAGTTATTATTGTGAATTTCGATTACCTCAAATATAGATAAGAAATTATGTAAGTCTTACCTATAAAGTCGTCGATGCCGTCAAATGTGTTATAATGTTATAATAACCTCATCAAATTGTAATAAATAAATCAAATCAAAAGAGGAGGCAAAAAGGGCGCACTTGGAAAACTTGAACGACGAACGTTCAAGAAAGGTGCAGAAAACTAAAAAGTCAAAACTGTTGACAGGCCTAAGGGGATTGGCTTGTGGTGGTTGGGGGGTTGGTTTCAGGAAAGTTGACAGTTGGCAAAAGTCTTATATGTCATCAGTACATGCTGGGTTCTCCCCAGTTGACAATATTTATACCGTATATCGATTATGGCTGAAAAATCAATAGAAACGCGCCAAAGAAATTTTCCGTCTGTTTTGGGGGCGGTGGTATTAGGCGCCGTTTGGTCATTAGCTGACCAAAATGATGAGTGTGTATGTCTGGCACTTTCAGCAACAATGCAAAACTTGTCTCATTATTTTGTGAGCCGTACCGCCTTCTTGGACTTTTGTTATTGTGGTCATTTTGCAAATGTGTTTTTTTAAGGTCACACAGAAGAACAAAGCCCCTAATGGTGAGACATTGTTGTTGTCATTTGTCTAAGGACTTGATGTTTGTTTTTGTTGCTAGAGTACTAAAATGAAACTATAAGCACACACACCAAGAGATTGAGAGAAGCTTGGCCCTGGCCCTCCTGGAGGTGCTGTTTGAGCCAATTTTACATATTACTAAAATGAAACAAAAAAGTGTATACTTTATGTACTCATAATTCAATTGAGTTGGTTCCCTTTTAGTCGGAAAGGACCAACCGCAGCTGATAACGACAAACCGAAATGCAAAATATCCAATGAAAGGCAGCTGTGCAAACTTTGTTGCAACAATTTCTCCCACTCTTTCACTTAGTTCCGGCTACACTCAAAAACACACACACACGAAACCACACACTCGAGCTTGTCAAATGCTATGCTTATCAAAGCAACGCCTACGCAACTATTTCCATTAGAGCACTGTGGTTCAAAAACGTAATGGTATAAGTTTTATTTAGCTAAATTGTCAGTTTAAATCTACAAATAAGTTAGCATATAATATAAATTAGATTATTTTTCAAGTTTGATTAAATAAATCATAATTTTAAAGCTGTTATAATTTTTTGGATAGCTTTATTTGTCTTTTTAGAAATATAAAAGCAGTTGTCGTTTTGCTTTTGCCTTAGGTATCTGTGAAAAGTTGTCTTCAAAAAAGCTATTGAAAGTCTCTAGGAGTATATAGTTAGTCGATACCGTCCAGATTTTTACTTAGATTTAATAAAAGAAAACATTTGTTATAAAAATTTATTTTTCAAAGTATTGTCCATCGCTAGTCACAACTTTTTTCCATCTTTCTGGCAATTTTCGGACAAATGGTAGTCCGAAGTGGCAATGTCTGGCCTATAAGGTATTATACCAAGGTATAAGGTAGTATACCAAGCCCAATTGGTACCACCAAATAAAGAGCATGACCTTGCCACCGTGAATATTCGGCTTTGGCGTCGATTTCGGCGTATGGCCGGGCGGGCGGCCCGTATGATTTTTTGCGCTTGGAGCATGTTTCCCTTAAGTGAAAGCAGAAAAGAAAAACTTTCCCGCAAATTGTCTTTTGTTGGCACAAAAGTTGACAAATTCGGAGCACAAAAAAACTATGTTATTTACATTTTAGCGAAACGACACATGCTGAAAAAGAAAGCCTAATGGTGATGCTTCAAAATAAAGTTGATTGCAACATTTTCCGATTCGATTTAATACTAGTGACACCATCTCTTAAAATTCCTTAATATCTTTTTTTTAATGGTAACACAAGTTTATTCTTGCAGTAAGTTTATTGATGGAAACAAATTTGAAGAATCTTCTTGATGAAACACGACTAAAAATAGTTTAAGTAAAGGAACATCGTCCTCTAGTTTCAAACCCGTGTGGGGGGGCATTAACTACTCGTCTCTTTGCCATTTCGTTTGACTTGAAAAGCCTGATTTTGAGCCAAAACGCTGACAGCATCCCAAAGGCATCTTTTGCTTTCTGTCCACATCGAGTTCCGTACCTCCATACCTACCTAGGTAGCTAAATTGCTGAACTTGTTAAATCGGATGTTCATACAAAATTAGTGGCTTAGATTGTCAAGGACGTATACTGCGCGATTTGCTTTTGGACTAGTGGATTTTCAGGCCTACCGATTTAGCTGAGATGTCAAGACAGAGCACATCCCTGTCGAAAACCACTCAAGACTGAAAAGGGCTGCGAGAGCTTTCAATCATGAAACACTCTACACTGGGCGCTGTCATATGTCGCTCTGATGAGGAAAATGAGTTTCTGGTATTCCCCTCCTTTGCAAACCTTGCCATGTGCACTCTCTGTTTACGTTGTCGAAGGCTTTAGCGAAGTCTACGATAGCCATGTGTAGGAGGTATGATCTGTATGCGGTGCATTGCTCGAAACCGGCTTGCTTTTTTGCCCACGGTGTTATAATACCAAAGAAATTTTTGGAAATGCCTGGAATCTGGATCTCATTACTGGAATCGACTAGCATTTCGAGTTGATATCCGAGACGCATTTTGCTCGTAGCGGATGCGAGCTTTATCACGGGACACCTGCCGTCGTTGCTCCTGGGACATTGAAGACACTCGTGGCATTTTGATTGATTTTATTGGTCACAATATTGGTTTCCACAATTTAAGCACATAAATGAACAAATTAATAAGTTCCTTTTAGTCTCGTAGCTCAAACTCGACTGCCACATATCATATATTTATTTTATCGTTCCTATGGCAGCTACAAGAAGTAGTTATCCGATCCGAGCGGTTCCGACATATTAGCAGCGTGCAGTCAAAAGAAGACTGTGCAAAATTTCAACGGGTAGTCTCTATACAGGGTTTTATCTGTCTGACTACTTCTCCTACTGCGTTCTATCCTCGGTCTCGTGATCGTCCATTTTATATAGAGTGTGTAAAAATACCTTAACTAAAATATCGATATATAATGCTCATATCATCAAAGACTACATAATGTTTGTTATAAATATCCTTTTTGCGGTATTTTAACTATGCATAACGAAATTATACAATGGATCATCAACCAAAAATCCTTTTTTTTTTTGTGTACCAGTTCAGAAATGGAATGACCATTTTATAACCTGGACTCCGAAGAGAGAGCACTGAAAGCTACACACTTCCATCAGGGAGAACAAGTTTCCCATCTAAACCGAAAACGAAAAAAGCACAGGAACGAGTATCTTTTTCGAAAAGCTAGCTACACAGCTCGCATTCTAGTCTGGCAATTGGCTCAATTTGTCTATACTTGGAGTTTTAAGGCTGCCTTTAAAGCTTTGTCCGCAAATGTCACAATTAGCAATCTGATTCGCAGAACACAAATTCAACAACATTCCATCACTATCGTTTGGGTACCTAGCAACACAGGCATAACGGGCAAGAAATGGGAACGGATGCCATCAAGATACTCACCTAAAAAAACTTACCAACTCATAAACCTTAGCAAGGACAGGACTAGAACCAGATTGGAAATATTAAGGGAGCACAATACGACGAGAGCAGTTTTTAAGACTCACCTGCCGCATCAAACCAATGAACTCAAAATGTTGAGAATTTCGCCCAACCTAAAACGATGCTGAACCACTGTGCAGCAGCAACAGCAGCCAACCACTGCCTCAGTCAATCGCATTTACCTGTTTGTCACTCATACGCCTTGTGGTAGTGGGCTTTTGACTGGTCCCAGGTACTGGCTGGCCTGACTTCTTTTTCATTATTTGCTCAAATGTGTGGGAGTCTTTTCCTCTCGGTCGTTCCGCCCCTCCTCTCTCTCTCTCTCTCTCCATCGCTCTATTTGCGTGTGACATGTTTAACATGTTTTTACTTGGACCGGGCTGGTCGCTTGCATTTGCAATTTGTTTGTGTGCGCCTCTTAACTGGCAAAGCGAACAAGTTCCGCAATATCCTGGAGTGAAATTTTTCCATATACATGGTAATAAATGTGTTGACGTTTTGCTATGCCAATTGAAGTTCAGGCCCAAGCAGCAATGCTTTTATAGCCAACGCAAACCACCCACCCAGCTCTTCATTTAGGTTAATTTCCTTTTATTTTCTGATACTGCTGGCCACTTTCCGGTCGATGACTTTGGTCCCAAGTCTGTGTTAAATTAATCTCACAGAATGATTTATTTAATATAAATGATAGTTTCAACTGCTCCTGGGTGCGGTTGCGCCCTATTCTGCTTGTTTTACGGCCAAACCATTTGCCGGGAATGCAAATGTCAGTGCCAGCAGCTGCTATCAATCAATCAATCAAACAAACATGGCTTGACATATTGACTTCAATCTAAATCGTTTGGAAAATCTGCAGCACTGCTATAAAAAGTCTCTTTCTGGGTCAACTGCATTTGGTTGTGTTAGGTTGGGAATGGGATACCTAAATTAGAAACTAAGCTGAAATCCAACTTATGCAGTGGAAGAAATCTGAGAGTCCTGCTCGAGTTAAAATGAAGCAGAGCGACAAAAGCAAAAAGAAAACCTCTGAAATTTTAGATCAAGTTCGGTCTAGGGCTAAAACTCAAGCCTAGTTTTAAAATTCGGCAAGGACTGATTTTCAAAATCATCATATTTCATTAGATCGTTAAACAATCTTTTGTAGGACGCACTGAGATGAGCGTTTGCCGCATTTTTTAGTCGAACCTTAGTTTAAATCTGGAAAATATTGAGAATGTCAAAAATTGTACAATACAATATTAAATCAGTGCATCGCTATTGCTATTTTTCTGCATCACCTCCTACTCAGTTTTTCAAATAAAGCCTCGGTTCGCGTTTTATGGGAACTTTGGTACTTGCAACACACAACCACAACAATTTTAACATAATTTTTAAAAGTTTAAGTTTGAAATCTGATTGCTTTTGAACGGCAGTCTTATTTATATGAAATATAGTGCCGAACTAATTTTTTATCTCATCTGAGAATAGGGCCTAAAGGTACAAATTTGGAAAATTCAGCAAATGAGTCATTGGAAACGCAATACAAAAAATTCACTTCAATCGTACAATTGGTTAGGGTACTTCCAGAAGGAGTTAAATCTTCATTCTTGAATATCTTTAAAAGCTCACGATAGATTTTTATTAGAATCGTTTTTTATGATGGTATAATGGGGTATTGCATGTCCCTAAAAGATGGTACTCGATAGCCCAAAAACCGCGATGTGGACTACCATTTTTAGACTCATCCACAAATCAATTCATATAGGCCATAAACCAGATCTAAAAATATACAGATCTGCATGATCAGTTTTTGCCAACGAAGCCTTGGTTTTCGTTTTATAGACATTTTTGTACTAGCAATTGCGTTAGAACAACATTGACTATTTAGGGTAAAACCAGATTTACCAAAATTATGGAATTAATCTCTTAAGTAAAGTGCTTCATAGCATGCGAATGAGTGTCTTGTGTGCTCGTCTGTCAAAGTGGTTGTTTCTGATTTCAGCGGCAATGCTTGTTGATTTCGTCTTCGAGTGTCATTTGTACACGAACAGCACACACAAAACATGGGTTTGCATAGCATTTATTGCTCTAGCTCTCTTCTTTGAAAAAGCAACTGTAAACTCCGTTACGTTGTTGTTGTTATCTCAAGAGAGAGAGAGAAGCAAATGGTAGAGAGGCGCGCTTACTTAGGTGCACTTACATTTTTTCATTGGATGGAGACACTCGAGTGTGAAAAATATCAAGTACGAATGCAGTACACTTGTAGTTGCGGTGCACTCGTGCAGATCTCTGGTGACCAAGAGCGAGACGAGGCTTGCGAAAATGCGACAAAGAGATAATTTAGTGTTGGTAGTTGGATTGTTCAACTAGTCGCTTCACAAGAAGCGTTTACCAGCACAGAATGCCATGTTAGCGACTAATATTTCTTTCGTCAGGAACAATATTGGCCGCCAATATCGGCAAGTGTCATAAAGGCATAAGCGAAAATAAAATTGTTCTATAAAAATCATTGAAAACCTTAATTTCTATAGAGTTTACGAGCTGCAAGAGTATATAAACTTCGGTCGAGCCGAAGTTAGCTTTCCCGTAGCCTATTTACATAGACCCCACAGTTAAGCGTTATATTAACCCTTTAGGCGTAACATTAACCTGTTAAGCTTAAAATTAATTCTGAGCTGCACTCTTGCAAAATGTTAAAGGTAACGAAATCGTTACTTTTGCTTATACTTCCCTCAATTTTTTTTATGAAACTTCTCTTTACTTCGTCTGACCGTACAGACCTTTATGTACAATTACGAAACGTCAAAATATTGCATTAATATTGCGGTTCAGAATGTTATTGACTGCACAAAATTCCAAACGAGAAATTTTTGCAAACTTGACAAAGCTGTTCACCATAGATGTAGAAACTATAACCACTAATCAGCTGATGGAATACACTAACCAAACACTCTCCAATGACTTTTGAAGCCTGGGATCATATTGTTTTATGTTTCAAAAATCTCTATTAACAAAAATTTATTTAATGTCAACCCCCAATACCAACTTCGTCCTTATTTCCCCACATAGGTTAACTTAATTAGTCGCGTTTATGTTGGATGTTAATATGCTCTTGGTGGAACTGTTGCCATACAACTCAGTTATCTGTTTGCTGAGAAATCACAGTCTTTATCTACTTCAACACACACAGACACACACCCCAGCCAATGCCGATTAGATACACCGCATAGACCATAAAGAATCACCATTTTATCATTTTATTTTATTTGTGTTTTTTTCTTCTTCTTTCTCTTGAATGTCAATTCTGAGTTATTTTATTGATAAGCGGTCTTTTTTATTTCCCTTTTGCAGTATCATCCTCTACATGTGATGCCAAAAACCTACCTAGGCGACAGGAGCAGAAGAAGAATATGTGAATTGCAGCAGCATCGACAGCAACAGCAGCCGCCAGCTCCTTTTACCCACTCATGTGCCATTTACATGTAGAAGCTAAGCGAGAGTATTATTCTAACAATAACTAATACCCAAAATAAAAGAGCATTGCAAATGCCCAGAATCATCCCTCCATCATCCAACCAGCAAACAACGAGCGACAGCAATACACGTGAGCCAGCAGCCAGCCCACACCCAGGTGAGTTTAACTGGACTAATCGAATTGCTTTAATCAACTTATTGAATCGCTATTGATTGTTGCAGTGTAAATACAAGTGTAACGAATTTAATCCAGGAACCACAACCATTTCACGCCCCGCTGCCCCCCCAGATAGATGCCAAAATAAGCCGATACCGTTTTAACACCGCCATCAACATTACACAACAACAACAGTTAAGGCTACAGCAACAACAACAACGAGCAAACAGGAGAGGAGCTGCCGAAGAGCAGGCCGCCGAGCTAACCTTCGCCAGGGGTGTAGCAAACGATTGCAAGACGCCAAACTCAACTGCAAAAGTCGCCAACATAACACATAAAATTTTTGGTTGGCTACGCAAATCACGCAACAAACGACCAACAGCAGCAGTCGAAATCCTCAACAGCGATTTCGACGAAGACGGCGACGAGGGCGACGCGGCCGAGGGCGAAGGAGGCGCAGGCGCAGCCGCCGATAAATTTTCATTGGCCAACGTTAGAATTAAAGCCGGCAAGCTGAATACCACACAGTCAGCCACGGAGACCGCCATCGATTCTAACGAACCCAAATCTGAAAAGATGTCGTCGGGCACGTTTGTGGATCGAATCGACCCGTTCGCCAAACGTTCACTCAAGAAAAAGAGTAAAAAGAGTCAAGGTTCCTCGCGCTACAGAAATTCCCAAGATGTCGAGCTGCAGCAATTGCCGCCGTTAAAAGGTAAGCCAAATGGTGGATCTTGCAGACGGATTTCCCCCATAACTCACACAAATATCTCTCGTTCTCTGCCAGCCGATTGCTCGAGCCTAGAACAGGAGGAGCTATTTATACGGAAATTACGTCAGTGTTGCGTATCATTTGACTTTATGGATCCAGTTACGGATTTGAAGGGCAAGGAAATTAAACGAGCCGCCCTCAATGATCTATCCACCTATATAACACATGGGCGCGGTGTGCTGACGGAACCGGTGTATCCTGAAATAATTCGCATGGTTAGTATGGAGAATCAAACTACCAAGTGAGAAAGTTATTTGATAATCTCTAAAATCATATCCCATCTGTATCTGGCATCTAGCCAAATACCAGTCAATTCTAAAATTAATAATCGTATAGCTCGATAACATCTAGTCAACTAGCAGCTGTATCGTCTAAGGACGTCATTAGGTGTTTGACGTCTCAATCCGTAGAAGTTCTGCGACTCAATCAATAGAACTGTTGCTTAATTTTTCAGTTTTATTCAAGAGAAGGTAAAGTCTGATTAGCAAATAATAATCATTCTTAAATGAAAATGGTTTTATTGTTTTCAAAATATTCTCCATGAAAAATGTATGCAGTTTATTTTTGATGTTTGGGAATAAAATGAAATCATTCGGTGATAAATCAGGGCTGTACGGCGAATGTCCCATAAATTCGACGTTTTTGGTCGGTCAAAAAGTCGCTTGTGTGACGTGATGTGTGAGAGAATTGTCTTCGGCGATTGGTATTGGGAATTTCTCCGAAGACTTCCGTCAAACAAATGATCGTGTACCACTCAGAATTGAGCGACCTACGTTGCTCAAGCGAAACAGTGGCCACTTAACTCATTCGACCGAAGAAACAGGCTATTTGGTTCGCAGTGCCTCGTGCGCGAACAACTTTTGTGGGATTTGGCTCGTCTTGGAATACCCACACGGTCGATTGCTGATTTGTTTCCGGCTCATAAGCAAATATTCATCATTCGTCTCCTGTGACGATCTTATAAACGCTTTCGAAGCACCGCGATCGTATTTTTTTTAGCCACTCCAGCTATTGTTTGAGCGATTGTCAAATTATGCGGAATCCAACGCGAACAAACCTTTTATACGGAAAGATTTGATGCCTGAATCTCACGGTATGTCACATGATGATCTTGCATTATCAGTTAACACACAGCATCGATGTTTTCTGGCATAACAACCGATTTTGGACGACCTTCACAGAATTCATCGCTGAGCGAACTACGACCGATATACAGTGGTTTTTGATGGTGCTTAATCGCCATACAAAGAACTAAGCTTACCGACACACTCTTGTTGAGATAATCCACGTCGAAAGTTGTGAAAAATAATCCAATGAAAACCTTCTCGTGAAATTTCCAATTTGATTTTTTCAACCCACTGTAAATAACACAAATAGCGCTACTTCATCAAAACGTTGTGAGACCGTTTATGCTAAAAATGTTAAACTTTAATTTGGAACATGAGGAAAAGATTAAAAAAGTAAAAGTCACCTCCATCTCATGTCCGAACCAACTATTTGCTTAATACGCCTATATGTATCTCTTAGCTCGTTATCATTTGTTTGGAATCCAAAAAGTCTGCAATCGAAATAATGCCAGGAGAGTATTCTTCCCTCTTTTAAGGGCCGATTTCACATCTCCTACATAGCACTATATGTCAAGTAAACTAACATATAATCGAGTAACTTGTAAGGTTATCTGACACATAGCAGCTATCTGGAAGAAGAGAAATCGGCCCTAAGTCTCATACTATGTCAGTCGTGCTCCCATTTTTACTTTCGTAAAAATGTTGAGATTTAAAACCTGATTTCTGGTCAAAATTGAAAGAATTTTGCGAAAGTGAAAGTAAAAGTTGATCATTTGAAACTTTTTAAAGTCAAAAATATTGAGATAGTTTAAATATTATTTCAATGGGGGTGTCCTAGAAAACTCGTTCAATTTCTAGCATATTTAATTAATTCTGAATTTTGAGCAAAAACTACTTGTTACAAGGACTCGGTTGGGAACAATAAAATTTTTGAACTAGCAACAGCATACAAGTTTAACAGAATGTTTTAAAGACCCTAATAGAGAAGGAAAGCTAACTTCGTTTATGCCGAAGTTTTAACACACTTGAAAAAGCTCGCTCCAGCGGTTAGCGATTTCGAACCAACTTGGCAGATCAGTTTAAAAACATATAATTTTAATAATGACCGAGTTTAAGAACGCTAAGATTGAAATAAAAAACAAGTTTTTCTCACTTAAACCTATTTTTCGACTGATCGTTCCCATGGCAGCTACAAGTAGTCATCCGATCCGGGCGATTCAGACATAGTGTGCAGTCAAAAGAGGACTCTGTGCAAAATTTCAGCTCGGTAGCTTTAAAACTGAGGGACAAGTTTGCCTAGAAACAGACGGACGGACAAAGCTCAATCGACTCAGCTCGTCATACTGATCAAGTACATATACGGGGGTGACACAGAAATCACTAGTGATTTTCGTATAAACGCTTGTATTTCAAATTGAAACTGCTTGAATTTGTACGTGAAGTGGCACAAAACAGCTTGGTTACTAGATCAGATGTCGAAAGTAAAGTGAATTGAAACCGACTGTTCAAAGCCAAGTAGATTTAGTAGTAGTAGTTCTAGCAACCGAAGAAATACTTTTCCCTTTACATATGAAGTTGTACAATTGAAATTGGAAAATCAAACGTTTATATCAAAATCTCTAGTGATTTCTGTGTCACCCTAGATATACTTTATGTGGTCGGAGATGATTCCTTCTATGCGTTGCAAACTTCTGGGCAAAACTATAATACACTTTTCAAGTGTATAAAAAAATTATCCAAAGGTAGAAACTAGTGTTGAGTTGTACTTTAAACTGATCAAGTGAACATGTTCTTTTTCAATTGTTTATATTTTTTCAGCGAGTCTTGTTCAGTCTATCTTGCTTTGAATTGTTCTTGAGTTGATTTTAAGAACTGTTCAGACTCTTTTGCTCATTGAGTTGTGTTCTGTCTGTCTTGTTTTGTGAGTTGTTCTGTCTGTCTTTCTCTGAGAGCTGTTGTGTATCTCTTGCTCTGTAAATTGTTCTCTATGCTTTGCTCTGTCAGCAAACATTTTGTACTAAGCTCTTTTGCTAAGAGCGCGAGAGAGAGCTCGAGAGTAAACGACGCACACTCACACAAATTAGGTATCTGTGTTCAACAAAAAAGCCATGCAGAAACACTAAAACAATAAAGCGATCACACAACCTTCCGGCATAGACCTAGAATAGGTTAACAACAACTGAACAAGTGAGCAATTTAAGTGAGTTGACTCAATTAGAAAAAAAGAACAAGTGAACATGTTCAGTGAAATTAACAACCTTTACTCGACACTAGTAGAAACTACCCTTTAATTATTACTTTGATTCACAACATGTTTTTTTTTTCAGTCCGCGGCTTCGTTTCAGTGGTTCACACTGAATATATTAACATGTCTTTTTTCGTTTTCAAACTGTTTTCACTTTCTAAAAAAACGATAGATCAAAAATGATTCTACTGATTTCCCTAGGGGCTAACTAGTTTTCATGACTCACTGGTTATTACGTCGACTAATACAAATATCTGCTCTCTGATACATGTTTTACCTAGTCTTCGGATTGGTTTAGAATTTCAAAAAAGGACATACTTTCAGTAAATGATAGGGTCGGTAACTACTGTAAGAAACTGCGGGATCGGGTCAGGATAGAGCTGCAACATCGAAAAGTTGTTTTTCGCGTCCATTTTTAATTTGAATAGCTCCATTTACCTTGGACTCCTACCTATATAGCACTATCTATTAAGCCACAAAAGAATATCGGGGGAGATAAATCCAGAGAAATCACTAGAGATTTTCTTATAAACGATTGTATTTCAAATTTAAACTGCTGATCATATGGCGAAAGTAAAGCGAATTGAAAATGACTGTTTAAAGGCAAGTAGATTTGAGTAGTCGTTCCCAAATCGATCAAATTCAGCATCTGATCTAGCCATCGCAGTTATATTTTTCAGTTTACATATAAAATTAAGTAATTAAAATTTGAAATGTAAACGTGTTTGTAGTTTTTTACTGGGCCATTTCGATTTTTTTTTTACGTGTTTATACCAAATTCTCTCTGGCACCCCCCTATATTACTGCTTTAATTTTTAGTTATAATCAAGACTTTCCTATCGGAGTTGAGAACTAAAAGCAGGATTAAGTTTAGTCAGTCAGACCTTAGGTGCAGACGCCTTCTATAAAATTTCTATGTTAAGTCGCTATTTTGGACAGAGTATTTGCAAAATTGTGTGCTACCAAATCAAAGTATATTTTTCCTCTTCTTTTCTTTGCAGATTTCTTGCAACTTATTTCGCACACTGCCGCCCAGTGAGAATCCCGATTTCGATCCAGAAGAAGATGATCCAACATTGGAGGCATCGTGGCCACATCTACAGTTGGTCTATGAAGTCTTTTTGCGTTACCTGGAATCCCAGGATTTTCAGGCGACCATTGGCAAGCGTGTGATCGATCAGAAGTTTGTTTTGCAGGTAAGCTTTGTGTGGGAGGGCGTGTTTATTTTTTATAGGCTCTCAAACTCTGCTTATTGTCTTCTTCACCAGCTGCTGGAACTCTTTGACTCGGAGGATCCGCGTGAGCGTGACTTTCTTAAGACCGTTTTGCATCGTATCTATGGGAAATTTTTAGGACTGCGCGCTTTCATACGAAAACAGATCAACAACATATTCTTGCGGTTTATCTACGAGACGGAGCATTTCAATGGTGTGGGCGAGTTGCTGGAAATACTGGGCAGGTAAGTTATCGACAATAGGCCACTATTTTCGATTAAAATAATGCCGCTTCTCTCTCAGCATCATCAATGGATTCGCCTTGCCCTTGAAGGCAGAGCATAAACAATTTCTGGTTAAGGTTCTGTTGCCGCTGCACAAAGTCAAATGCCTGTCGCTCTATCATGCCCAGCTGGCATATTGCATTGTACAATTCCTGGAGAAGGATCCATTCCTCACCGAGCCGGTGGTGCGTGGTCTGCTCAAGTTCTGGCCCAAAACCTGCTCGCAGAAGGAGGTCATGTTCTTGGGCGAAATTGAGGAAATCTTGGACGTGATTGATCCGCCACAATTTGTGAAAATCCAGGAGCCGCTGTTCCGACAGATTGCCAAATGCGTGTCGAGTCCACATTTTCAGGTAAGTGTTGCTCGTCCAATGACTAGAACCAAAAGCTAATGGGTTTTTACTTAAGGTGGCTGAGCGTGCCCTCTATCTCTGGAACAATGAATACGCCATGTCGCTCATTGAGGAGAATAATGCAGTCATCATGCCCATCATGTTCCCGGCCCTGTATCGCATTAGCAAGGAGCATTGGAATCAAACCATTGTGGCCCTCGTCTACAATGTGTTGAAAACGTTTATGGAAATGAACTCGAAACTGTTTGATGAGCTAACCTCCAGCTACAAGGCGGAAAGGCAAAAGTATGTCGCTGCCACAAACCAAAGGGTTAAGCTCATGCTTATCATTTTTTTTCAGGGAAAAGAAACGCGAACGTGATCGCGAGGAGCTCTGGAAGAAGCTACACGAACTCGAATCCAATCGTTCCAGTGGGCGTGCCGCAGGCGGCAATGTTGCGACAGCGAACAGCGCCACATCATCAGCGGCCTCAGCGCTACTGCAGCCGCCCAGCACAGCCGCCATCAACTCTCATCAGCAACAGTCGAATAGCAGCAACAGCGGCGTTGACAATAATCCTGCGACAGCAAATGCAAAACTCAAACTGGAAAAGGTCGAAAACTAAGATCCATCAGGCAAACAAAAAGCAAACCCAACAGTCAGGAGCAGAGAGAGATGGCTATAAAGAAAAGTTATACTAAAAACATACATACATATGCTACAACAAAAACTTTATAAATATGAAAAACTAAATTGTATACTCGTTTGGCAAAGACACCAACCAACCAAGCTGGCGCTGAGGATCAGGAGCAGGAAGGGGAGGTGTGTACGTGTTTTTATTAAGAAGCTTGAGTGCGGCGTTTTGTTTTGAAAAAATTCTATATAAATATATAAATAATGTATCTTACACACACTCACACAAAAAACACACACACACACACATATTATAAATATATATTACAAGAGAAGAAATATTATTAATTACGTTTAAGCAAAAACAAATTGAATAAAGAGAACAAGTGTTAGCAAGTGGAAAAGCGAAATGAACCGATAAACTATAACTGATGGATTGATTGTTGTTAAAAACTAAACGAGTTGCTAACTAATAGACCCTAGACCTAGAGCCAGCCATCAACACCCCCGCCCCCCAAAACCGTGCATTCATTTTAAATGTGTAAAATAGTTCATAACTGCGCTTGAATTTCCAAACAGTTTTCTTTCCCCCATATCTCGAGAACGGTGTGTCTTAGTCCAAACTGCATTGTATATATGAAATAATTAGAGCGAGAAACTTTGTTACCATAGCTTTAAGTGTTGCACACGCCTTCAAGACTTTCAGAATCATTTTCCACCAAAACGAAAAAGAACAAAAAAAAACACCTTTCCTGCGCAGTTAATAATAACAAAACAAAAGAAAAAAGCCAAGTTTTAGTCTACTATTGTTGAAAAAGAAAAAAAATTTAGCTTACACAGCAGTTTAACAACAAGAAACAAACAAAAAAAACAACAAATTTATACACATAAATTAACATAAATTTACATATACATATACCATAAATGCTGATCTATATAAATGTATGTACATGTGCGACGTAATGTCTCTTTAAGTTAATGGAAAAGCATGCATAGTAATTAAAAATATTATGCATTGTAAAAAAAAAAAAAAAAAAGAAAAGAGAAACCACTTTTAACCAAGAAAGTTCAGCTTGGCACACAGTTCCCATCCAACACAAGCTCACTATCATTAACCTTCATAAATTTATACATTAAATATATAAATCTCTCTCTCTGGGGAGCGGTCCCAAAACTCTTCTCCCACATAAGTTTCATAACAAATACGCACAAATTTCAATCGATTCGCAGAACAATCTTAAATGTTTTTATTGTAAATAAATGTGTAACCCTCGGACTGCTCCCAAAACAAACAACTCACACTTAGGGGCTTACAGTCATAATCAAGTACACTGTACCACAAAGTTATCGCACCATGAGACCCAGCCAATAGTTGACACTGGAGTTATCAACATTTTGAAAGTTTTAAATATTTCTACTGAAAGTTTCTTCAATGCCACCAAAAATCTAAAGAAAGGGAGCTGCATTTCTTCAGTTTCTTTCATTTCCCAATTCGAAATCGGCAAAAATTCAACAAAAAATTCCCCCCTCAAAAGGGACATTTCGATTTAAAGTTTTCTCAATCAGAGCAAAACTGCCCAAACGATTATTTAATTGCCACCAAAATACATATATTTAATTTTTCAATTCGAAATCAGTAATCTGCTCTACAAAACGACCATTTAGTTGCCACTTAACTCTAAAGGATGGGCGCTGCATTTCTTCTTTCATTTTAAAATTTCGAAATGAGCAAAAATTCATAATTATATTATTTGATTTCTATCAATCGACCATTTATTTGCCACGAAAATCTAACGAAAGAGCGCAACAACCACAATCAGTTTGTTTCTTTAATTTTTCAACACGAACTCAGCGAAAATTTACATAATCTAGTTGTTGTGTGCTTCAAATGCCAATAGGAATGGCGATAACATAATCAGCTGTTCCTATTGCTGACACTTGGCTATTCGATAATATATCGATCGTGAATCTAGCCTTTTAGCCGCAAAAAGCTAAACATGCACGGAACATCAACATTCGTTTTAAATTTAGATTCAACTCATGAGAAAATAATAATAAAAAGATATTTACATTCAGCAAAAACTGTCAAGAATGTAACTCTCTGCTGTATTTCTTTTGGATCCTGATCATGAACCCTTCTTACGTATATTGTCTAGATTATATACACTAAAATGTCTGCTTAAATAATATAAAACATAAAATGGTATTTAGGCATAGAATCAATTGGAAATTGTAAAACTATTCAATATTTCGATTTAAAATATTATCCATTGTGTCAGTATCAGTACAAAAAGTATTTGAAAATTGGAAGATTGTACTTTTCATTATTTCTGATGACTTTCTAAAAAAACTTGCTCACAATCGGTCACCTTCACCAGCTATGGCGCCAACTGTAAAGTAACCAGCCCTGTAAAAGCTTCCAAAAACTTTTCCGATTGATTGGAAGAATCTCAGCTTGTGACCCTGTACGGGCTATGTAAAGTTAAACATTTATAAATAATAGTACACATCTCATAAGATAATGTTTTTTGTCTGATGGGAGGTTAAGGATAACGAAATTAAGTCAATCTGTCGACTCTTTGTATGAAGAAATATGATATAACAATTTAATCAGGGGTGTCCTGGAAATCTCTAGAAATTTTCGTATAAACGATTGCACTTCGAACTTACCTTGGGCTACTTTATTTGTGAAGTGAAAAGAATAAAACCGGCTACTAGATCATATGGAAGGGAAACCGTACGCATTAAATCTCCTTGGCTTTAAGCAGGCGGTTTCAAATCTCTCAACTTTCGTCATCTAATCTAGTAGCCCGGCATATTTGTGCCCCTTTACATATAAAGTCAAACAGCTATAATATGAAATGCTAACGTTTATACGAAAACCTCCAGAGATTTCTGGGACGCACTCGAATATATATTTCAAAGACCAAAAGGTTTCGATCAGGTTTCAGAGATTGGTTTCCTGCTTCGGAAAATGTAAGGTTATTGATTATTCATTAAGTTCTAAAGTGTAACCTTAATTAGAGCATTTGGCTTTCTAATTAAGCGGAAGCTTTAAAATTAATTTGAAAGCGAAATAATAGGAAAATGCATTTTATAGAATCTGCTACACCAGCAGGAACAATATTGAAATACAAAATCCTAGCTAATCGGGTGTGTTCCAGAAATCTCTGGAGATTTTCGTACAAACGATTTGATTTGTAACTAAACTAGGAGAACTTTATATGTGAAATGTTAGGAATAACGTCGGCTACTAGATCACAGGTCGGTAAAACTGTACGCATCAAATCTACTTGGCCTTGAGCAGTCGGTTTCAAATCGCCCAACTTTTGTCATCTAATCAAGTAGCCGGGCATATTTGACGCACTTTAAACATAAGAGCAAGCAGTTTTAATTTGAAATGCGAGCGTTAATAGGTTTGAGCACAAATCAAAAAAAACCTTTTTTAAAATTTTAAGATTGTCTCGAATTCCGGCCCTGCCTTTTGAGTCTGAAACTTGGTTTGAAATGGTATCTAGTTCATTGTCAATTCAAATTTTGAAGAGAAACTGATGTTTGAGAGTTAACGAAAAAACTAGATTTTCGAAACTGAATGCTCTTGTCGGTTATATGCTTTTATCAAAACAAATAAAACGTTAAAAATTTAAACAATACATTTTTTTCTTCACAGAAACGTCTTCCAACCGAATTCCAATTCTTAGGTGCCACAGAAATATCTTTTAGTTTGTTTCAAACCTCCCGTGACCTCATAAAACATATAGAACAATACAAAATTTTTAGTTAAACATCAAATTAGCCCATAACTAGAAAATGGAAAATTTGTTTGCGAGAGATCCAGCCCTGTGTTGAGAGATGCAACTTTAATTTGAACAGTTAGTGCTCTAACTAGACCGACGGATTTTCCGAGAGATTTACAAACCAACCGTCGGCGAAATCTCTAGAGATTTCTGTGTCACCCCCGAGTATCGAGTTTTTTTTATTATTAAAGATGTTTCAAGAGTTATATAAAGACAACCAAAAGAGAGTATGGATATTTTTTTACTGTCCTTGATGCTGTATTTTGAGAAATTGGTGCAGGCAGCATATTTGGTCTCGTCGCTCTCATGAAAACTTTGCTTTTTTTGTTTCAAATTTTATTATGTGAGGGGGTGCCCTCTCCATTCCATTTTAAAAAGTGCAACCGATACAGTTTTTGGTTTCTTTTCTGATTGGCTAGGCCATGAATTGTTGGACGCAACAAGTTGTAGTAGAAAGGAGGCATTTCTGGTGAATATAAGACATCCCAATTTAGAGTTTGCAATTGAATTTGGACGACCCGAATTTCAAAATATCTGATTAAGAATCACTCTGCCAAAGGTCATATTTCAGCTCCTAATACATTTGTACAGACATTGTGACGGAATTCCTGCATCGTTTAAGAATGTTTCAGTTCAAAAGCATATTATATTATCAAACAAAATATGATTGGAAGAACTAATAGTGAAATTTTGAGTATTTTATAGTCTCTGCACACTGAGCAAATTTTAGAGGAACGCATATTTTTTGATGATGATGTGAAAAGGAAATTTACACTGGTCACATCTAACATCTTACATCTGTCAATGTACTTCTCAACAAAATCACGTCTAAGAATTATGCTTGGTCCTTCTCCCGAAGCAAGACTGTTTGGGTGTTTCGGTACATCTTTGGCGAATTCTACAGCTTCAGTCTATCGTGCTAAATTATCTATCACGTCATGGTGATCAAATATTGAACGTTTTGGTACATGGGTATTACGCTTAACAATGCAGCTGCTGCTCGAAATTTCTGAATTAATGTCAATTGGATCCTCTGCGCCAAAAAGGAAAAGATCTGCAGCATGTTGGGAATGGTAGAGCTGCTCTTTAATCACTATCATGATTTTGTCGCATGTCATCAATATGATGCCAGTTTCAATGAGAGGAGTTGTCAAGCGGGTTTCTTGCTGACTTAATATTAAAAAAAAAATTTATAGTATGCATGACAAGTTTCTCTGCCATTACTTAGTTTTATGAGGAACGTGTGGTATAGAAACATTTTGCTTCAAGATGTTAGATGCTGAAATGTGGAAGTAGCCTATTATTGGGTGTTCCAGAAATCTCTATAGACTTTCGTATAAACGTTAGCATTTCAATTTAAAGTATATGTATGTATATGTGAAAGGGCACAAATATGCCGAGCTACTAGATAAGATGATAAAAGTTTAGCGATTTGAAATCGCCTGCTTAAAGCCAAGTAGATGTAATGCGTACGGTTTTCCATGCATATGATCCGATCTTATAGTAGCCGGTCTTACTCTTGTTACTTCACAAATGAGGTAGTTCAAATTTAGTTCGAAGTGCAATCGATTATTCGAAAATCTATAGAAATTTCCAGGGAAAGATAGTCATAGATTTTTTTTCACCTGTACCTTATTTTCTTCGTAGAAGTGCGGTTTGCAAGTAAAAAAAAATTAGTCCAGTTGGAAAATACAAAATACTTAAATGTTCTTCAAAATTAATATCGATTTGCGCGAGCTAGGAATTCATTTTAGTCCCATGGTTTCTTGGTGAAATTTTCTTAGAATTTTCGGTTGATATCGTTTTTGCTATACGCTCTGTGAGGAAAAAAGCCGACCCACCTACTATTTCCGCGGGGTGAATGTTCTAATTTTTGAGTAATGATAGAAATGTGATTATCCGGCGGCCTATTACCGTTTTCGGTTTCCATCAAATACATAAGGAATCGGAATTGTAAAGTGTTTCTGCCTCCAAAGATCAACTGTGCTATTCGGATTTTAACTTTCCGCCCGAATTCGTTAATCGTTGCTTTGAAATCACAACTCTTACCAATTCCGAACAATCGAATTCGAAAACTAGAACAAGCCTGTATGTTTTCTAATGGATACTGTAGGGAGGAAATGTTGTCATTCCTTACATTTGTGGAATTCTCTATTTTGTTTTTCGAAATCTAGTTTCTATGCCTTGTGAAATGAAAAATATACAGGTCTGTCAACAATTCCACTTCGAGTTTCGCATAAACGTTTGAATTGGAAAGCCATTTTACTTTTACAAATTTATATGGAAGGTGGAAACTAGATCAAGGCTTACTTTTTCTACGAATTGAATACATTTGGCATTAAGCTGTCGGTTTCAATTGCTTAAGCAAATCCGTTTTTATTTAAACCGGATCTAGTAACCTTATTAACATCGAGTTCAGCGTACAAAAGTTTATACGAAAACCAAAGTAGAATTGAGAACAGACCTGATAAAGATGGTTTCGAGTCCCACACTATTAATATTTTCTTTCATATAAAAATGATCCTTTCAATCTACTTCTCAATAATCTTCGAAAAGCCTGGAATGTTACTTCAATTAAGTTTTGATAACTCTTGTTCCTAGTTCTAAAAGTTGATATGTCTTATGATGCAATAATTTTGAGTGCTTGTACGGTGCAATAATATAGAAATATATATACATATATATAGAAATTCATATGAAAAATTGTACCACATTTATGTATGTTTGTTCATTTGTCACACACACACACACACACATCCATTACAAATTATCGAAGCGTGCAAAAGAAATCTTTTAATGAAATGTTCAACTAAAATTAATTGTGTCTGTGAAACGTGAGTTATACTAAATACAATACATAACAAACATGCATACATTAAGATACATATAATTATGTGTATGTATGTATAGAGCTAAGCCGTTGAACGAAGACATACATATACGAATCGATGGCCTAGAAATATTAAAACAACGTGTGTAAGAGGAAGAAAGTTTTGCATCTTTATATTAGCGCGTAATTAAAACAATAACCACAGCAAGAACAACGTATTACGGTATTCACACAACAAGCAATAGACATAACAACAACAACAACAGCATCAGAATCTATATCCGCCTTAACTGCCTTCGTTTGCCTAGAAAACAACACCAACACAACATGATATCAGGCAGCCACAGGATGGATTAGTGGGTGGGTGGGTCTGCTCGATCAATAACCTCTTTTTAGCTAATGTTGAAAGTCCATAAAACACACCTTATATAAATACATACATCTACACACAGACAAATACATACCCTATGCATAGAGAGAAAAAATAAAAACAAAAAGAAAGTGTAAAAAAAAACAAATGTTACAATTGCCTAATAAAAAACGATAAATATCTTAAGTCAAGTTGTCATTTATTAAAAATTTTTGTTTTATTTTTGTCAACGTGATTTTTTGTTGCACTCTGAGTTGATGTTTAGGCCGCTTTCAACTTGAAATTGTAACTGTAACTCTAGTTTTATGTATTTATCTGTATAAACAAAAAAAGCATGTTAAAGTATAAGCTGTTGCTTAGAGGCCAGTCTAAGCGTTAAGTACTTTTAGAGCCAACTGAAAAACCTGTACTAGAAAGTGTACTAAAAATAAAATAAGGAAACCCTCCCCCCCAAGTCGCATTAACAACAATAACAAGAGTAAAAATTAGTTGAAGCGCTTGAAACACTTTCATAGGATACGTGTACTATGATGGTAACTAAACAAAATTATGTATTTTCTTATGTTCTAGACTTGTATAAAAGCAAAAGCAGCCACAACCTATCGTATATCGTACACAATGCTATTAACTTTGAGTTCTCGTTCTTTAGAACCACACACACACACACACACACACTCACTCACTCACACACCACTAAACAAAATCTTATGCTGAGAGTAAATATAAAAAGTAAATTACTACACGAAACATACTTAAAAAAAAAAAGAAAGAAAAAAAAACAAAAACCAATGAGAATGAAAATCTAGGTACATATATATACACACATATATATATATATACAGGCATCAAACAAGCAAAAGAATAAACGTTTATTTGTTTGCTTTCAACTCCATGTAGGTTGATATCGGGTGAGAGGAGAAGAGGCAGCATAAAAACCAGCAAACAAAATTATAAAATATTTAGCTGCAAGCAGAACTAACCAAAAAGGCAAAAAAAAACAAAAAACCAACAAAAAATATGAATGAATGCGACATGAGAAATTGGGAGAGAAAAGAAGCTAAGAGATCAATCAACAATAAAAAAAATTAATTAATAAAAAATAACAAAAAAATGTTTGCTTTTTATTTCAAACACTTTCGGAATCTCGTGGGGCCAACGGAACAAACAAAAAACTCTTAACTCTTCCAAACAAATTCCAACCCAAAACCATTTCTTAGTGTCCCAGAAGTCTCTTTCGGCTGGTCTCAAATCTCTCGAGTTTTGTTAGGAGATTTCACCATCCAAACAATTTTGAAAAGTAAAACGTAAACAACATTATTTTTCTGGATAGGTTGTATCAAATGAATTAAATATTTAATTTGTTTTAATATAAGAATTGAATTTCAATAATTGTATCATGGATTTGCTTGATTGTGATTTTTATCGATAGCACACAGCTGTCAACCACGGTCGCCACTCACGCAACAGTACCTAATCGGATGCCACCATGAATCCTATCCAAATCATGCCTGCTTGCACCCGTCCTCAAACTCATAGGTGATGGCCCGCACACCGCCACTGCATGCGCAGAGGCTAAGAAGAACCCCGACACCACCATCGTAACTGAAGCCATCCAAACCTACCGGCTTAACGTAGTCCTGGGCGGCAGACCCCCCCCCCCCATAGACTCGTCGGAACTGACACTCCCACGAAATTTAAGAACCACGCTATCTCAGCTACGATCAGTAAAATCCAAGCTCCTAAGCAGCTTCCTTTCGCGGATCAACCCTGGCATCGTGGATGAATGCCCCAAATGCAGCCACAGCCCACACGACACTAAGCATCCCACAAATCTGGTACCAGCGGACCTCTGGACCCACCCAGTCGAGGCCGCCCTATTCCTTGAACTGGCCGCTGATTAGCTCTACATTTCCTTTTTTACCTTACCCTCTACCTATTCTTTCACTTTCACTCTCTACGTACATATCTTTCCAGACGCCGCGACAACAACAACCACGGTCGCCACTTAAAAAAATTAGTTTACAACAAAAAAAAAAAAAATCAAGCCATTTTCAATAAAAAAGAGAAATCAAAAATTTCTTCCCTTATTCATGCAGTATTTGCATTTAATAAAATAAAAAATATCTCTTTCACTAAATCGTTAAATTTTACATCAATTTCATTTCTTGAGTATTTTTAACCGTACAACCTGCAGCAAGGTCCAGTATATTGAAGGGTTGGTTGTGATTCTAGATGATTTTCGTGTGCTGAACACGAATCAGTTTTTAGAAATGGCCAATCACTACGAGATTTTTAGTAATTTGAGCTTAAAGTAGCAACAAACCTATTTTGATCGTTTTCAGACGCGTTTTGTGGGGAACCTATACTTTTGTTTTGATTTTTTTTTTGATATCTTTAATTACTAATTCTTAACTTTTAAATAAACTATCCCAAAGAATTTTACGATTTTTTTAAGGGAAGATATACCATTTAGAATACATACAGGCCTGTCCCGGTTTTCACTTTAACTTAATTTGCTCGAATTCGATTTGGTAACCTGTTTCGGTTTTCACAAGTCTATACATTAACTCGTTTTTTTATTTAACGGTGTCAAAATAATGGCTTAAAATTATTTTTGTAGCAAGGTTTAGTGTATTTAGATACCTTCTGCAATCTCACATTCTCTTGAAAAAAATTGTTATATAAAAATAAATAATTTTTATGAAAAGCTTTAATTTTTTTCCGTGTTAGCCAAATCGAATTCACATACTTTGTTTAACCTGTTCCGGTTTTCACTTTTTTATGAAACGCTTGAAACATTCGAATAAGCTTCCATTCAAAATGAAAACGAAACAGCTTTATTAAAATACTATCAACTTTTCAGACTTTTCCGTGTTTTTTTCTATGTGTGCAGCATATGGGCATTTCCACAGCTACGGACCGTGACAATCGTACGAATTTTTTGCCTTTAATAATAATAATAATAATAAATTTATTTAAAACCAATTATACACATGCTTTATACAAAAAAATTTCAAAAGAAAATATAACATACAAAAAATTTCAAAAGAAAATATAACATATCTAATTGCTAGAGGTTTTAAATAGTACTCGACTATGACTATATGTCGTCAGTCGGAGAATTCGCTTCTATTACTTTGTTGAGTTTTGTTTTATTTTATTTGAGGGTTCCCTAGATACCATACAAAAAGTCTTACTACACCCTGCTTCCCCGCTCGTCGCGAGATACAGGATCGTTGGGACCTAGTGTCGGATTAGGGGCCCACCAAATTTCTTTAGTTTATATTATTTGTGTTGTTGTGTTTTAAAAATATTCCGCCAAAATCCGTTTCCTATACTGGGTGGCCTGTTGCAGAAACTCTACTAAGCCCTTCCAATTAGTGTCGCTGGCATCATTTAAAATGTCTCTAATCTGAGTTGGGCTTAAGACAGGTTGGCTAAAACATAAAATTCTGTGCTCTCGTAGTATTGGGACATCTACCCAGAAAATTATTTATGTCCTCTACCTCATTTGTGTTGCACAATTCGCATTTACTAGTTGGTCCTGTAATGAATCTGTTTCCATTTAAGAGTATCATGTCACTTCTTGCCTTAATAATCCATGACACTGCTCGGGTATCTACTTGTGCATATTTTTTGCCGACGGTATGGTCAAGTTCTCGGTAAATTCTCCATTCGCTTCTTAATTTTTGCTGCACGAGTTCTGTAAGTCTGTGTCTCTTAAGCTCCGCTAATAGTGCAATGCGATTGACATTCCATAAGGTCTCGTTGCCCCAGTTCCACTCTATGTTATGCAATGAGCTCAGTGTGAATAGCTCTTTTGCCCAGAATACATTTTTATCCAATACCAACTGCGACAGGATTCGTGGCAACCTATGGCTATCATATATAAACAGAGTATTGTAGATATACCGAAGGTGCTGGTCCAGCATGTAGAATCTGCTACCGTATCTATCTGTATCTAGAGCAAGTGAATAGTGTGGCGTTGTTTGTGGCAGGTTATAGATACGCTTAATGAAAAAGGCTTTCCAGCTTATCCACTTCCTCATGTTGGCCATAGCCCCAGACTTGCGCTCCGTAAGCTTGTATTGCCCTACACACGGCTTCATAAATTTTCCACTTCATTTCAGCGGAGACATTGTTTTTGGCGAGAAGGCTCTTCCAGGTTATGTTGATGCTTAGCTTTGCAGCCGCAGTTCTAGCTTTAACATGCTTCTTGAAATTTAAAGTAGGCGTCAACATAACTCCTAGATATTTGTACTCAGGTACAATCTTTATGGGTTCACCCTGAAATGTTTTTTTGCCTTTATTATGAAGAACAAGAAAGAAAGTCGGTCAAGCCCGACTATAACATACTCTGTACCCTTACACTCGCATTTGCTCAGGAGTCAAACGACCAGTTAACAGCCCGCGCACAACGCGGTGCGCTCTCTAAGTTTCTCTCTCTCTCTCTATTTCTCTCTCGCACTTAGATTGCCTGTGTTGTACGGTTAGGGTATGTTGCTGTGGTTATTGGTGGGGGGGTGGGCGGTGTTAACTGGCCGTTTTTTGCCCATAACTTGAGTATCGTTCATCCGATCTTTATCATTCCTTCAGCAAATCAGCAAAAAAATAATTTTGATTACTAGATATCTCTAGAAGGTACGAACCATCTATCATCAAAACTGTAGAAGATACACGTTTTTCCAAATTGCGGGGGCGGGAGGGTGCGTATCAAAAATTGAAAATAAATTTCACCTGCCTGCAAGTATAAGAAATATATGTCCCATACATGTCAAACCTCTATCTCTTACCATCTCTGAGATCTCTTCGTTCATACGGACGGACGGACAGACGGACAGACAGACAGACGGACATGGCTATATCGAATCGGCTGTTGATGCTGATCAAGAATATATATACTTTATAAGGTCGGAAGCGATTCCTTCTCTCTGTTACATACTTTTGCACAAACTAAATATACTTTATGTACCTTCGGTATAATATGTATAAAAACAACGAAAAATTTTACTATAAATTTCAGCATATTGATTTTTGGATAGCACTTGAGTAGCACTTTATTTAATGTAAAAGCTGAGAGTTGTAGACAGTAAGTTCCCAAGATACAGGCAGACAAAAAGGCATACGCAAAGTGATAGAATACGGAAGTGCGTTTTGTCTGCTTTCACAAAAGAGCAAATCTCTGCGAAATGCATTCGAGTTTTTTAATGCATCTAACTTTAATATGATCTGCAATGTTGTAACTATATATTTATAGCTGATTCGGTCAAAAATAAATTTTGCTTCTTTTTATATTTGACTCATTATGATACGCAATGTGGCAAACGTTACGTGACAAGCCTTTCTCTAACGCTGTTCTTGTGATGCTTTCAAAAATTTTAAATATGTATCCTTTTGCGTAATCCTAAAAAACCTAAAAATTTTGTTTCAGGAACTTATATTGATATACATAAGATAAGTTAGCTGCATAAAATGAATCGATGTTTTCGGTTTTGGGTTTACCTTTCTGTGGAAATGCCCATATTGAAAAAGTAGTCAAAAGAAACATTTTGGAAATGAAACATTCGAATGCAAATCGTTCGAATACCAGAACAACTTAATTCAAATCGTTCGATTTTATTTTCATTTGAAACAATCGAACATTTGTATCTTTAAGCTCAAATTACTAAAAATCTCGACGTGATGGACCATTTCCGAAATTAGATTCGTGTTCAGCTCTCGAAAATCATCTAGAATCATCACCGACACTTCAATATACTGAAAAAAGTCTTATTTTGTTGCCTTGTGTATTTCATTTATTACTTAATTTCTATGGCAATAAGATTATGTTAAAATTGAGATTTTAATACCAATTCGACTTCCTCGGTTTTAATTCTATATTGTGTCCAAATTTCACACTAATCGGATGAGTGGTTACAAAGATAAAACGGTACAACTAAACCACATAAGTCTTGAGAAGTCTGAATAAGTATTGGTCTGTAAGTCAAAATACGAAAATATCAACTTGATCTTATCAAAAAGACTTATACGAGTATACTTAAAGAAATAACGCCTTCAATCTGTAAAAAATTTCGACTTTATGACCAAACCGTTTTTTCATATATTCATTAAGGGCCGAACTCTCATCTCCTATATAGCTGCTACATGCCAGATAAACTTACAATTTACTCTGTTACTTGTTAGTTTATGGGAAAGTGCTTTGTAGAAGATGTGAAATCGGCCCTTAATGGTAATAATTGCTTCCTGAAAAATACGGAAAACACACTTTTGATATTATTCTTTATTGACACAGATTGACTTACATTATAAAAACTAACCATAAATCACACTCTAGGAGAAGTTACTTCTCTATACATATTTCAAAATATTTAACAGACCACACATAATGTGGCTCTGTACTCGTACACAGCTCTTTGCAAAGCACTATATTTGAAACTGAATTGAATTCGAGTTTACACCAATTTGCCAAGCCAGCTCCAAGTAAAACTCACTTACCGTTTCCTTTACCTTTAAATACATAGTTTACGTTGTTAGTCGAAGCGACTAAGTTCCAAAATTATATCTATGAGTCTGTAACAAAGGATTTGAGAATGACACTAAACAACAAGGTCCAGTATAGATAGATAAGCTAGGTAAGTACAGATAAGCTTGTGTGCTGAACACGAATCTGTTTTCGAAAATGGTTCATCACGTCTAGATTTTAGGTAATTTGGGCTTAAAAATGCTTAGAATCCAAATTTTGAACCTTTTTAGGCGCATATTGTGAAGGAGCTACTCTTTTGTTTTGACTCTTTTTGATAAAATGGTATAGTACTATTTCTAAGAACTAAAAAAAATTATCCCACACAGTTCTACGATTTTCTTAAACGAAGATATACCATTTGGCATATATGTTTTATAGTTTTTGATCCATACCTTTTAAAAGCGCAATTGTATTGAAAAACTGAAAATATGATATATGGTTTTAGTTCAAATCTGCTATATCATCTCTGTTGCAAAAGTTGGTCTTTTTTGTAAACTTGTCTAGTCGGGGAGCATCCCACTGCTCAAGCAAACTTGCGCAATATCTTTTTCTAAGGACAGTCGTCTTGTCATGGCTATTCCCAAAATTATAGCTGGTTTCAGTTCGCAGAATTTTTGGAATTTTTTTAATTTGTAAGTGATTTTTGGGCTCCATACAAAAACAACACGATATGACAGTAACGCATAAATACAAAAGCACAGTAAAAATTGTCCGTAAACGACTTTTCGCTTCTAGCATTCACAATGAACTGGCCCTTTGGCCATACAAACAGAGAGAGCGCCGTCTCACTCGGTGTCACCTTATATAATTCCACCATGGTTTGCTCTGTAGTTCTGCTCTCAATAACCGAACCAATTCTACTCTCAGTATTTTTTGCACACACACCTCTCCCGTGAAAAACGAAACTGTGAGAGCGTATTCAACGCTGTTCTCTCAAAGTTTACTTGCCCTCTCCGCTTTGATACATCTCCTCACACCCCTGTCCATAAAAACCAAATTGAGAATGAATTTAGCTCGATTTCAAGAGCGAAATTCATGAAAATTCAAGAACGTTTCAATTTTTTTCCAATAGCATTCGTACTCAAACTATTCGTTCTACTTTTTTCTTAGTTTTGGGGTAGGAATTTTCCCAAACCCCGAATAGGTGCGAAATAAGTAGATGGAAACTTTTGTCCAAATTGTATCTATCTCTTACCTTTATATAGAGATCAACTACACGCAGAAAAAAAACCAGGAACTTTGTACTTCATTTTTTTCAATCCCGAAATTCTTTTTTGTTTTAAAACTGTTTCGGGATATTTTAAGTATATTTCGAACTATTATAAAATATTTTTGTTCATACTATAAGTTTGTTATGGTCTTGAGTACAGCACGATTTACTCTCAAAATAAGTGCAAAATGTTTTCATCGAAGTATTAGTAGTAGTAGTAGTAGTAGTATTCTCTTTAATTAATTTTTCATGTGTTATTCTTTTATATGAGCATTTATCACTATTTTAGGAATAAAATATTAAAATACAAAATTCTAGAGAAATTAAAATAGAGTTAAAAAAGGCTTGGCTTAAAAGCCGTTTGCCTGGCGTCATCCAGTGCTTTCTGCTCGAGTATTGGGCTAAGCTATCCTCTGCCTTAGAGTACTACACACAGCTTCCCCGGTCTTCCCGACATACTGCATCGTTCCTCAAGGCAGAGGATCACGCTGTTGCCGCATATCTTCGTGACTTAATACTACAGATCTCCGTAGTCAAGCAAGATATCCTGTCGGTACCAGTTTGGCCCATTAAGCAGCGCAATACAGTCCCCTAACTCCAGAGGATGCCTGCCGAAGTGAAGCCGCCTGAATTCTGCTAGAATGGGGCACCGAGCGACAAAATGAAATACATCTTCCCTCTCGCGTAGGTTGCACAGCTCGCATTGGTCATTTGTACTTGCGCTGTAAGGAGTGTAATTTTGGTAAAGGAGTTCCGTTCGCACCTTAAATAGCATTGAAATGGTTGACGCGTCAAACTGATCATTGAAATAGTTTGTTTCATTTAGATTATACTCCAATGCCCTGTACGTACATATATCTAGACTGACTTTGGCGTGCCTGGGACTCGAAGAGATATCGTGCGTGTTGATCTAGCTTTTGCAGAAGATTGATATGAAGGTGATCCCACGTGTCTATTGCATTCAAGTTGTGCTCAAGGCCCTGCTGAGTAGCCAGTTGCACCCACTCTGCGAAAAACGGCGTTTTGGACTCCAACAGATACGTTGCCACAATTCGAGGCAGTCTTGATTGGGACATTTTCATCACCTTTACGAGGTAATCAAAGTGTAACTGCTGCGTGTACGTGTAGAGAGTGGGCAGACCTGTCTCAAGGTGTATCGCATAGTTTGGCGTGTTCAGTGGAAGGAAGAATAATTTTTTCACGAAAAAGTAGAGAAGCTTCTCCACCTCCTCGTAACTGGCGTATCCCCACACCTGCGCTACGTAGCACATTATTGCTCTGGCTGTGGCAAGAAACATTTTGAGAGTCTTTAAGATTTTGTTGCAAATGACGTTTAAAGCTTATACTTGGCGTTAGCGTAACCCCTAGATACCGAAATTCACGTACCCTGTTTGACACCCTGATTTGTGATAAAAGGTTCAGCGAGTTGGTTTCCATCCCATACCATGACTTCGTTATTTAAATATAGGCTCCGAATGATGTCTAGCATTTTTGTTGACAATCCTATATTGCTTAACTTTAAAAGAAGACTTCTTCTGTCGATCGTATCGAAGGGCGCTTTGAAATCAACAAAGAATGTATACATTTTCCGCTTTCTTTGTAAGAAATCATTTGCTGTTGCCGATAACATGAAAATACTGTCCACTGTTGAATACGATTTTCGAAAACCTGTTTGGTACTCGCTGAGCAGTCCGTGATCGTCAATCCAACTGGTCAGGCGGTCCAGGATAATTGAAGTGAATATCTTCGTGGACACGTTTATGACATCGAAGTATTATAAATTCTAAAGTCAACCCCAAAACATTCTTGAAACAAAATAAAGCTTCATAAAATAAGCACAAAATGTTCTTGGCTTAAGCCTATGAAATTGTAGACTTTTCATAATTGAAACTATGTCTCTGTGTTATATCAAAATCCAAAGGAAATGAATTAACCAAGATTTTTATTCTGTAGGTCAGAAATCTACCCTCACTCCATAACCAAAGTGTTGGAACCAGGAGGGAATTTTAAGAACAGATTCGACTTAATTCGCATTTTCCTTAGCACAGTTTTTGGAGCTTGCATTGTAAGTTAATTTTGTCCTCAATCCAAGACAGTTTGTACTTGAACTAAGAACTATCCTTTCTGAAATATTTTTTGCTAACTGTAAGTACGAAATGTTCTTGATTCAAGAATGTTTCCTCTCATTTTAATAATATTAACAGTCGTTTTTCTATTCTAGAATATTTCGTACTTAATTTAACTACGTCCTAGAACAAAACATACTTGAAATTTTAAGTTTCCCAAGATGATATCACAATGTTTTTAGTATTATTAAACTTATGTGGGCGCTTTTTCGTTCCAATTCATGTAGCATTCAGTTTTTGCAAACATTTAAAAAGCTTTCCCAAAAGCTTTTAAAAAAAAGCATTCTCCAAGTGCAGTGGATGCAGTGAAAATGGCAGTTGGACCTGTGCATTAGCCAAAAGCAGGCAAAAATCGCAGGAAAAATCAATTCCTTTTCCATTTAAACTTTCCCAGATGAAGTGGGAGAATTATTGCGATTTTGTGGCGGGCTCTTTTGGTGGTGAGTTTGAACCGAAGCTATTGATCGTAACGGAAGGGTTCATCTTCTAATGGTACGGATGACGCAATTATCGAAACATTTGAGCCACTAAATGTGGTACGGAAAGAGAGAGAGCGAGAGAGTGGGGGAGTGAAGGAGGCGCCATTGTCAAGTTCATGTGCGGCGTCCCTGATCCGTGCTGTCGTCGAATTTTTTGGCAACGTTGTACGGCAACATGTGCCTGCTGTGCCTCAATTAATATGAATGCATCATTTTTAAATTACATCGTCCCAGGTGCCTGTGGCGTGGTTGTGGCCCATCCGCTCGATACGATTAAGGTATGGCAACAGGCATCCAACTCATCCGTTCTGACGGCTGTGCAACAAATCTACAGTCGCAACAAGGGGGTAAGTGGGATGCTGGGATGGCGGGGAAGTGGTCAATGGCACACGCTTTAAAGATCAACGGTTTCTACAGGGGCATGTTCTTTCCGCTCATCTCGACGGGAGCGATTAATTCCCTGCTCTTCGGCATCTATGGCAATCATTTGAGGCAATTGCGGAAAGTGTGCCACAGTGACTATCAACGAGAGCAATTGGAGTATCACAATATGTTCATGGCGGGTTCGGTGTCCGGATTTTTCCAATCCTTTATAGCTTGTCCCATGGAGCTGGTGAAAGTTCGCCTGCAGACGCATTGCTGTGAGTTACGCTGTAATATTTGGTAGGAATAATTAAGATCGATCTCTTGCTTCGATAGATTACAACGACTACCTGTATGGGCAAAAGCGCACCCCGTTTGGCACCTTTAAGCGAATACTCAAAACTGATGGCATCTCTGGTCTCTATCGTGGCCTACTGCCCATGATGTGTCGGTAAGACCAGACTAAAGATTGTTTTCCCAAAGCCCTTTCTAATGAGTTTGCTACCCCAGCGATGTGCTGCCCTATGGCATCTACATGCTGGCCTATCGTCACAGTGCTGACTATTTGGACAGCACGGAGTTTGTTCGTCGACGTCGAAACCATCCGGAAGGCTCGCATGTAAATCTGTTGGTCACCACACTGGCCGGTGCCTGGGCCGGTGTCCTCTCTTGGGTTGTTGTCATTCCTTTTGATGTGGTCAAGACGCTCATGCAGGCGGATGAGAATCACAAATTTCGTGGCATCTTTCACTGTGTGATGGTCAATTATCGTGCTTACGGTTTGCGGAGCATCTTTCGCGGCAGTTGGATGGTGGTGGCCAGGGCCATACCATTCAATGCAGCCACATTTTCGGGCTATGAATATGCCCTGGAATGGTGTCAGCGCTGGAATGGTACATATTTGTCATGACGATGATGGCAACATCCTAAATTTGTTATTAAGAGCTTTAACTAGTTGATTTTTTTTTGTCAAATAAACAATTACTTTACTTTGAAGCCAGCTGGAACTACTGAGGATACTTATTGGAGCTGTTCATTCTTCGAAAAATCAAAATATCAAGCTGCTTAGTCTCAAAACAGAGGGTTAAATGTGGTCCACTACGTTAAGGTTCGGTGCAAAGCTCCCCAATTAGATTCTCAGAAAAGTATGTTGGTGTTTAACCGGCTAGTTTGTTTCCAATATAATTCGGACGCACATCGGCACATCGGTATTCAGGGACAAATATTTAACACGTCTGTACCGTCTGAAGTGGAGTTCAATACAAAAAAGTTGACAATAAATATGTGTACAGCCTTATTGCAAAACTTAAGAAACCCTAAATGAAGGTTGGGGAGATCCTACACTCAGAAAATGATTTATTTTTATATTTAAGAAAATCGCCCTAGAATCGAAATCGCCCTAAAATTAAGAAAAAATTTCTAAATTTTAGGGTGAATTTACTTTATTGCCTCTTCTAATTTTTAGGGTATTTATGCCCTTGATTTTAGAAAATATTTCTTAATTTAAGGTATTTTGTCCTAAAATTAAGAAAATAAACCCTAATTTTGAAAAAGCTTTTCTAAATCCTGATTTGCGAAATGGCTTTGTGCTATGCTGTCGTTTTCACACTGAAATTTACATTCGCAATACCTGAATAATGCAGATGTATTGAGCAAGCTTTTGTTTTGTCTTCACATGCGGACTCACTGTTAACTCACTGTTAACCCACTGTTAACCCAATGTTTATCCACTTTTAAATCACTGTTAACCCACTGTCAACCAACTGTTCCCCCCCTCACACCTTCCTGCACACACAGACACACCTCCTGCTACGGCAAATGGTAAAAGCTGCACAGAAAAAGAAGATCACGATATTTAGTATCAATCTGGTATTTTGTAGAGTCAAATCGGCCTTCATCTGAAACATACCCAGATGATATGTTCGAATATATCACTTTGACATTTCGAACACAAAGTGATATTTTTTCAGATCAACAATTTGATATTGGTTACTATCAATGATATATTATTATAGTATCAAAGCTATATTTTCAAAATACCTGTAGGACATGGTTTTAGTATCAAAGAAATATTTTAAAAATATCAAAAGGGTATTATTGTAATACCAATGCTTCATTTTTATACCCTTGTAGAGGGTATATTAAAATTGTCGAGATGTTTGTAACGCATAGAAGGAAGCATCTCCGACCACATAAAGTATATATATTCTTGATCAGCCTGACGAGCTGAGTTGATATAGCCATGTCCGTCTTTCCGTCCGTCTGTCCGTCCGTTTCTATGCTATCTCCTCCGTCAAGTTTTAAAGCTATCTTAACCAAACTTTGCACGAAGTCGTTTTGGTACAAATACGATGCACATTTGTCGGAACCGGCCAGATCGGATGACTATAGCATATAGCTGCCATATGGAACCATCGGCCGAAAATGTTGTTTTAGTGATAAAAACTTTGTATGTCTTCAACGAAAACGTCCACAAACCTCTTATTTATAAGTTTTCTATGCTTTCACATAATTCCACACAAGTTTGAATAGGACAACTATATAGTATAGCTGGCATAGAAATTGGGTGTAGAAAATGTATATAGGACGCCTTGTCAAAAATGTGTACATTTGGCACGAATATACATATCGGTGATCTACTAAGTTTACATAAATTTATTAAACTACAAACCTATAATAACATTGGTCAGCAGAAGCAATCTTAGTGAGAGAGCAAGAGAGATACTTAAAACACCTGTCGGACTGGCTTTGAGTACCAAAGCGAACTGCGACATATCAAAGCATTTTATTGTTGACCGATTCTTTATTTTTATAATATCAAAGCTATATTTTTATAATACATATTACAATTATTATGACAATTATCTTTCTGGAAAAATCTGCTCTTTGTCGCTGGAAGAAATGTAATTAAGGCGGTTGAAGTTAAATCCACACTATAGAAAAAATTGTAAAATTAATATATTGAGAAGAATAATTATTTCAATACAAAACTTACCAATTAATTTTTCGTACACCAAATTGTCAATGTCAAATTTTTCTAGCAGCTCAACGAGTTTTATATCTTCCATTTTAAACTGTAAAATTATAAAAAATTAATATATTTAAACTCGCATAAGTTTTTTTGTGCATGTGTGCGAAATCTGCCGAAAGCAAAGGCTGAGCATGCGCTTTTTTGTTCTGCCCTTAAACGTCAAACAGCACACACATGCATATTTTGCATGTACATTTGTATGTACGCATGTTTGCATATGCATGTATGTGTGCTTCTGTGCTGTTTGACGTTCAAGGCCAGAACAAAAAAGTCACATCGCTGACACAAAATATGTATACATACATATGAACAAATTTAAACACGCACTTCTACTGCGTAGAGAGCTCAAAGTAAAAAAAAACACGCACAATATGTATGTATGAGTGTGTGTATTATAATCGTACCTACTATTAGCGACTGAATAAAGGCAATAGCCTTTTTACAATTTATTAATTTGCAAGTACAACAAAACACACACATGCAATTCACATTTTATTCACTTTTACCGTTTACATTTTTTTTTAGGCACCGCACTGTTTTTTTACTTACCTTTCACACGCGCTTACCTTTTCAGCACAGATCGAATGACAGAAATTCGCAAGAAGAATCTAGCAGTTCGCTGTAGACTCGACGCCAACTTCGAAACGTTCACGAAGAAAAAACGACCGATACTCGTTTTCGCACTTACGGCAGCAGAGCAATGAGCATTGTTTTTGCTTTTTTCGAGATAGACTATTGCTGTCTCTCTTTGATTTGAGAAACTCTGTGTGTCTCTTTCTACTTTCAGAATTTCGATGTCTACTTTGATCTCAAATCATATTTCTAGGGAATTTTTCATATAACTTTGATCATTTCACATTCAATATAATATTTTTAGTATCAATGTGGTATTACAGGTTCATATTGATATTAAATAGTTTCACTTTGATATGCAAATATTGATGTTACTGATATGATATTGAAATAGCTGATCTTATTTTTTTCTGTACAAAATACAAAGACACAGGCGTATTCAAAAGAATCTGTTGAAAAGATAAAATTATTCTACCGATCGATACCGATCCCAAAATCATCCATTGAATATAGACCAATCCCGATTTTACCATACCTATCGAAAGTTTGCGAGCACCTAATGGCAATTCAAATTCAACAATTTCTAACGATAAACTCCAAACTAAATGATTGCCAATCTGGGTTTAGAAACAACAGAAGTTGCACGACGGCAATATTAAAAATATCGGAGGATATTCGAAGTCGAATGGATGATGGACAAGTAACTTTCCTATGTCTTCTGGACTACAGTAAAGCATTCGACACCGTGAATCATCAAATACCGTGCACAAAGCTCAACGCTCTATTTAACTTCTCGTACACTGCAACTAAGTTAATTAAATCCTACCTAAGCAATAGACAACAGACTGTAGTCGATCTTCTTTCGATTACACGAGGTGTACCCCAAGGATCTGTTCTTGGGCCGTTATTGTTCTCTATGTATGTTAATGACCTCCCTAATGTCCTGTCCATCTGTAAGACACATATGTACGCTGACGATGTCCAGATGTATGTAAGTCGTCCGCTAAGTCAGTTAAATGAGAACTTACAAAAGTAAATAAGTGGGCTATAGAAAATGGTTTGGGACTGAATCCGCTTTAATCCAAATGCTTGGTGCTGTACAAAAAGGCCCTTGATGAGCTGGAGCTGCCTAAGTTATGTGTTGATGGCATGCAAATAAGTTATGTTGATGATGCTACCAATTTGGGTATACACTTCAATAGTACGTTGTCAAGCAATGACCACATCAATAGAGCAACTGGAAGGTTGTACGGACTACTTAGGCAGCTCTATTTATGCCAAAAGTTTCTACCAATTCAAATTCGAATGACAGTTGCTAGAATGTATTTGATTCGACTATTTTATGGTGTAGAGGTTTTTGGGCATTGTGATGCAGCTAGTTGGAATAAACTTAAAGTCGCCTTTAATTCTAAAGCTCACTATATATTCAATAGAAATAGGACTGAACACATAATGTTTTTTTCAAATAAAATTTTTGATCTTTGCCTTAGCCAATGGATAAAGTTTAGGGCCCTATTCTTTTTACACAACATAATTACTCGCAGAGAACCAATTTACTTGTATGAGAAGCTTAGATTGGCCATATCCTCTAGAACTAATAATTTAATATGTTCTAAAATGAAACTGGCTAGTTCTGAAAAACAGTTCTTCGTATATGCTGCTCGCCACTGGAACACACTACCAAATTCTGTAAAATCCATAAAAAGCGCTACGCAATTTAAAATTAAACTCAAAGAACATCTTCAGAGACAAACAAAACAAAAGTCTTGCGGTATTTTTATTGAATTTTCAATTGTTCATAAAATTGGTTATAATAATGCGATTTAAGTCAAATATGCGCCGTTTTGTTCGATGACGAGTTACCAACGAGATGCCAACTTCATAATGCCCCTCTTATGGAAGCTCGCTTCCCTATTGGCAAAAAACTCGGAGAGCCAATTTTCACAGGACTCTCTTGTGGCCAACTTCCGACTACCAAGCTCGTTCGCCATGGACAGAAATAGGTGGTAATCACTTGGTGCGAGATTTGGACTATACGGTGGATGCAAAAGAACCTCCCATCCGAGCTCCCGGAGCTTCTGGCGCGTCACCAAAGATGTGTGTGGCCTGGCGTTGTCCTGATGGAAGACAATTCGGCCTCTGTTGATCAAAGATGGCCTCTTCTGCATGAGTGCTGCATTCAAGCGGTCCAGTTGTTGGCAGTACAGGTCCGAATTGAGCGTTTGGCCATAGGGGAGCAGCTCATAGTGGATGATTCCCTGCCAATCCCACCAAACACACAGAAGAACCTTCCTGGCCGTTTTCGACCACGACCGTTTGCGCTTCACGTTGTCGTAAGTGACCCACTTTTCATCGCCAGTCACCATCCGCTTCAAAAACGGGTCGATTTTGTTGCGATTCAGAAGCGATTCGCATGCATCCATACGGGCAAAAATGTTTCTTTGCGTCAAGTCGTGTGGCACCCATACATCGAGCTTCTTTTTGAATCCAAGCTTCTTCAAATGGTTTATAACGGTTTGATGACTCATGCCCAGCTCTTGGCCGATGCTACGGCTGCTACTATGCCGGTCTCTTTCGATCAATTCAGCGATTTTATCGCAATTTTCGACGACAGGCCTTCCGGACCGTGGCGCATCTTCGATCACCTCTGCACCAGAACGAAAACGTTGAAACCATCGCGATTGGTAGAAACCGAGTTTAAAACGGCCACACATGGAAATTCCTTAGCAGTTTTTTTTATACGGAGTTTATAAATTCGCGACAAATTTCGTAGTCATGGACAGCGCCCTATACCCGTTACGCATGGAAACAAATGTTTAATAGCCTTCCTGTATGCCTGAGGTAGGTCAGCCGAAAGTATGCAACATTTTTTGACTCAACTATTTATTATCCGCACAACAGTCAGTCTCTCTCTCTCTCTCTACTCTCTCTCGTCTCTCTCTCTCACTAAGATTGCTGCTGAACGCATTGCTTAGGTTATGGGTGGAGCGGGTGGCGGGCGTTAACTGACCGTTTATTGCACATAACTTGAGTATCGTTCATCCGATCATTAACATTCCTGTCAGCGCGTCGATAAACAGCTTTCAGCACTAAATAGCTCTAGAACGTACGAACCGATGCGATCGATCATACAACTGTAGGAGACCACGACGTTTGTTCCAAATTGACGGGAGCGTGACGGGGCGTGCCGCAAGACTTGTTTGACAACCTTGATCTGCGTGCTAGACAATACCGGAGCCTATTATTTTACATAATTTGGTTGCTTTAGCTCTTCTACTCTCTGATGATCTAGGTATTTATACAGACGGATGGATAGACGGACAGACGGACATGGCTATATCGAATCGTGCTGATTGATGTTGATCAAGAGTACGTATACTTTATATGGTCGGAAATGATTCATTCTGGCTGTTACGTACATTTGCACGGCTATTAGTATACCCGTTTACTCTACGAGTAACGGATATAAATATTGTAACTCATTGTCGTGACTAGTGCTGTAATTTAAAAGATATAATCTTGATGCACTGGGATAAAAAAAACCAAATAAACTAAACTAAACTAGTTTTAGTCAAACGTATGTAAAAGAGCACACTTGCATACTTGCCGAAGTAATGCATCACTGTGTGACAGAGAGAGACACAGTCACATTTTCATGCGCTCTTCTTCGGGAACCCTGCTCTAAAAATCTGAATCATCTGAACTGGTGAATCAGTCTTCGTCTCTTGTAATTTACTACATTTTCAGTTTTTCAATATCATTGCGATTTCAAAAGTTATGGTCAATAAACTATACAAATTTACGAGTTTTTATACTAAGTATACTAAGTTTGCGCTAAAAAAAAAATCGTCAAAAACGGAAAAAAAGGGTTTTTTAAAAACTTGATTTCTCAGTTTTGGTTTATCGGATAGGATTCGTGTTGATATTGCTGAAAAGTATTTTACTGTATCTACTTAAATCATAGTTTTATACATATTTAAATTATTTAATAATATTAAGTAATTGTTGCTAAAGTTTATATATATCTTTTTCTCAGTGATAATCACTATGATATGGGTTCTAAGAATATACATTTTATTGTCCTAAACATAACTTAAATTACGGTGCTTTCAAAAAGATGGATACTTTTATAGTTTAAAAGATATTAATTTTTTTAATTTATAAACAAATAAAAATATGCCCTTAAATAAAGCTTTGCCACGCAGTCAGTTTTAAAGCTATGTGATTGAAAGTAGTTTCTATTTGATAAGAGATTCTTGAAAGAACTTTCCCAATTGATTCGCATCAAAAAGTTGCCGAAACCTTACTAAATGATGCATAAAATCGAGTCAAGCATGTCAAAGTTCATTCTATTTCTTTGCTTCGTTTCTACTAAGTTTACCTGGCAAAAACCTTTCTTCAATGAAATCGCAAAGCTGGCCAATTCCCTGATTTCCTGAAGGCTAACACTTCCGCCCATAACTTTGTGCTATCTTCGTTAATTTCTCTATTTGTTGACGCAAAATATGTTCAATACAATAATTAAAAAGAAGCAAAACGGAAAAGCCAGAAAACCAGCTATTTTCGTGTTTTTCCGTCAGTTAGAGCTTGAAAAATTGTTAGATTTTAGGGGAAAAAAATGTCCGGCAACGCTAATTACAGCAAAGGTAAATTCGGAGAGTACATTTCTTTGGTATAAACTTTGTCAATTTCATTCTATGTCGTTTTTAATTTATTTTTCTACACCCTTGAAATTTGAATTTAAAAATCAGTGTTGGCAAGTGTCCAAATGCAGGGTTGCCCCATCGATATGCATATTCGATACAAAGGCAGCTCGATTACGATAAGCCATAGTCATCAGTTTTCGATAAGACGAATGCTTATTGTACCAGCTCTGCTTGATGAACAACAAGCCACAAAGTCGCGTTCGTGTTCGAGAGTTTAGAAGATAAAAGTTACAACAAATACACAAATAAATAATTTACGCTTGCTGTATACATACAGTCATACGTATGGGTGTGCGTGTGTCTGTTTGTGTTTAATAATGCGGGTTGCAGCACCCAAAAATTAACACCCATACCAATACCAATGCAGCTGCCCTGATGTCGAGGTGTTATTCTTATTGTTGTTGCGATGATAATGATGATGATGACTGCCCAAGGTGCGAGTTGCTGTGTCAGTGAATCAAAATTGAATTGCGCACCATTATTTATATTATTATGTGCAGTTGTCTGTGCAGGCCAGTTGCGGACAGTAGAGGAGAGGGAGCGCTGCTGCTCCAAATAACGGTGTACAAGAAAACAAAAAGAAAAACAAACTAAACTAAAACAAGGCCAACAAGGTGAAAAAACAAAAAGAATACAACAAAGTGAAATAGAATTTAACCAGCAAAAAGTAACGTGGCTGTTGGTCAATCAGGGGGCAGTCAGACAAGTGGTCAAACAAGCTGGCGTTGCTGTACATACGCTGCTGCCACCCTCTCATCTCAATCACCAACCACCCATCTCCCCCCTCAGCCGAAAGCATACATAGCATAACTGTAGACACCAGCCAAAAGGAGTAGAAACATCCACCCAGCAAAAATGTCATCGCTCAAGGTTGCCGTAAGGGTTCGCCCCTTTAATACGCGGTAAGTTTTTCAAACCAAAAAAGATTGGGAAATGGGTAAACGCCCCCTTGGAACTGTTGCGCTTCTCACTAATAAATATATAAAAATTTGGTTAGTACTGCGGCGCATAACCCTTTCACCAGTTGTTACCAACAAATTAAGTTAACACAGACGTGCTTAAGCGGGAATGGGCCTTGTCGGTGGCTATTTAAAACCACATTAAACATAAATTTGTTGTTGTTTTTTGTGTCTTTATCTTGTCCATCTGGTTGAAGTGCGGTCATTGCTTTTGTTGGCACACAGTTACTTTTGGCATAAAAACAGCGAAACAAAAGCCCAGAGAGAAGTTGGCAGAACGGAGGGAGAAAGAAAGAAAGATATTCACACATAATGATGTCATTCATCTTGCCGCAATCAGTTCGATATAAACCATAAAAAGTGTAATGTAATTATAAAAGTACTTAAATTTGTGACATCATCGTTTTGGCTTATGCAAAACTCTATAATTTCCATGGCTATTGTTAGTCATGCAACAGTGCCCCACTCTCAACGTCATGCGAAAACAAAAGCAAAAAATGTATACAATTATTACTTATATGTACACACATTGCACCCGAAATTCGTTGTGATTTTAGCACTTCACACATATTTACACACAGAAAGAGATAATAAATAAAAAAAGCACTTTCTGCACGAAACTACATACATACTACTAACTAGGCAAACAACTTCCATATCATGAATGCCTGCTGCCTGCCTACTGCCTGACTGCTCGCTTTGATTATGAGTCAGACTAACATATTTTTTGTGCATGAATTTATAATTGAGAAATAAATCAACGCAGATAAATTCAGCCAGCGAGACAAAGAGGCTGAGAGGAAACTTGTTCAAAAAGATTAAAGTCAACTTGAATCTTCTTCCTCAACAAGCCAAAGATTATGGAATTAAGATCACTCGAGAGCATTGTAAACTGGAGCGTATACATGCGTCTCCATGGGCAGAGCAGAGAGGAATGACCTAAAATTGTCACTTTAAATGGGACAAGACGTTGCCATGATATGAAGTAAAAGCGAATGCTTAATACAGACTGGTCGAAGATACCATACTCTTACATTGCCTGAACATTTCTTAAGTAACACAGGCTTACAAGTTTTTGCACCAGAGAAGATCGAAAACTTGCCATAACCAGTGTTTGGAAGTACCTAGGTATTTGTACCTAGATACATATTTTGTGTACCTCTTACCTTACCTCGCTATTTCTAGTTTGAGTACCATTTACCTTATCTAGGTCTTCATTTTCATTTACCTTGTCAATAGGTCAGGCATGATACAACCATAGTAGGTATGGCGCTCCCTCAGTGCTGTCTCAGCTCGGGTCATTTTACACTTGTCAAATTGTTGTTAAAGGCTTATTGTCAGATGAGATAAAAATTAATTTCGGCACTAAATTTCATATAAGTAAATAGGACTGCCGTTCAAAAGCAATCAGATTTCAAACTATTCAAAATTGTTTCTATTTAAATGAAATATAGTGCCGAACTAAATTTTTATCTCATCTGAGAATAGACCTTTATAATATAATATTTATGCATATATGTATATGTATGTAAATCTGTAACTGCTTTTTTTTTTTTTTGACGTTTGACGTTTGCGCTTGCTCTCCCGCTCTCTGAGAAAAAACGTTCAGGTCATTTTCTGCTCTGAGCGCCATACCTACTATTGTCTTATCATGGGTACTAGGTACTAGCGTTGTGAAAACATCGATAGCACTATTGATACTATTGATGTTTGTGTATTTGGCCAACCATCGATTGTTGTGAAGCGCTATCGATGTATCGAAGTATTTGATTAATGTTAATTTAAATTTTCGATGTTGACAGAAGTTCAGGAAGACATATTTTTGAATCAAATTTGATCGATAGTACTATCGATTCTAGTAGAATACTATCTACGTTCAAACTATCGATGGCGCCAACTATCGATGTTCAAACTATCGATGGTGCCCATGGTCGATGGTTCTTTTCGTACGCGATTTTATATATATATTATATCCGAGATGCTGCCGCGCTCTACCATATTGAAAAGAAAAGTATCAGGGGCCTGTTTGTGGCTTTAACTGGACGTCCGATAAACATTGCGTGTTCAAAAACTATGCGATTCATTCTATATAAGTGGAAGACGGACTAGCAGACGTGATCTCATTTTCAGTTTCGCAAATGTTTTTCCATTTTTCGACAAATTTTGTACTGAAAAACGGTTTTAAATCGCAAAATTTTAACTTACTCAAGTGAAAATGGGAGCACGGCTGTATAAGAGAAATATCGCCGATACCCGGAGTTGCAATAACAAAAGTTACATTCGTGTAACCGGCCACCATATGGACCACCTCTCGTGTTCGCATATAAGCATGTGCGATTTTACCATACACATGAAATAATTGCTACTATATTAGCTGAAGTTCATAGCAAATACTGACTTAGAGATATCCATATGTTAAACAGTTACAGAAAATGTATCCAACTTCTGAAAAGCATTTAAAGTGTACAGCTTTAAAGGAAACACGTGAAGCCTGAGTTTTTAGAAGAGTCTGATTTAAAGGTAATAAAGCGGGATAGTTCAGCTGAAGCTGAAATTATTTTTGCAATGCACTTTAAATGCGCATCACACACTTTGAACTTAGTTGTTTCGAAAGATGCTGAACAGGCTCTTCCAAAAACATTCAAGCGGCTGTAAAATTTTTTCTTAGTGAATGTCTTGGAATGTTTTTGGTAGATTCCCAGTAGCACCAGATGAAGTTAATAACAGTAGCAGCACAAGGTGGAACTGTTTTCCTGACAGTATTCGGCGCATTTTGCAACAAAAACACAATTTGAAAAGTGTTTGTACAACTTTAAAAAACCTATACAGAAATTGATTTTTTGCATGAATTGAATAATGTTACTGACATTTTCGCTAAGGCTATTGGTCTTTAATTTAATTTATTTATTCGGCTTCTAGCCCAGTACTACAAGATGATACTTATTTTTAACTCACTAGTCACAACTTTTCTGACTTCAATGATTGAATAATTTGAAATATCGAAATATTGGGATAAACTTAAAGATGCTTTTAAAAAGGAGTTTTAAGCGATTTTCATTTGTTGAAAAATAGACTTCAAGCGAGGCAAAGACCTTTTGTTTAAATTGAAGTGGATTCCAAATTAAAACAACAAAATTGCAAAGTGTTTTAAAGATTGGCTCGATAAAAAAAATTACGGAAAATTTGGAAACTGTTGTCAATGAGAGTTCAAATACGAAGGATTCTTAAGACTTTTACGATACCAGTAATGAAAGATTGGATGAAACTGATAATTGTTATGAAAATTCTAATATTGAATTGGAAGTTTTAACTTATCTTGCCGATTATATCAAATGTTTTGAATCTATACTTGAAGCTAATTTAATTAAATTTTAATTGAAATGAAAGAATTTAATTATAAAAAATGGCAAAAAATATGACATTTATGAAAATTTTGAAAATATGAGATATGAAATAAGATCCCAGCATGTACTGGGCAAACTGCCAGTAGACACTATCACCCACTTTTGGCACTTCCGCTCTTGGGTAGCTTCTTTCTTGGTAGCGGTAGCTCTCCCGCAGAGACTTCCAGGCTATCTTGCAATCATCTGCTGAAATATATATTTATTATATTTTACAATATTTCACGTTTCTTAGTAAAACCCACCATTTTTTCTGACCTCTGCAGCCACAGCTTCCCATGCTTTTTTTACAAAAACTGCATCGAAATGCTTGGATCCAAATCCCACAGGATGGGATGTATATGGACTGCCAAAATTAGCGCAATCTTTTCGTCAGCGTCAAATTGCGATAATCTGTTTTTATTTTATTTTTTTGCTCGAGACATGGTAGATGATATTTCGATGGGTAGGTGTCGGAAAAAATACACACTATATTTTCTGCTTCTGAGTGTCGGAATTAAATCGGCCTGTGCCGCCTGCCTATCAATTAAAAAGGCGCCCGTCAAGTTAGCGGCACATTAGTTTTCCGAAATTTTAGTTTGTCTGAGTTCGACCGAGCTTAAGAGGCCTGTCGGAATTTTGCGAAAGCTTTCCGACACCCTGTTTTTATATGGAGTTGACACCCGTCGGAATCGATTTAGTTTGTCTGAGCACTAAGCTTAAGTATATAAATAATTGCAAGCTCTGCCCCTATAGAACGAATTTTTATCAGCAGAGGCCAAATACCTACACCAAAAAGAAATTGAATAGAAATTGAATTATATTACAAAAGCGAGATGCTATATGTGAAATATTTTAATAATATAACATGATATGAAATTAAAATGTTCCATTTTTATACCCTTGGCAAGGGGTATTATAATTTTGCCGAGAAGTTTGCAACGCATAGAAATATTCATTTCCGACCCCATAAACTATATATATTCTTGATCAGGGCGACGAGCTGAGTCGATTGAGCTTTGTCCGTCCGTCTGTCTGTCTGTTTCTACGCAAACTAGTCCCTCAGTTTTAAAGCTATCGAGTTGAAATTTTGCACAGAGTCTTATTTTTACTGCACGCTGCCAATATGTCGGAACGGACCGGATCGGATGACTATATCTTAAAGCTGCCATAGGAACCATCGGTCGAAAAATGGGTCTTAGTGAGAAAAGATTTTTTGTTTTCAATGCTAGCGTCCTTAAATTCGGTCATTATTAATATTATATGCTTTCAAACAGATTTGCAAATTTTGGTCAAGATCGGATGACTATATCATATAGCTGTCGAAGGAACCATCAGTCAGAAAATTAATCTTAGTGAGAAAAACTTTTTTGTTTCAGTCTTAGTAAGAAATTTTTTTTGTTTTTTATGTTAGCGTCGTTAAACTCACTGATTACTAATTGTATATGCTTTCAAATATATTCGCAAAATTTGGTCAAAATAGGATGGCTATATCTTAGGGCTGCCATAGGACCGATCGGTCGTCTTAGTGAGAAAAACTTTTTTGTTTTCAATTTTATCTTTCTTAAACTCGGCGATTGTTAATTTGATATGTTTTCAAAAAGATTCGCGAAATTTGGTCGAAATCAGATGTTTATCTGTCGGAAAATGGGTTTTAGTTACAAAAATTTGTAATTTTTATTTAATCGTTCATAAGCTGTGACGTTTGCATTTGCAAGGGTATAAAAACTTCGGCACAGACGAAGATAGCTTGGCTTTCTCGTTAAAACTTATCTTTGGACGGATTACGGGTTATACTGTTAATATTTATTGCCCAAAAAAATAATGAAGGCATGCTTTTTAATTTAAAAGTACCTTTTTTGTACCTTTTCCTAGATACTGGAAATTCCGGATACCTTTTACCTTACCTAGGTATATTTTTAAACATTTACCTTGTATCTTACCTAGGTAAGAAAATTGGGTACCTTTCCAATCACTGTCCATAACATATGTATTTATGGGCGCTGAATTCAAATCTTGGCCGTTTTCGACCAGCACGTCAGGCTTATTTAACATGTGTTAACATTTGTAGGTCCTGTGGCCACATTAAGCAACCTATTCAAACCAAATTTGTTTTAATGTAAGCACGGGTTTTTGATTTTATTTCATAAGATACAAATTGTTGGATTTTAAAATGAAAACTATTTTAATTTTTCGAAAAACTCGGTTTAAAAAAAAATTAACCCATTAACGCTAGGTACAAGATCCCATGTATCAATCGACATCATTTTTTCAGGATATGTTACTTGTATTGACAATCGATTAGAATCGAAGGTAAATCGATGGCCCGACTCTGAAATACCCTGTACAATTTAGACACACTTACATACACAAAGGATCCGTTCTAGGTCCACTACTATGGAACGTAATCCCAAATAGTGCAAGTCGTTGGATTTGCGGACAACGTAAAGTGAGAAAAAAAATCAATCTAAAATCTAGATTGAAAATCTCGATTTCGAGAATCTTGCAATCTTATATAAAAAAGATTGAAAAACATTGAAGCGAGCTTAGAAATCTTAAAAACAAGATTTATCAGCTCGAAACTTATCAAGCACCCTACAGTTTTCTGTAAAGCTTCAGTTGAAATATTTTATGATATAAATCGATTTATTTTGTTAAAAAAATAACAGTTTTCGGTTACAATGTAACCTCCTGGGACTCAAACCAACCTCTTCGTTCTCAGATACATAGTTGAAGCTTTTGGCACGGCCTCTTTGCTGACTTTAACAAAGCGTGTCAATTGCTAGGGGCAACCAGTTGCAGTATAAGAAGTCAGCCTGCAAAAATCTCGGCTTTTGATGGTAAAGCGGTGGAGTGTGTGTTTTTTTACTGAGTTCAAGTCCCAATATCGGTGGATTAATAATTTACATTTTTAAAAGTTTTTCTGTATGAAGAAAATGTTAAGTACTAAAACAAACACAACACAACCATCTCTTGATTTTAGATAAATTTTTTTCTCAGTTTAGCTGTGGTGGCAGTGGCGAAACACCTTAAGCAGATCGAGGTGTTGTATAACCAAGCTTTCAGGCAGATAGAGTAGTGCCTCTGCTCAGAAAGCTTAAAACTAGCCCCCACAAGACTGAAGCTGTCCTTATTAGCAGCAGGAAAAAGAAATAAAGAAAACATATAGTTTTAATGAAAAACTGAGAGACTAGTTTGCGTAGAAACAGACAGACGGAAGGACAGACAAAGCTTAATAGACTCAGCTCGTCATGCTGATCAAGAACATACATGTATACTTAGGCCGCGGGCACACATGCAGCTGAAAGCTGAACTGACGGCTGAGCATGATATTTTAGTAAGTCAGCAATCCGAAATAAACAATCGTGCTTGATTGATTCCGCAAAGCTGAAGATACAACTGAATTTTGAAGAGAAAACCAGTGCTTGTTGTGCTCACTAGCATGCACGGAGCGTTGTACTTTGTCAAGATCAGCTTTAAGTTCTGCCGTCAGTTCATCTTTCATCCGCATGTGTGGGCGCGCCCTTAATGTATGCGCTGCAAACTTTTAGACAAAATTATAATACACTTTTTAAGTGCATAAAAATTACCGTAATAGCTGCTGATACGGCATTATATGAAGTCATTAATTACCAAGTCGATCTAAAAATATTTGTCAGTCTGTCTTTTAGAGACTTAAAAAGCTAAAAGTGCCCGAACTTCCTAGTTGTAGCTCAGCATCGTTGTAAAATCATTGCGGAACATATCGGAATCCTCAGAATTATTAAGCTAAGACAATTATTAGCTGCGTCCAATAAGCAAGTTTTCATGGAAGATCCCATTCCATTGTGGCATACAATAAATCGTTAATCATGGCTCCTGCTTATTGGCAAAGCCCAATGAAACAAACATTAACCTCATTACCAATCATAATATGGCGAAAGATCATTCCCAAACTGATGCATAATTTGCAAACATTCATTTGGCGTGAAAAAATGTAAAACCAAATACTTCCCAGCCGCACATCAACGTTGTAAGCAATTTATCATACCTTTTCTTATAGGGTAAAAAATTTACTCTTAGGTTAACTGCAGCACATATGGTATTGAGTCACTAAATTGGGTGGCATCTTGCTGATTGTTTTCTCGCTCTTTCCTTCGTTCAAAGTGTGTTTGTGTGTGGGTGCCCCATGAACTCAAGTCAACCGGTTCGGCGGTTCCATCTTACCCTGAACAAATGTTCTTTGCCTAGAGCGCAGCTATTTTTTTCTCATTTTGTTTGCGTCGCTTTCTTTTTGATGTTGCAATCAAGTTTTTTCTCATTTGATGTTTCCCTTTATAAAACTGGAATTTCTTTTTTTGTAGTGCACAACAATCATGTGACTTAAATGGGAGAACTATGAAGCTCTGGCGTCATTTCAGGTCATGCTAAAATTTGTTTATGGGAATATTTATCAGCAAGCTGTTGTTAGCCAAGCTGAAGTTCCCAGCTATTTTGATACCAACACGAAATGTCATAAAAAGAGGTGGAAGAGTGCGGGGGAATTGATTATATAAAACCCTAACACTAAGCTTGCTCGCCTGTTTGACGCCAGTAATGGGGACAAGGCCATTTAAAGCGGGGAAAATACGTTAAATTTGTTAAATTTTCATCAATTGCTTCACTTACAGTGAAAATGACATGGACGCTCAGCTCATTATGGAAATGGAGGGCAAGAAGACACGCCTACTCAAGCCACGATTGCAATCCATACGCGATGCGGGACGCGACAATCATCATGACTTTACATTTGACTATTCATATTGGTCATTCGATACCGAAGATTCACATTTTGCCACCCAGGAGCAGGTGTACAGTGATTTGGGCAATGATGTGGTGGACTGTGCCTACGAAGGTGAGTTGGGGGGGTAGCGCCAATGATGTCATGATTTATCATCAAACGTCATAATATACTCGGGGGACTCTGTTAGCATTTCAGTCAATTTGCTGTGCCATTAGCTGATTTTACTCATTCCTCTCCGTTTTTGTTTACATTTTCTGGCTGCTTCTTTTTTCCGTTACCCGAATTTCCTTTCTGTAAACAACCTAACTGGATCTAAAAATAAAAGCCCAATGTGTGGCTACACTTGACTAACTCGACTGCGTATTACATATTCCCCCCGGGCTACTATACTCATGCAAATTTCCGACGAGCTTGTCTAATCAGTACCCAAAGTCTACCTCATCTAGGCGGCCAATGTCATTGAGTTGGCCTCGCCACACAATTTTCGCATTGCATCCAAATGCGTAATATTTTATGCGCTTTCACTGTAAGCCAACGCAAAAAACAAATGTCTAAATTTTCATTTGTTATTGCTAAAACACACAACAACAAAAAAAAACTTTCGCCCACTACACAAAATGGCAAGCGAAATGGAACAGCTGCTTGGCACGCTTTCAATATCCAATTACCAAGTCAAGATGAGGAATTAACCATGTGCAATGAAACAAAAGGTAAACAAAACACTGCAAGTGGCGTCCACCTGACGGCTGACGGAAAGACTCTCCTCTCAATGATGAAGTCAGGCCTAGTCATGGCGTTGTAAATGCTGTTACGCCGCTTGTGCGGTCTTAGATGACAACAACAACGACAACAGCAAAAGCAGCGTAAGCCATTCGTTAAATCTTATCTTAGGCACGCCAGTCAGCCCAACGACCTGTTAAAGTGTTTAAACCGCTCAGTGGGCGTAACATGGCCTGTCCCCTTCCATTTTTAACTGACACCTGATCAGCAGGAGTTGGTAGTAAAAGTGTTAATAACTCTGTCACGATTATTGCAATTTAGTTAGTAACAAATTTGAAAAGTTGGGGCCAACTTTTTTTTAACAAAAATGATAACTTAATCTAGACTAGTAATCGGCTAAGGCAGTCAACGAGTAATTAGTCAATTTAAATGGTCGTTTCTACGACTCGACGATTTAAGTTGATTCAACCCCTTTTTACATTGAGAAAAACTGAAACTTCAAAATTCATTGGAAAAAGAACCATGGATGACCCCCAATTAATTTCTTCATGTAAATTTATTATAATTAGACCATAGACGGCGATAGTGGAAAATTTAAATTTTTCACCTTAATCTAACTTTATCTTGGACCTTAGTTTCGCACTGATAACACAGTGTTACAGCGAAAATATACTTTCGAAATGGCCGAGTATAGCATTTCGTCATACTTGGTTTTGTCCTAACCAGGGCTGCAAACCCAAAAATTTTTTCGGAACCTCCAGTTTGCAGGTTCGAACCAAAATTTACCAACAGTTAAGATTCGGAAATATGAGGCTCGAGGGTTTTGGGCTTTGATTTTAGTTCGAATCTTGGTTCGTTGCACGTTGTAATTGACGTGAGATTGGAGCTCGTTTGATGGATATGGAATTCCTTCATTGCTAGCGTATAAATCTTTAGTCCGATTGATTATGCTTTCTCATATGCACTTTAATCAGTCTTTCATTCACAAAATTGAGCTTCGATTGGTGTTTATTCGCCACACTTGGAACTTTTTTTCACAATGATTTGATCAAAAATGCCTTTATGTTCTTTTATCAGTGCCTTACATTGTATGTAAATTTCGTAAATATTAAATTTGTCGTCATTGCTTCACATCAGCGATGCCCAGCCGTATGCTCTTTGAGTATGTTTTGTTCTTGTAATTGCACTGAAGATAGGAAATCAATGATCGTATATATGCAGGGCGCGACGTATACAAAACGACACACATGCAAACGATTTCGTGTGTGAGCGTCGCGTAGAACAAAAACCGGTTTTGTTCTCTTCTTTGATTGGTGTTGGCGAGCGCAAGCAAACTGACCAACAACAATTTCATTATTGGTATTGGTGCTTTTCTTTGCGAGTTGTGGTGAGTGCTCTGTCGTATGCTGCTTTTGGGCATGCCTGCTTCACATCTTCTCAGTCAAAACTTCTCAATCGAAATGAAATGATCGATTTTATTGTTCTGACTTGTGTGTTTTCCGTCTCTTTCTGTTTCGATTCTTCTTTGCGCCCAATTTTTGACCCGTAGCTAGTGTTGCCAATTTATCTATTTTTCCCACGAAGTACCGACTGTTAAAAATGCTAAAACTTAACAGAGATTAATTAAAAATAGCTGAACAATGTCAAATAATTAGCTAGAATTGCAGGCTCCGGCAAAAATGAATAGATTCCGGCTTTCGAGCTTACTAAATAGCTAAATTTGGTGGGAAAAAAAAGCTAAATTGGCAACGCTGCGTGTGGCACACACTTCTGTTTGTATTCGGCTGACATGTTTTTGCAGTAGCATGCTCCGGGTTGATTAGATTGGCGCATATGCATATGTATAAAATGAAAAATAAAAATAGGAAATGGAATTTTTAGTACCTCTGACTGGAAGTATTGTGGTGTATGTGTATGTAATATAAATTACGCATACGTATGAATGTACATAGACATATGTACATAGGTAGGCAAAGAAGTACTATAAACAATAGCACGCTCTGATTCTTCACGTATTTAAATTGTTTTACATATGTACATACATATATTTATGTATGTATGTTAATAACAATTGGGAGTGCGAAATGGAGAAAATAACAAATCGAAGACATTTTTTTTTTGAACCAACCAAAAGCTTGGGTTCGGAACGGGTTCGGGTTCATCTATTTTCGTCCTCGTGGTTCTGTTCAGGGTTTAGTTCAAAGTAAAAAAAAGACGGAATTCCGAGTTTGAACCGGTTCGGTTCAAAACCGGTTTGCAGCCCTGGTCCTTACACCCCCAAAAACTGCTTTTTGCTATTTTATCTCAATTAAATTGATATAACCCGCGCATGGACCTTCTGATTGCTTCTAACCTTGTCCATTCCGATAGCGACGAGAGTAATCTTATATAAGTAATCAAACATTATTAGTTGCTTACTGCTAATATATTACGAACGCGATGGCTGAGAACTGCGGCTTACAGATCTGGCATTTTCAACGTTTTTTTTCTTTTTAAATTTCTACTCTGGCCAGCACTGGTTTAACTATTTTATTCTATGCGACTTCTTTTTAAGTTTATTATGAGAGCACATTTAATTCTCCTTTGAACAAATGTTGTCCCAAAGAATTGGGATACCGTTTGACTAAGTTATTCGCATATTTCAGAGAACACATCGAATATCTAGTATTTTTTTGAGTGTGTTTACATATTAGTTTCAGCCTTAACATAAGTGTCCCTACAAGTATGCTCTGTTTTGGTTGTCGCTAGACTCAAATAATCTTATTTTAAATACTTAAAATGTAATGCTGATATTTCGAGAATATCAATTTTGATACTAACTTGTATCAGGCTAATACTAACTATTATCAATTTCAAATTTTGATTGTCAAAATTTTAGCATTATTTTGATTTTAGATTTTATAAATTTTATATTTTTTCCACAAATGTTTGTATTTTTATTGTGAATTATTACAAAATTATTTTTATATACTTTACAATACATTTGAAGTCGTCTGATGTATGTACCTTACACTTGACTATGAGAAACATTGCTCTCTCACACTGCATGTTCGGTGTGTTAGCTGATGACATCAGCCTGATTCCTAACCACTCCAGATAGGGGCTGTCTTTGTCTCGGTCCTCTCGCATTGAGCCTCTATCTGAATAGTTAAAGAGTCGCAGCAGCCTTGTTGCTGGCGTAGTATATCTGTCCTTTTAAAAATCTACTTGTAGCTGAAATTAAATTTTATGTGTAAGTGTGTGCAAGCAACGACCAACCCATCGTCTGGGGGAGTTTCTAATCAAAGTAGCTTGTTTTTTACCATAGCCTTTTCCTTTTTGTGGTACTGATGTTTTCAGTCAGCCTACTTTAATGACATTTCGAATTTTTGAACTAATATTTGTTGACATTGAAAATGTTTAGTTTCAAATTAATACTTTTTCGTATCAAATTAAAAGCTAAGGATCAAATGAATACCCAAAATATCAATTTAACAATTTCTAGTATTATATTGATACCAAACAAATTATACTGGTTTTAGGCCCAATTTCTCAATGTCCGGTTAGTCAAACTTACCGGCAGGTTAGCCGAATTCGCGTGTCTCATGCTGTCTTTGGCGAGAACCGAGCGGCAAAGTTAACCGCTGCCTCATGATGGGGTCAAATTTTAACCTGCCGGCAAGTTTCGATAGAATTATCGATTTTTTTATCGATCGACAAACAGCTGTGCCCAAAATTTGTATTGTTTACTTTGTCAATTGCCAAAACAAAATGTTTATAAATAAACAAATTTTGAAAATAATGGTAATGGAAGATTCAGGTGGTAAGACAAGAAGACACAGGCGCGGCGATATGGAACTTTCTGTTCAGCACAATAGCAGCCGCCGCATTCATGGCATATGTTTTGAGCGCCTCGCCGGCATAAAGCAAAGCAGGCAAACTTACTGCCCGCCGTCTGCAAAATCGAAGGACCCACCTGGTCAATGGCACCACCAATTGCCTCATGCGATGTGGTATACCGATAGTGATCTAACCGCTCATCCGTGTGCACCGCCAGCACCAGGAACGGTATTACCACAATGGCCAACATGATGGTGGTTATACCCACATAACCCAAGACGGAGCAACGAAAAAATAAAGCAAGAGTGTACAGGGAGAGCATGATCTGGATGATGCCAAATTTGTTCAACGATTCAGGTTAACAAACTCAGCATGTCAAATAAATCTTGCTAGGATTAGAGCAAATATCTTCGCTAAGTAACAGGTAAAACCTTAACTTCAGTTTTGATTCAATTTATTATTATGATTCGGCTTGTTAACAGGAATCGTGGATTGTTGTCAGAGAGCAAACTTATGGTTGCGCTGCGCTCTTCTGCAAGGTTCTTCTTCCTTATCATTGCGGGCGACATCTGTTGAGTCAGACTTCATTCGGCAAACCGTGCTATCCGTGCCATCACAAACAGGCACTTACTGATTGATTTGTGCTAAAATTTAAGAAGCCAATTAAATATTTTTAAAGCTTACATATCATAAATAAAAACGTACCATAATTTTCAACCACATTTTCCAATCCTGTGGCTGTGCTTGGGATCTTGCCACGAATTTTTTGGAAATAGACAAGACTCCAGCGGGGCTGGGAAAGCCGCCGCAGTTCCAGAAGTCTCCAGCTTCTTAATTGCGAAATATTTTCGTACCTATCCCGTAAGTCTTTCCAAGGGCAATGAACTCCGGCATGGCGGCATACGGATCTCCAAGCCCAGGCCTTCTGCTTCCAGGTCTCCGCATCCAAAAATGGATTTGTTTGACTCTAAAAATCTACAAGCGAATGTTCCTCAGCCGCAGAAAAGTTCTTCGCTCTTGGTCTTTTCGCATGCAATTTTATTTAACTATTTTGAAAAATAACAACCAGCGACAACAATAGCATTAAAAAATGCCAAAACAAACAGCTGTTTCGTCGACAGTGTCAGGTCACACTTTTGCAGCGATAGCAATTAATCGCTATCGGGTGAACCTGCCGGTAAGACTCGCTGAGAAAACCAAAAGACTTAACCTCTGGTAATTCCGGCCGGCAAATTTGACCGGCCGGTACCTAACCGCAACTTTTGAGAAATTGGGCCTTAGTATCCATTTAAGCGTAACGCGTGACAAATTGATAATAATACAAATTTTTTTTAATTGTATAAGTGTGAGCAGGCTTCGTGGCGGGCGTCGTTGCGCTTGCTCAGTTAGTCAGAGGATAAGCAAAAGAGAGGTACGTACTTGGATTCCCGTATGCCGGGATTGTCAGTCCTTGGGCAGTGTATTTGGCCCTGCGTCGGGTGCGGGACTGAGATCCGATTGCCGTGGGAACCGTGCATAAGCTTATTGTTATGATGTCGGTTCGTTTCTCAGTTGATGTGAGCAGGGGCATATCTTAAAAAAAGTTATCCTTACTTGGTCGGTGCAGTAGAGAAGTTGTTTTTGGAATGGTGGAACCAAGTTCCTGTTTTGGCTTCAATCCCATTCCTAATAGATCATAAATGGTACAAAATGGAAAAATTATCATAAAATTTTGTTTAATTACTTATGAATATGGTGTAGCTAATTCATCAGTTTAATGGAATAATGTAGATGAACATTTTATAATGCGCAGTCACGCCACTCTCCGTTTTAACCATCTTCATTTCTTGCAGCAACTCTTTGTTGAAATGCTGACAACATAGTTGGTTGCCAATTAACTTTCTTGACACGCTTGAGCGGCAGCCCTTTAACATTAACTTCCACTTAATTCGGTTGCAGGTTACAATGCTTGCGTCTTCGCTTATGGACAGACGGGCTCTGGCAAAACCTTCACCATGATGGGCACACCCAACAATCCGGGTCTTATACCACGCATTTGCGAAGAGTTATTTCTGCGTATGCGACTGGGTCAAGAGTCTGGAACGGGCTATCGCACACATGCCAGCTACCTGGAGATATATAATGAACGTGTTAAGGATCTGCTGGCAGCCCAGAGCACTGGACATGGACTACGCGTGCGAGAGCATAGAAGTTTGGGTCCTTATGTGGAGAATTTGTCACAGCATGCGGTATCCGATTTTGATGAAATACAGGTAAGTGGGAGTCAACTTATGGCTGACATCTACTAATGCACTTCTACTTGTTTAGGAGTGCATCGCACGTGGCAATGCCCAAAGGACCACGGCTAGTACCAATATGAACGACACTAGCAGTCGCAGTCACGCCATCTTTACCATCACGTTTGTGCAGGCCGTTTTCATGAATGACATGCCAAGCGAGACAGTCTCGAAGATTCATTTGGTCGACTTGGCGGGCAGGTGCGTAAGCGGAGCATGAAGCATTCAGCCTGATTTCTACTGCCTTTTTTTCTCTCTTGCAGTGAGCGTGCCAATGCGACGGGAGCGACGGGTCAACGCCTAAAAGAGGGGGCACACATTAACAAATCTCTGGTTACACTAGGCAGCGTCATCTCGGCCTTGGCTGAGCAGACGAGTGGTGTTCAAAATATTACCTCTTCTTCACTGGCCACCACACCCAACAGTGCCTCGAAGCGGGTGCTTTACATACCCTACCGTGACTCCATTCTCACCTGGCTGCTCAAGGATAGTCTGGGAGGCAACAGCAAGACGATTATGATTGCAGCCTTGTCGCCGGCGGATTGTAATTACAGCGAAACGTTGAGTACCCTGCGCTATGCCAATCGGGCCAAGAACATCATCAATAAACCCACAGTGAATGAGGATGCAAATGTTAAGCTGATACGTGAGCTCCGGGAGGAGATTAATAAGCTGAAGTCTATGCTGTCCGGTGACATTGTGAGTAGTTGTCATATTATACATTTGGTTTCGTCGATTTAACATGGTTTCACATTTCCAGCAATCGCTCCAGCCCTCTCTTAAAGTGCTGGCCGATCTGCAGAAAAAAGAGGCTCAAGAGAAAGTTCTTACCGAGGAATGGACGGAGAAATGGAAAGTGGCTCAGTCAATTTTGCAAGAGCAAAGAAGTCTAGGTCTACGTAAATCTGGTGTGGGTGTAGTGCTCGATTCGGAAATGCCACATTTAATTGGCATACACAACGATGTGACCACCGGAGTGACCTTGTATAGCCTGAAGGAAGGTGAAACACGTATTGGCACTGAGGAGGCCCAGCTGTCCCAAGACATAGAGCTGGTTGGTGATGGCATACGTCCTCAGCACTGTAGCATTGTCCTGAAAGCTGGCGTGGTTACACTGCATCCTTGGCCACTGGCCCAGTGCTGGGTCAATGCTCATTTAATCGATGAACCAAAGCAAATTTCGCAAGGCGACATCATACTGCTCGGACGCACAAACATTTTTCGCTTTAACAATCCCGTGGAAGCGGCTAAGCTCCGCAAGGATTTGAGTCGCTCGCAGCTAGACATGTCGCGTTTGTCATTGATTACCTCTTCGAGGGAAAATTTACTCACTTGCAGCATTTATTCTGATGAGGATGCAGCTGCCTCGCCTTATAAACGTCCCGAAAGGCAATACTATCCACAGCGTCCCATGTCGCGAGATGATCCCGAGCTACAGGATGAGAATCGCAAGATATTGGATACCATTGAGAATGCCCTCAAGCAACTGAATGTGGTGGGTAGAGTGGAGGACTGTGGCAAGAGTTAGACTACAAAATTATTTCTGTTTTGTCCAACCACAACACAGGAACGCGTTCAGATGCATGACCAGTACAAGACCAAGGTGAGGAAGCTAACCGAAGAGCTAATACGCCTGGAGCAGGAGGAAATGGATGGTTTGCAGCTGTTGAATTGCCGCGAACAGGAGCTGCTGGCCCGTAAGGATATGCTGCTGTGGGAAAAGAATAACGAAAAGGTTCAGGTGCGTCTAACTGATGGGTCTTTTTTTCTAAATTCAATGCTTGAGTTTGGGTTTAGGCATTCAATCTGAAATAAAAGTGGTTCCGGGATTATAAGTATTATATTTGGCTTCAAATGTTGGTTAGATTAGACGTACATATAAACGACCACAAGAATTAAAGTTTTCTCGATTACCCAAGCTTGTGAATGGCGCCAAATCCGGCTGATCTGATCAAAAAATCTTAAAAACTTCGCCAAAACTCAGCCTAGGTTATAGAAACGATTATACAATGTATGCTTAACCTCGTTGAACTCCTTGATGTACTTCCTTGGGCACTACATCCCGTCTTTTCCTTATATCTGACCAGAAAGATTCCTCTCCGAACCATTTCATACCAAAATAGGTTTTAGGAAGGGCGACACCTTATCATGTGTCTTCTTTAATCTGCTGATGGAGTATATAATGCGAACACACCTAGTATCCACGCGGCAAACAATATTTAAACTTACGTTCATTAAAGTAAATTTTCCAGATTCCTTGAAGCCCTTACTTAAAAAATACAAATCAGCATTTTTATAACCGTTCTAAGGGACCAGAATAGATGTTTTGAGGCTCTCGGGAATTTCAGAATCTAAAATTATTGTCGTCCCGTCACAAGGGTTTCCAAATTGTTGACGTTCCGCCCCGCCCGATCACATTGTTCTAATCGTGTCACGCTGTATTTGACATTTTTATACCTAATTATAAAGTCATCATTCATTAGGCCGAGAACAAATATTGCATTTGATGGATCCGCTTGTTAATTGAGATGGTGGATCTTTCGACCCTTTTTGTAATCCCTATTGTGTAATATGAAATAGCTAATATTTCTGCATCACTAACACAAAAATAATGATTTGGAGCAATGACAGCCTTGCCGCAATCATCTTTGCCCGTCTGACATAACCTAAAAAGCTGAAATTTGGCATAAACTTACATCGAGGTATGTATGGGCGCACTCTGAAAGAAATTGAAAAAAATTCAATCCCGAAGTGGCCGAAAATGCGCCACAAGTTTGAATGAAATAGCTTCACTGGAACATAGCCGTTAATGGTACAAAACGTCAACACCGCAAGTTCGAAATGAGACCCGGAAACATTCTGCGGTAAAATAACTTGACGTGAATGTGGACTCGGGCAGCATCCACTGTTTCAGGCAAGATCAAACAGCTTGACTGGCTCTTTAAGCCTCGTAGCGGTCTTTCGTTGCGTTCCAAAATCATTGTACACAAAGCTATCATATTGCATACCTCGACCTGGGTCATCCCTCTATGGGGTACAGCATGCCGTAATACTCTCAATGAGCTAGAGTCTTCTGTAGTCGAGTCCTCCAGCGCATCGCTAATGCTGCCTGGTATGTGAGGCCTACAACTATTTACCGCGATTTGGATATTTTGGCAGTATGCACCCAAATCAATATGCACACCAGCAGGTATCATGACCGACTGGTTGCCCACTCCAATAGACTTGCCTTTAATCTGGCAACAAACAGACTCGAAAGACTTTTTAATCGACGACATTCCTGCGACCTTTGCGTCCATGGAAGGCGTACCTCTGGCCACATCATCAATTTAGCAAAGGTGTTCGCTTGGCGCCATCTTCTGCCAATCCTTGCACGCTACTGGTTCCCCAGCAAAATAAAAGCTGTCACCCAGGGTCTGTGTGCTGCGTGTTAAGCTGTTAGCCCAGGCGTTGGCCGTGCTGTCTAAGTCCTAGATTAAGTTTAAGCACAAAATTATAGTCCAATATGTAGGAACCCAACTTAATTTTCTAGGCGCTCTGAAACTCCCTTCCTGTTAAGTGGATGCTGAAATTATACCTCTCCCGCACAACTACATTGTGAACTTCGGGTCTAGCGGCATTTCCGTCCCTAGCCCATTTCTAGTAAATATATGAGGATTGTGTATTTCACAGCAGTATCAGCACTGCTTATCTATAAATGGGAACGTATAGAATTCTAAGTCTTTCACGAAATTTGAAAAGACAATATTTTTTGCTAAAACTGCGGAGTGTGTGTCATGGGAACACACACACATCCTACATATCTGTGTGTGTCGTTTGCGTTTGCTCACGCTCCCACACTCCCGCTCACTCCCTCACTCTTTTCCCTCTGTTCCACTCATCACCCCTCGGCCACTTTCTTCACTCCCTCTTCACAGCCCTCTCTCACCTTGCTCAATACGCTCTGCCTAATTTGTGTGAGTGTGCGTGTTTTTTCGTTGTACACACACATCCTACGTTTCTGTGTCTGAGCTTGCGTTTGCTCTCGCTTTCACTCCACGTTTTGTCTTTGTACAAAAAACACATAACACACATACACACACAGCCATAAACCTGTGGGTAACTGACGTGACGTTACGTTCGTACGAAAAGATGTTTTTAAAAAATATGAAAATCTTGGATTTTTAATAAGATTGTTCTATATTTGGGTAGCAATTAAGTAGCACTTTAATTAGCAAAAACAATGACATCAATCGATCATAAGGAGTTAAAGATACAAGCAAACATATATGCTGGCGTGCCGTTACATAAAACGGAAGTGGGTTTTGACTTGTTTTAGAAAAATGCAAAACTCTGCGATTTGGGCAAAGCTTTTTGTATACAAATTTATATCGTATGATTTGAAATAATACAAGCTTATTTTCCAGGTTATCTTATTCAAAAATGTTTGCCCAATTTTTTTTTATTTCCATAAGTATCTGACGTGACGTTACGTTACTTAAATGTCCTTATTATATTTATGTTGTTTTTGTTATATTATAAAGCAGAAACTTGCAGTTAATTGTAATCATTTAGTTTCTTATGGTGTCTTCTGCATTATGTTTTTAACTCTTTGTACCCTTAGAAATAGTTTAGAGACCAAAAATCAATGCTATCTAAAGGCATTTTTATGACAACAAAACGTATCCAAATGAGAAAAATGGCGCTTGCGCGACTTTGCATTCGAAAATCTCGAAATGGGTTATAAATATATTTAAAATTGGCTCATAGTAGTTCATTATTTTATTCATTCATTATTATTTCCCCATGAAAAAATGATACAAAATAGTGTTTTTAAGTACTTTTAATTTTTTGGTCTCGGTGGACTTTTCTGTGTAAATGCCCATATGTTCTTTCTTAGAGCGCGCCTGCATAACTAAACGAAAGACTATGCCAAATCTTAGATCTCTAGGGTAAGCGGTATTGGCTGTGCGTTGAGTCAGTCAGTCGGGCCTACAGATTTATAAGTATACAGGCCTGTTCCGGTTTTCACTTTCGACAAAAATTGTCGAATTCGAATTTGTTAAATGTGCTGTAGTATAAAATTGATTAGGTTAATCAGATTAAAGGCCGATTTCACATCTTCTACATAGAGCTATCTGTCACATAAACTAACAAATAACAGAGTAAATTGAATGTTTATCTGACACATAGCAGCTATCTGAAAAAAGAGAAATCGGTGTCAAGAATTCGAATTCATTTTAGTAAAAACCGGAACATGGCTGATACATAGGGTCAGAGATGCTTCCTTCTGGCTGTTGCAGTTGCATAGGGCAACTTTTTGAAAAATTACGAACATTTTATAACTTTATTTGCAGTTTCTTAATTAAAAAACATTGCATTTTTGAAAAATACGATATTCGATGAACATTTTTTTCATAAACGAGGATCAGAAAATTAAATTGGTTTTGTTTTTTTTTTAAAACATATTGTCGAATCTGCTTGAAAGTTGTACGGGATGTTTTTAAGACCCTAATAGAACGTTTAAGCAAATAAAAACAAAATCGAAAACAAATTTTTTTTATTCATTCGAATCAACCTACCAAAAAAATAATATTGTTTACATTTCCAGAATTAATTTTGCTTATCAAAACTCGAGATATTTAAAAAAAATAACATCGAAAATTGGTTTGAGTTTGAATTTGGTTGGAAGAGATTTCCGTGACTAACTAAGATAAACTTTTTTTTTGTGTAAGAGTAGCTTTTACAATTTGCTTTTCTATAACTTTTAATAGAAAATAGTAATAGTCGGTTCTAAATCAGTGAAAAATATGTATCATTTTGATTTTGGTCGCGTTTCCTTTTGTATTTGTCTCTACTGGCTCTCTAGTTCTCTATTATTGTTATCATTTGATATTCTTTTGGCTTTATGTTTCTTATTATGATTTGCCTTTTTGGTGCGTTTTATTTTTCGTTTTAGATCGACATTGTGTGTAGACAAATATCAGCGTTTCAGACGCAGCTCGACTCAAAGAAACGCGATTTCTCTGAGTATGTAGCAAAAGAATTGCAGGAGTTGCAAGATTGTGGCAAACTGGACGAGGTTTGTGTTTCCTTTCATTTGCTTAGAGCTTAAGATGAGAGTTGCTTCAGCGAAAGATACTTTACTTTGTAATTCTTGCCAATTCACAGATGGGCCTAAAGATTGAGGAGGGCACTCCACTCAATGATGAGCTGTTGTTGCAAGTCTCCGATTCATTGGATCTATTTGCGGCTCAGTTCATCAAGGATACGGTTCGCAGAAATGTGTGTAGAAGAACCCCCACCCACTATTTCCCTTATAACTGACAACACTTTCTTCTACAGAATGAGGAGATTCGCAAGTTGGACGAACAAATAGCCGAAAAAGAGCGCATACTCAATGCCAGCACCAGCAAAATAGCCAAAGTCGATGAGACCATGCTGGAAATCCAAGCACAATTAGAACGACTGCGCCAGGAGCGTGCTGACAGTGAAGCCGAGTCCCAGGCAATGCGCGCCAAGAAGCAGAACATGAAACTGCAACTCGGCAACAAGTCCATGTCCATGTCCACCTCGACCTGCACAAATCCGGATACTGACGATGTGTCCAAATCGGATACATATGAAACCTGTGATACCTTCCATACGGCTCAGTCGAATTTCTCGCTGGTGTCGTCGCCCACCATCACAGAGGGTCAGCAGACACCGCTCAGTAATTGCTCTTGCGAGGCAGAGGATGAGGCGGAGGACACGCGAAAGGATGATATCTCAGGCAGCAGTGAGGATGGATCTCGCACCTGCACTGCTGGCCCAAGCAACGGCAGCGGCAGTACTGGAGGCAAGCCCAGTTCGCAGGCCATCATGAGTGACAGTGGTGTGTGCCTGGATAGTCGCAACCAGGCCATGGTCCAAAATGGACACATCAGCAACTACAAACATGGCGTGCGCACCAGCGATGAGGATACAGGTTCCTGCTCCTCTTGCGAGCTGGGCCGACACTCGAACATGACTCGTCCCTATTGTCCGTTGCACTCCCTGCGACGCAAGATTGCCGCACAGAAGGCATTGATAATGAAAAATCTGGAAACAGATTTGAATAAGGTGCAGCTGGATGAACAGATTGCTGATTTGCAGGAACTACAACGTCGCTACATCCAATTGGAGCAGGAAATGTTGCAATCGGTGCAGGATTTGGAGGCACATGCTCTGTGCTGTGCCGAGGAGCGAGCAGGCATGGAACGACAGTATGAGCTAGCCAGTTCTATAATGCGTTCAAGTGTGATGAGCCCCACCAGCATGGAAGAGTCCAGCTCTCAAATCTTTACGCCCAGCATGACCAGATCTTGTCCCTCCATGAGGGAGTTTCGTAAGTTGTAAATTGTGCCAATATCCTTAGGTGGTACTTAATCGATCTTTTCCATCAGCTGAGGGCGAGCACTTTATAACCATACCCAGTTTTGTTATGCGCGGCGCTGGCAAGCAAACGCACTACGAGTACGAAGTGCGTATCGCTTTGCCCGATGGCAAGCTAAACATACTGCGTCGCTACAGTCGCTTCCGGGAACTGCATCTGTGCATGAAGCATTGCTATGGAGCCAAGGTGAGTTAATTTTGAGCATTAATAAGCATATGATTTACCTTTCACTCCCTAGATATCCGCTCTGCCCTTCCCACGGCGCGAACTTTTTGCCTCTAATAGTGAGCCTGTGGCTAAACATCGTCGACGTCTGCTGGAACTTTATTTGCGACGCCTGTTTGTGGTATGCTCGAAGATACCACAATGCCCCATCTATGAGGGCCCCGGTGGACCAGGCCTCACGCGTGCCTCCCTCGTCCAGTTGTCGTCTTTTTTCAAGAAGGGCCTGTTCGAGACCGGCAAGCACGGGACGGGATAATAGTTAACCTACTGCTGAATTATCTCCTGCCTACAGTGTGTCTTTTTATTTATATATATTATCTGTTTAGCTATATGACGGATGCAATGAACCTGTCTCGATAGGAGTGTCCCTCACACATGTTTGCCCTGGGAATCAACTTTAATTTCCCGTGGCAATGCTGTTGCAATTTGAAATTTTATTTAGAACTAAGTACAAATATTTACATCTAGTTGAGATTTGTTTACAAGGTTGGTTGGTTAGTTGGCTAGTGTCTCGAACACTTTTTAATTAGTTAATTTTTCGCCCTAGTTAAATTTATATATATATATATTATGTATTTACTTCCAACAAAGTTATTCCAGTTATTTAGTCTGTGATTATATCCAATTGAAAGTTATCCAATCGAAACCTAATCCAAACAAATGAACGTAACTGAACATTTCACAAGCATTAGCAGGAGAATACAATCTGTTACATTGTAAGCTTAGCTGTAGGATTACTTAAGGTACACTGATGGGTCTAGGTGGGCAGATATTTAGCAGTAGGTAATAGGTAAACTAGCTCGTAAGTACTTAGCCCTTAAATGAATGTCGCAATTACAGTAAACTAATTATGAGTACAACTTCCCGAAACGAACATGAAATGTTAATTGTATAAGCGTAGACATAACACTTGATGGAATGCAATAAAAGAAACAATAATAATTGAAATGCAATCAAACCTAACGGACAATCCTCTTGAGAGGGCAAAATCAGATGACAGTCTGGGTAAACGCCCAAAAGAGGTTTCTCTGTGTGTATGTAAATATACATAAAATATAAGTATTCATTTTATTAAAAAGAATCATTTATTTAAACTGGCAAGTGTTTTTAATTCCCTAGAGATTTGGAAATTTTATTAATAAGAGAGTTGTTGACTGTGAATTATGACCAAACTCGCAACATCTACATCTACAATGTAGATTCTACATGGATAAAGGCGTAGGAGTAAACAGTACATAGTGCAGAACCTGAGACAAGAATGTCGTATAAGCTCTGTAATGTAAGCTTCCAATTCTTGAATCTAAGCTGGCTTATCGACAAAGACTTTTGATTTCACATAACCCCAGGGAAAAAATCCAAAAGGTGTAATATCACTCGATCCAGGCGACCAGTTGACAGGTCCAAAATGCAAAATTAGGTGCTCACTAAAATGATTTCTCAATAAAGCCATTGTTTCGCGCTCTGTGTGTGCTTTAGCTCCGTCTTGCTGAAACCAAATGTCGCCGACATCAAGGGCTTTGATTTTAGGTAACAAAAAGTCATTTATCATAGTGCGGTAGTGGTCGCCATTGAAGGTCATGTTCTGTACGGCCTCATTTTTAAAGAAATACGGTCCGATAATTCCAGCAGCCCATAAACCACACCAAACAGTGCATTTTTGTGAATGTAACGGTAGTTCGAAAGTCTCTTCGCGTTGCTTATCAGCCCAAATGCCACAATTTGGTTTGTTGACGTATCCATTTAGCCAGAAATGTGCCTTTCACTGAACAAAATTTTGCACGAAATCAGCGGATCTTCATTGAACTGTTGCAGAGCCCATTGACTGAAATTCAAGCGCAAATTCAGGTCCGGCGGCTTCTAATCTTGAACGAGTTGGGTTTTGTAAGCCTTTAAACTGGGCTGGATGTGGTCCATTTGGTCACGTATTATCCAACAACGTACACTGAGACTCAAATTTGTCGATGGTTTTGCGAATAGTGGTCTCTGAAGGTCGATGATGCACACCATATGTAGCTCGAAGTGCACGAAAAACATTTTTCACAGAACGCTGATTTTCGTAATACATACAGCTGAATAATTTGAAGACGTTGTTGCGGTGTGAGTCTTTCCATGATGATTTGTCAAACAATCCTCTACAAAAATAAGATGACAGAATGAAACCAGACACGCATGATAATCTGAAAAAAAATATTGAAAAAAACCCTTTTTTTTATCGGCTGTAAATTACTATAATAAATTACAAAATATAATTAAGCCCAGTTGTGACTTCGTAGATGCAAAATTTATGTTGACTCGGAGCGCTAACGTGTAAATGCAGCCTTTTCAAAATTCATCGCCTCGGGGCGTTGTTAAAAATGTAGCACTTTGTTCAGCAGAAACTATTTGATGCATAATTTGTTTGTGATACCTGCTCAGGGATCAATTATTCTGCTGAACAAGCCCATTGATATGCTAAAGTATTGATCGGTCCGTTTTATTAACCCATACAAAAACTTCCTGCAAGGTAAAGAACTCTCAAATGTAATATATTAAACTAAGCCTTACAGGCCAGTGTTTTTCGAAGAGATGCTGAAACTTTGGTAGTTGCGATGCAATCATTTTTCTCGTATTGTTTCTTAGGTATTTGGCAACATGTGTTAACACATCAATTAGAAGATGCCCAAAAATATCTGCAAGCAAATGGACTTAGTATATCATCCAGCGTTCAGAAAATAATAGCAAATAATAGTCAAAAAACTATAAGGTCATATCTTCTACATAGAGCTATCTGTCACATAAACTAACAAATAGCAGAGTAAATTATAAGTTTATCTGACACATAACAGCTATCTGGAAGAAGAGAAATCGGCCACAAATGTGCTAGATTAAGGTCATAAGGGTTTAATAACTGTACTGCAATTATTTTCAATTAACATCCAATTTTTAAGAATATTTTTTAACTTGGGATAAAAGGGAGTGTCTCCGAAAAAAAAAAATATATTTTTAACATTTAAATCACAATAATGGAATCGTAAGAACAAAAACCAAACAAAAATAATTTCAAGTCATACATGATTTACATTACATTTTCAAATCTTTTGGCTCTGTTAAGTTAACAGTAAAGCTTGTGCCGTAACCATTCAAATTTATCTGTTTGGTCTCCACAATGGCTTGCAGTTTGAATTGTATGAGTATAATCGCATAGCCGACAATGGTGAGCACCATCTGAAAACGGCAAAATGTTGAAAAATACAAGAATAAATAGATTATTAGCTTACGCCTCCAAAATATTTCATATTAATATCGAAAAAGCCGCCACAGGTAAACTGAAGCCTCAAATGTTGCAGCTGCAGGGTGTATTCACGCAGTCCCATGCTGAGCAGGTGAAAATTGGGGGTGGTGGGGCAACAACGTATGCTGTGTATGATGCGTGTGAAGCTGTTGTACTGGAATAGATAAGAGCACATAAAATGATACAGGACAGAGAAAACAAAATATGCAAAATCTGCATGAAAATGTAGGAATTCTACACGTTATGTCTTGGAATTTTTAACCCATTACTTTTGTGTAGATTTTCTAAATGCCGCGTTTACTTTCTTCATTTCAACATGTGGCATGTATGTAGCTTTTCTACATGCTGCGTTTACATTTCTCATTTCTACATGCGGCATGTAAAAAAGCTACATGCCAAATGTATTACTTGAATTGAATCTGTCTAAAAACTTACAGCAATAAATGCTGGCTTGTAATTCTCAAGTTCGAATTCATTGCTCGCCTATTATGAAACGGGAATCTGAATTTTGCGCAAGTTTCGTGTAGATTTCCTACATGTAGCATTTGTATTTCTTAACGTTTATTCAGAAAACCTAAATGCCGTTTGTGAAAAACAGTTTTCTAAATGAAAAATATAAGAATTCAGTACTGATTTTGAGCTATGTACATTTTTCGTTTAGAATTTCAATATTCAAATTCAGACTGCTGCATATAAAATGTAAAAGTAATTTGTCAATAAGCTGGTTTTCTAATTTTGTGTGGACGTTGCCTTTGCCCACGCAGCATTTAACTTTCCTGCAGGCGGCGTTCACTTTTATTATTTCTACATGTTGCATGCAGTTTCTCTGCATGCCACATGTAATTTCCTGCATGCTACATTTAGCGTGTGCAATTTATCAGGTCGAAATACGATTGACGTTTCTACACGCGCCGTGTAGCCAATTTTGTTATACCCGTTACTCGTAGAGTAAAAGGGTCTACTAAAGTCGTGCAAATGTATGTAACAGGCAGAAGGAATCATTTCCGACCATATAAAGTATATATATTCTTGATCAGCATCAACAGCCGAGTCGATATAGCCATGTCCGTCTGTCCGTCTGTCCGTCTGTCCGTCCGTCCGTCCGTCCGTCCGTCCGTCCGTCCGTCTGTCTGTATGAACACCTAGATCTCAGAGACTAGAAGAGCTAGAGCAACCAAATTTGAAATGTAGACTCCTATTGTCTGCACGCAGATCAAGTTTATTTTCAATTTTTGCCACGCCCCCTCACGCCCCCGCAATTTGGAAAAAACGTCATATCTCCTACAGTTTTGATGATAGATGGTTCGTACTTTCTAGAGATATCTAGTACTTAAAATTATTTATCGATTTGCTGAAGGAATGATAAAGATCGGATGAACGATACTCAAGTTATGAGCAAAAAACGATCAGTTAACACCCACCACCCACCCCACTCATAACCTAAGCATTGCGTTCAGCAGCAATCTTAGTGAGAGAGAGAGAGAGAGAGAGAGAGAGAGAGAGACGAGTTAAAAAATGTTGCATACTTTTCGGCTGACCCACCTCAGGCATACAGGAAGGCTATTAAACATTTGTTTCCATGAGTAACGGGTATATCGAAGTCGGTTAGAGCCGACTTTAACTTACGCTCTCGTTTTCTCTGTGCAGGTGTCTAGCAATGCACAGATCAAATTTACTTCTGTTTTAAATATCAATACAACCTACGGTGTGGATGCTTCTCTGACTGAACATGCATGGCACTAGAAGATTCAGCACTAAAACCAGCAAATTACCAAAACGCCCTGTAAATTTTAAAGGAATATTTACAATAATTAGATCAGTTCGAACAGTGCTTACTTACAGTAGCGGCAACAATCGTGAGGATTCAGGGCTAGTATGTATGCCCAGTTCACCACATGAAGTGTTGCTATTCCATTGCAGAGAAACAGACCCAACATGGGTAGCATGAAATATTTTTCCAATTCGCCTACTAAGCGCCAAACGCGTGACAGCAGCTCTTGGTTTCGTCGCAGAGCCACACAAAGGGCCTGCAATAGATCGCCACGCCTCTGGCAGTCGTCCAGTTCGTTATGCAGCTGTTTTAAAGTATGTTGCAGGCGCAGGAGAAGCTCTTGTATCAACACCACAAACACACAGTATTCCACACATTTCAGCTGCAATGCTATCATGATTAGCTGTGTCATCATCTTTTCGGGCCAACTCAAATAGTCTGTCATTGTGCGCATGGTTACTCGTGGAAAAACTATAACCAAAAAGATGAGGTACAATCCACAGCTGAGAAACATGCGTAGACGGAAACTGAGTACATGTAGCTTTGGCCCACGAAAGCATTGAGATGCTGTCTCTATGTCCACATCCAGTTCAGTTATTTCCACATAAATGCGACCAAGTCGACGATAGTTTATGAACATGTTCAAATAATTTATAATATGTAAGACCGAGAAGGAAATCTTTTGCACCTGACCCATTGTATTGGTGAAGTCCTCCAATTGGTAGAAGTCGGTTCCCAAATTTAGAGTCACAATGTTCACATAATTGATGTAGATGCCCCCGAGCAGAATGCCCAAGGCATAGCAGGAGAACGCCAACAAGTAGGAGACAGCCCTAGCATGGCTACCAGGTGGAGGCATTAAGGTAAGCAGTGAAAAGATCTGGAAATAAGGCTGAACTGTGGCCATAAGACGACCACTATCCATGTCGGGGCGAACTCGCAAGGCTACTGAATTCAAATTGAACTTATGGTAAGTAATTACGAAAAGCAAACTCATTAATTAGTCGGATAAGATGTCGGATAAGTTGTGGGTGGTTAGTTAGCTAAGCATTCAAGGATTACACAGTGTTACTGCCAAAATATACTTTATATATGTACATACTGTAGAGCAGGTCGAGTATAGCATTTCCTCATACTTGGTTTTTTCCTAACACCCCGAAAATCGGAAGTTATGGGCCAAAAACCGCTTTTGGCTTTTTTACCTCAATTATATTATATGTATATATAATAGATATAACGCGCGCATGGACCGTCTGATTGTTTATAACTTTGTCAACTCCGATAGAGACGAGAGCAATCTAATATATTTTAATCAATGGTTTGACTGATTTAACGTGATGGCTGAGAAATGCGGCCTACAGTTGTGGCATTTTCAAGTTTTTTTTTTTCCACCACTGGTTTAACTGTATTATTCTATGCGATTTTGCCTTAAAATTTATTATGCGAGCCCATTTAATTCCCCGTTGAACAAATGTCCCAATTAATTTGGATACCGTTTGACGAAGTTATTCGCATATTTCTGAGTACACCTCGGCGATCTAGTATATTTTTTAGTATGCTAACATATTAGTGTGTTCTATGAGCTGAGTCGATTAAGCTTTGTCCGTCCGTCTGTCTGTTTCTACGCGAACTAGTTTCTCAGTTTTGAATCTATCGAGCTGAAATTTTGCACAGAGTCTTCTTTTAGCTGTACGCTGCTAATATGTCGGAGCCGCCAGGATCGGATGACCACTTCTTGTAGCTGCGATAGAAACGATCGTTCGAAAAATGGGTTTTTGTGAGAACAACTTTTTTGTTTTCAATGTTAGCGTTCTTAAACTCGGTCATTGTTAAAATTGAATGTTTTCAAACTGATCTGCGAAGTTTGGTCGAAATTGCAAACCTTTGGAGCGAGCTTTTTCAAGTGTATTATAACTTCGGCACAGAAGAAGTTAGCTTAGCTTTCTCGTTTATCTTAAGTTAAATTAACTTCTAGTAATGTTTTGTCTGCAATTTTTCATTACACAAAAACATACTTCTCTTTACATCTCTGAAAGCTGTACAAATTTAAATAGATCGGAAAAGGATCCAATTAGATATTAAATATAATTAAATTCTAGAGTGCCCATTAGGGACTAGAAGAGTAAGACTATGTAAATATGTATACTAAGGTTTATTGAAGTACGGTGATAATAATGAATTAGCATAAATATAAAAAAAAAAGAATGTTCTGCAGAGGGACACCCACATCACCTAGCGTTACGAAATATCGTTAAAAACCTATTCTACACCTGCCAAATATAATATATACAAAAACAAGAAAGAAAGTCGGTCAAGCCCGACTATAACATACTCTGCACCCTTAATGTCGCAGCTCGCATTTGGTCACGAGTCAAACGGCCAGTTAACACACAACGCGGTGCGCTCTCTAAGTCTCTCTTTCTCTCTCTCTCTCTCTCACTAAGATTGCTATATACTTTATAGGGTCGGAAACGATTCCTTCTCCCTGTTACATACTTTTGCACAAACTTAATATACTCTATGTACCTTCGGTACAGAGTATAAATACGGTAGCTAACCAGACCAACCCCAGCAGAGATTTTTGTGCTACCAGCATACCCTTTCAGAATTTTTTGGTCCCGACTCGATCAACTTTTTAGTGTTGCACAGTGTAATTTATATCTTTTAAACTATAAAAGTCCCCATCTTTTAGAAAGTGCCGTAATTTAAGATATGTTTAGGGAAATCAAATGTACATATATTCTTAGAACCTATATCATGGTGATTATTATTGTCATACTTTTTAAAAGTTATTAAATTTGGATTTTTATAGATACAGTTAAATACTATTCAGCAATAGCAACACGGGACCTGTCCGATAGACCAAACCTGAGAAATCCAGTTTTTAAAAAACCATTTTTTTCCATTTTTTCGTTTTTGACAATTTTTGAAATTGTTTATAAAATTAACAAAACTTTTTTTTGGAAAGCCGAAAATTACTTTTTGGTGGGAGTGTTGAGATCTAATTTCCGGTTTATAAATATCAAAAATGGTGAATGACCCATATCCCAGAATTGTGTAGGAAAATTGTCGAGAATGTATCGTTAGAGAATTAATTTGATAGAGAATTACTTCTGATAGCGCTGCCAGGGTGTCGAAACTTTGACAGGCATAGAGTATAATACAGTCGTGCTTAACCGACTATCTTCTTTGTTTTTTCTTGGTTGCTTGCTGCTGCTCGTGTTTGTTGCTGCCTTTTGGTTGCGATAGGCCCTACTGTGCAACGTCAAAGAGCTCGACCAGTCTGAAGGCTGGCTGGCGTGGGGCAGTTTTGAATTTTCACTCTCTGAAATCGTAGGCGTTACCTAATGGCGATGGCGAATCAAAAGCAAAGGCTTACGTTTATTGCGATATACCTTTGACGGCGAAGCAAAGGAAAGGAAAGGCGTCGCTGATAAAATATTTGCCTGCAACTTTATTAACGGTTGGGCCGTCAGGAGCACATGGCTTTAATAACTCCTGCATCCATGTGCACTTTGACCACATCATGTCACTTGCCATTTAAGTTTACACAGTTTCAAAATAAATGCTACGAGGGAAAATATTCGAGAACATTCGATTCAATATGTGCACAAACGTTATTAAAATCAGTATAAGAACGGTTCTTGTCATTTAAAAACCATTTTTTGAGTACGCAAAAGCTTGTTTTGAGTTGATAATGTTCAGATTTCAAGATCATTTTGCACGCAGTTGGGAACAAAATTTAATTAATTTTGAATCGGGCTATAAGCGGATCCTCACATTCTGTGGCGGGCTTTCGAAATAGGGAGGGAGGGGGGAGAGCAATATTATTTACAAGCCCATACTCCATTGCATTAGAGACATCGCTTTACTCAACGACTCACCCCAGGACATGGTTCGTTTAAGTCTTTCGGAAAATCAAATAAAAATTTTGGTCGGACTTGTCTGAGAATCGAACCTAGCACCTTCGCACTCGAAGAACAACGTAAGGATTGGCGTGTTAGCGCATTGAGTTGATTTGTACTTATTTCAAGCACTACTAGAACATTTGTGATAAAAAATTGTTGAGAAAGTTTTGAACTTATTTTGAGTATAAGCAAAGATTATAGATGACGCATATGAAACAAAAAACGATTGTTCTTGGGAGCTAAGCTCCCAAAAAAAAAAAACATTTTTTATGAGATGCGGTATCTATATATTATATTATATAATATGTAGTGTCTTTGGTTTAAGACAAGCTATTGTCTGAACAGGTTTTTTTCCCTCTGTGAAGAAGTTTTCAACTTAAGGTTCTGAACTTTGGTTGACGTTTCAAAAATTAACATTTAGTGAAAATTCAAACATAACAAAGCTGTGAGCTTGATGCGTGATGATCGTAGTTCTGAGATTCGTAACCATTTTCCCGCGCAGAAAGCAGTAAAAACCATTTTTCCCAGTGGAACCAAGTGGGAGCCACAGTGCTCAAATTTGTTTGAGTGTTTTCGTGTTTGGTCTAGCAAAAAAATTGTAAGAGCAAACATGGCAAATATTTAAATAAATAAAACTACGTGTTGTAGCAGCAAGTTCAATCCAAATAAAGCACAGTCCAAGAATGCCAATAAATAAGCACTTAATTACAAATCAATTCATTTATATTTGTTCGCGATGACCAGAAGTCAAAAGTATTTTCTATTACTTGTCGAGCTCTGAGGAACTTTTGACACAGGACAAATATCTTGGGGCAAACGGTCTTACAAGTCTTCTGCTAAAAGCAAAGACATCGTAACAGCCACCACTTGGTATGGAGTAGCAATCTTACGCTGTGGTAAGTATTCGCCTTCGGGAAAACTGTAGCTGAGACCAGGACCTCCTACAGGGAAGTTTGACGAAAAACTCCTCTTTTAGAAAGAAACACGGCCCAAAATCGTAACTTTTGAATTTCCACCTCGTCCTCACTTATCGAGTTCAAAGAATAATTTGTCAATGTTTTCATTAACGTTTTGAATTTTGTTGTACCTATATATTGACATTAAATGAGTTTTTGCTAAAGCGTGATTTTTTAGCAACTTTCTTTTTGGTCACACTGTTTTTGGCAGCTTATCTGTTTTCATGTAACATGTTACTGTCAAACAGGTTCAGATGGTCTAATGAATTTTATTATCAAAATGCATGCTCGGTTAAGAAAGTGCATCGTTCACTTCTTCCATTTTATGGTCAGCTTGGGCGATTTCGCACCAAATTTACATTATTGGACATTAAACCACCAACACGCATACGTAGAGTGCGGACAGAGGAAGGAGAAATATCGCAGCTGTATCCGCCAGTGTTGTTAATGACCGTGAACTATCGATTATCGATAAAGGTATAAAACTTTTTAAAATACAGCTGGTGCAAGAATTGAAGCTACACGACCAACCACAACGGCTAACTTTTGGTGAATGGGCGCTGGCAAAGTTGGATGAAGATCAACTTTTCTATCGGAAAATTGTGCTCAGCAACGAAGCTCATTTCTGGTTAAATGGATACGTGAACAAACAAAATTGCCGTATTTGGTGTGAAGAGCAGCCAGAAGCATTGCAAGAACTGCCAATGGTTCCCGAAAAATGCACTGTTTAGTGCACATTATGGGCCGGTGGCATCATTGGACTGTACTTTCTATACCCGTTACTCGCCCACCCCCGCCTCCACAATAAAAAATGTTGAATATTTCCCACAATTTTTAAGATATCGATCTCAAATTTAAAACGTACATTTATATTCGCAATATCTATAAGCACTGAAATTTCCATCAAGATCGGATGATAAGAATGTTAAAGAATGTTGCATTCTTTTCGGCTGCCCCACCCCAGGAACACAGGAAGGCTATTAAACATTTGTTTCCATGAGTAATGGGTATATCGAAGTCGGTTAGAGCCGACTTTAACATACGCTCTCGTTTAAAGATGACGAAGGCAGGAACGTTACTGTGAGTGGAGAGCGCTACCGTGCGATGATTACAAACTTTTTTAAATTTTAAATTGATATCGCATACTGGAGCCAATAGTTCACACACATTTTGTATTTTAAGCCAATCAGCCAATCAATCAAATAACAGAAAAAATCTTTAAGCTCCAGTAAACGTTTGAACATGAAGTAATTTGACCCCAAACGGTTAGCGCAATCAAGACTTGGCTTATTAAAATTATGGTTCATGGCTTTATTGAAAAAGTCTTGTTTTTCCACGTATTTTCGTTATAGTTTTGATCAGATTGCAGAGACATATAAATGTAACTTCACAAGAAATCAGCTTCAGAAAACCAAAAAAAAAAGGAGAGCTTGCGCTTGAGAAAAATCTTAAAACAAACTTTAACCAGCCTCAGTCGCGCTTGCACATCACTACGCACACACATACGCTCAGGCTCTATTTTTATTGCCGACAAAGCGGAGGCGGATGGTCAACAATGGCAAAGGAGGTGGCAGGACCTGAGACTGTCAAAGCAGCACACACTTCTTGGTGGACGTCCTATTTTCATACTCTGTACAAAGATAAAGGTACAAAGAGTATAATGGTTTTGTGCAAATGTATGGGACAGCCCTATAAAGTATAAAGTGGACGAATCGAAATAGCCGTCAGTATAACGCAGGGATGCATCTCGATGGTCAGAGCTAGAAATTCGATAAATATTGTATCCTTATTCCAAGTACACTCAGAAAATTATTTTTCTATATTTAAGAAAATCGCCTTAAAATTTAGAAAAACTTTATATTTTTAAGAAAAAATTTTCTGCGTTTTAGAAAAGTTGAAAAATATATTTTTTTTCTAAATTTTAGGGTGAGTTTGCTTTATTGCCTTTTTTAATTTTAAGGGTAATTTCGCCTTTGATTTTAGAAAATATTTGTTACAAATTTAGGGTATTTTGCCCCAAAAGTTAGAAAATAAACCCTAATTTTAAGAAAGTTTTTCTAATAGAATATAAAAATAAAAAAGAAACAAGAAAGAAAGTCGGTCAAGCCCGACTATAACATACTCTGTACCCTTACATTCGCATTTGCTCACGAGTCAAACGGCCAGTTAACACCTCCCACCCCCCCCACCCACCCCACCCATAACCACAAAGTTCCGTTCAAGAGAAGCAATCTTAGTAAGAGAGAGAGAGAGAGAAACTATTAGAGCGAACAACGCGGTGCGCTCTCTAAGTTTCTCTCTCTCTCTCTCTTACTAAGCTTGCCTCTGTTGAACGGTTATGGTATGTTGCTGTGGTTATGGGTGGGGGGTGGTAGGTGTTAACTGGCCGTATTTTGCTCATAACATCCGATCTTTATCATTCTTCAGCAAATCGATAAATAATTTTGATTACTATTAACCATCTATCATCAAAACTGTGGAAGATACACGTTTTTTCCAAATTGCGGGGGCGGGAGGGTGCGTATCAAAAATTGAAAATAAACTTGATCTACCTGCAAGTATAAGAAATATATGTCCCATACATGTCAAACCTCTATCTCTTACCATCTCTGAGATCTCTTCGTTCATACGAACGGACGGACAGACAGACAGACGGACGGACGGACAGACGGACATGGCTATATCGACTCGGCTGTTAATGCTGATCAAGAATATATATACTTTTTAGGGTCGGAAATGATTCCTTCTCCCTGTTACATACTTTTGCACAAACTTAATATACTCTGTGTATACACAAAGGTATACCTTTGGTACAGAGTAAAATAAAACTATGCTCATATGCCTTGACCTGTTCTAAGCGAATGTCTTGTCCTCTCGACCACGGTCCTTGTTGCTTGCTGAGTAGCAAAACTGATTACATGCTTAAGTATGATTTTGACGCCAAGTCTTGCTTATGGCAGATAGTTGCTAAGGTACCGTCGCGTCGTCTGTGTGTTCAGTCTCAGTCTTCGACGTCCCGAGTTCAAGTCCCAGTAAAGTAAGTGTTGGTCGGTCGTGTTTCCTCTCCCCCCTTCTCTTATATCAGGATATTCTATATAAATCGGGTCAGGCCAAATGGAGAGCAGAAAAAGATATATATACCTCTTTCTGACACTCAGTTAAGCATGGCTTCGGCAAGCATTCGGTTTGAGTTGCCGACTGACTTCGGCTCCCGGTGGCTATTGCTGATTTTTTTATACTCGTTACTCGTAGAGTAAAAAGTGTATATTAAAGTCGTGCAAATGTATGTGAAAGGCAGAAGAAAACATTTTCGGCCATATAAAGTATATATAATATATTGTTGATCAGCGTCAACAGCCGAGTCGATATAGCCATCTCCGTCTGTTCAAGAACCGAGATCTCAGAGACTAGAAGAGCTAGAGCAACCAAATTTGAAATTTAGACTCCAATTGTCTGCATGCAGATAAAGTTTGTTTCAAATTTGTACCATGCCCCCTTCCACCCCCATAATTACAAATGTTGATTTTTTTAAGATATCGATCACAAATTTAAAACTTAAATTTATATTCGCAATATCTATAGTCCCACAAATTTTCATAAGGAGACTTTTGGCTCTGTGAAGTTAACACCAAAGCTTGTGCCGATACGATTTAAAGTTATCCGTTTGGTCTCCTCAATGGCCTGCAGTTTGAATTGTATGAGTATAATCGCATAGCCGACTATGGTGAGCACCATCTGAAAACGGCAAAATGTTGAAAAATACAAGAATAAATAGATTATTAGCTTACGCCTCCAAAATATTTCATATTAATATCGAAAAAGCCGCCACAGGTAAACTGAAGCCTTAAATGTTGCAGCTGCAGGGCGTATTCACGCAGTCCCATGCTGAGCAGGTGAACATTGGGGGTGGTGGAGCAACAACGTATGCTGTGTATGATGCGTGTGAAGCTGTTGTACTGGAATCGATAAGAGCATATAAAATAATATAGGAGTTGGGGGGAGACAATGCACAGATCAAATTTGCTACTGTTTTAAATATCAATACAACCTACCGTGTGGATGCTTCTCTGACTGAACATGCAGGGCACTAGAAGATTCAGCACTAAAACCAGCAAATTACCAAAACGCCCTGTAAATTTTAAAGGAATGTTTACAATAATTAGATCAGTTCGAACAGTGCTTACTTACAGTAGCGGCAACAATCGTGAGGATTCAGGGCTAGTATGTATGCCCAGTTTACCACATGAAGTGTTGCTAAGCCATTGAAGAGAAACAGGCTCAACATGGGTAGCATGAAATATTTTTCCAATTCCCTTACTAAGCGCCAAACGCGTGACAGCAGCTCTTGGTTTCGTCGCAGAGCCACGCAAAGGGCTTGCAATAGATCGCCACGCCTCTGGCAGTCGTCCAGTTCGTTATGCAGCTGTTTTAAAGTATGTTGCAGGCGCAGGAGAAGCTCTTGTATCAACACCACAAACACACAGTATTCCACACACTTCAGCTGCAATGCTACCATGATTAACTCTGTCATAATCTTCTCGGGCCAACTTAAATAGTCCGTCAAGATGCGCATAGTTACTCGTGGAAAAACTATTACCAAAAAGATGAGATACAATCCACAGCTGAGAAACATGCGTATACGGAAACTGCGTTGCTGCTGCTGTGGTCCTCCAAAGCATTCAGAGGCTGTCTCTATGTCCACCTCCAGTTCAGTTATTTCCACATAAATGCGACCAAGTCGTCGATAGTTTATGAACATGTTTAAATAATTTATAATAAGTAAGACCGAGAAGGAAATCTTTTGCACATGACCCATTGCTCTGGTAAAATCTTCCAGTTGGTATAAATCGGTTTCCCAATTCAGAGCCACGACGTTCACATAACTGATGTAGATGCCCCCGAGCAGAATGCCCAAGGCATAGCAGGAGAACGCCAACAAGTAAGAGACAGCCCTAGCATGGCTACCAGGTGGAGGCATCAAAGTGAGCAGTGAAAAGATCTGGAAATAAGGCTGAACTGTGACCATAAGACGACCACTATCCATCTTGGGGCGAGCACGCAAGGCTACTGAATTGAAATTGAACTTTAGGTAAGTAATTACGTAAAAACAAACTCATTAATTAGTCGGATAAGATGTCGGATAAATTGTGGGTGGTTAGTTAGCCAAGCATTCAAGGATTACATAGTGTTACTGCAAAAGTATACTTTATATACATACTGTAGAGCAGGTCGAGTATAGCATTTCCTCATACTTGGTTTTTTCCTAACCCCCCAAAAACTTCGGTTCAAAGATAAATTAAACACATTAATATTATTTGGGTCATTCTTTTATAAACCGAACAGTTAAAAAACTCGCCATTTTTGATTTCACTAAAAAAAAAAACCGAAATTAGATATCGACATTTTTGTTTATTTTTATAAACAATTTCAAAAATAGTAAAAAACGGAAATATGTAAAAAAAGGATTTTTTTGAAAACTTGATTTCTCAGGTTTGGTTTATCGGACAGGTCTCGTGTTGATATTGCTGAATAGTATTTTAATGTATCTACTAAAATAATAATTTAATAACTTTTTAAATTATTTACTGTCATACGAATGCTATGAATAATTGAATTTTGTAGTGGTGTAGTGTGACCATAGATTGCCAACTAAATTATACAACCACCAAATTCAGCATTCCAATGGCAGCTTTATGATACATACCATAAACCACACGTGCTAAGTTTCAATCAAATAGCTTTAAAACTGACTGCGTGAGAAATTTTTCTTGAAGGTTATGTTTTTATTTGTTTATAACTTTAATAATAACTATCTTTTAAACTATAAAAGTCTCCATCTTTTTGACAGAACCGTAATTTAAGTTGTGTTTAGGGCAATAAATTGTATATCCTTAGAAGCTATATCATGGTGGTTAACACTGAGAAAAAGTTGTATATAAAATTTAGCAACAATTATTTAATATTAATTAATAATTTAAAAAGTTATTAAATTATTATTTTAGTAGATACATTAAAATACTATTCAGCAATATCACCACCAGACCAGTCGGATAAACCAAACTTGAGAAATCCAGTTTTTAAAAAACTCTTTTTTTTCCATTTTTCCGTTTTTGACGATTTTTGAAATTGTTTATAAAATTAACAAAAATTAAAAAAAGTTTATTGAAATCAAAAATGGTGAGTTTTTGAAATGTTCGGTTTATTATAGAATGACCCATGTACGTAACCGCAGAGTCGAAAATTAGAAATATGACAATACGCAATATGGCACAATATCTTCATTTGTTATTTTCTCCTTATCGCACTCCCAATGTATATAAGCATACATATATGTATGCACATTGTATAATGTACATATGTAGAACAATTTAAATACGTGAAGAATCAGCGCTTGCTATTGTACATATGTATACATTCACACTTTTGCGTAATCTATATTACATACACATAGACTACGGTACTTCCAGTCAAAGATATTAATTTGTTATGTATTCCAAATTCAATGTAAACGCCTATGTAATCTGCACAAGGTATTCAACGTTTTATTTTTCATCTTGTACATATACATATGCGCCAATCTAAGCAACTCGGTGCATGCTACTGCAGAAACATGTCAGCCGTCTTGTCCAGCAACAAAAGTACATACATTCATACAAACAGAAGTGTGAGCCACACGCAGCGTTGTCCATTTAGCTATTTTTCCCACCAGATATAGCTCTTTTCATAGCTCGAAACTCTGAAACTATTCAGTTTTGCCGTAACCTGTAAGTCTAGCTAATTATTTGACATTTAGATATTTTTGACATTTTTTTTAGAGGGCGGACTGAAGATTTATACTTTTGCTTAGAAGGAAGTCCATATTCAGCACACAAGCGCCAAAATCACGTCAATTATAATCGACGTCTTACAGTTTTACAATGTATCTAGTAGTCAAGTGTATACCTATTGTTATTTTAAATATATCGTGTTTTACCCAACGAACCAAGGTTCGAACCAGAACCAAATCCCAAAAACCTCGAACCTTAAATTTCCGAACCAAACCGTTGTTAAATTTTTGTTCAAACCCGCAAACCGGAGGTTTCGAAATTTTTTTTGCGTTTGCAGCCCTGCTACATTTAGATTCACAGAACTCACAAAGATGAGTAAATGCCATACAAATGAATGTCAGGGAAGTTTGAGGGGAAATTCTCGATGTGAACCTACGATTCGACATATGTGTGCTGTGTGTGTGTGTGTGAAGTCTTCCGAACAAACTTGGCACTCACACCACACACACAAAAGTCCCACCTTGAAATTTACCCTTGCCATTCACCTGTATGGCCATTACTCATCCTTGTGTTCGATAGTCTTTGGTTCATGACCACTAGGGTGTCCAAAAATAAAATGTTTTTGCTCAGGCATTTTCTGAAAGCTTATAGGGGTAAGTACAAGCAAAGAGAGCAATCGCCAGCGTGGTTTTTTTTTCTGTTATTTAACAATATTAAAAATTAGTCAAAGAGCAGTAAAATTAATTAAGGCTGCAATTGAAGTCACAAAAAGAGCTTTCGAAATCACGGACTTCGAGGCTGCGGATGAAGTGCAAGTCATTTTAAATTTCTTAAACTGCTGTGTGTTATCGATCGACTAAAAACTCAACCCTGGCAAAGAGAAACTATCGAACAACTCCATTACTAGCCGAGGCCATGAAGCTTTGCCTGCTTCGACTGCCCCTACACCTCTTCCCTACAATCAAAAACTCATGAGGAACTTCATGAAGTTTGCTTCACCGTGTAAATGCGGACTTACTCTTAATGTTGCTTTACATTTTCGAAGCTTTTGGCCCTGTCAATATAAAATTAAAGCTTTTTAAAAGCTTGTGCCGTTAGGTTTTTAAAGTTTCCCGTTTCGCCTCCACAATGGCTTGCAGTTTAAACTGTATAAGTATAATCGTGTAGCCGACTATGGTGAGCACCATCTGGAAAAGACGAAATCACTATAAAACAAGAAATCAAAGCTAATTCCTCTGTGCCGAAGTTTTAATACACTTGAAAAAGCTCGCTCCAACGGCAAGCGATTTCTACCTAATTTCGCAGATCAATTTGAAAACATATAATATTAATAATGGGAGTTAAAGAACGCACACATTGAAAACAAAATCGTTTTTCTCAATAAAACCCATTTTCCGACCGATCGTTTCTATGGCAGCTACAAGAAGTAGTCACTTGATCCGGCAGTTCCGACATATTAGCAGCGTGCAGTCAAAAGAAGACTCTGTGCGAAATTTCAGCTTCAAAACTGTGGGACTAGTTCGCGTAGAACAGAGCTCAACCGATTCAGCTTGTCATGCTGATCAAGAATATATCGCTCACTTACTTGAAGACTGGCATAATTCAAACGAGAGCGTAAGTTAAAGTCGGCTCTAACCGACTTCGATATACCCGTTACTCATGGAAACAAATGTTTAATAGCCTTCCTGTATGCCTGAGGTGGGTCAGCCGAAAAGTATGCAACATTTTTTAACTCGTCTCTCTCTCTCTCTCTCTCACTAAGATTGCTGCTGAACGCAATGCTTAGGTTATGAGTGGGGTGGGTGGTGGGTGTTAACTGATCGTTTTTTGCTCATAACTTGAGTATCGTTCATCCGATCTTTATCATTCCTTCAGCAAATCGATAAATAATTTTAAGTACTAGATATCTCTAGAAAGTACGAACCATCTATCATCAAAACTGTAGGAGATATGAGGTTTTTTCCAAATTGCGGGGGCGTGAGGGGGCGTGGCAAAAATTGAAAATAAACTTGATCTGCGTGCAGACAATAGGAGTCTACATTTCAAATTTGGTTGCTCTAGCTCTTCTAGTCTCTGAGATCTAGGTGTTCATACAGACAGACGGACAGACGGACAGACGGACATGGCTATATCGACTCGGCTGTTGATGCTGATCAAGAATATATATACTTTATATGGTCGGAAATGATTCCTTCTGCCTGTTACATACATTTGCACGACTTTAGTAGACCCTTTTACTCTACGAGTAACGGGTATAAAAAGAGTGGGTGTCATGGAACGCCCGGTACGAGCGAAGACTTTTACGACGATAAATCTGATTGTAAATTTAACTGTTAAGGCAGTCACGGCATCAAGTCACTGTTATGTCACTGCTAAGCTTCTGTTAAGTCACTGTTAAGCTACGGTTAAGTCAATGTTTAGTCACTGTTAAGTCACTGTTAAGTCACTGTTTAGTCACTGTGGTAAGTTACGCAATGGTAAAAGCGGTTGACTCTGCAAATACAAATTGCAAAGACAAGTCATACCCAGTTCTAGTTTAAGTCCCCCAGTCGAACGTCCGTAAAAGAGATCTATAAACTAGATGTAGTAAAAAACGCGTATAAAGTTCTAAATTGATTTAACCAAGAGAAAAGAGTTCTTTTAGTTTCGAGTTAATCTAGTTTAGGGGTGCCGCTTGATAATAAAAACAAATGCACAAAATATATCTCAAGTAATAACAACAACAAGAAATAGAAAGAGAAAGCCTATTTTAGTTTGTGTTTCTTTGTGGGCCGCCGTAAATAGCGAAAAGCGTTCGCACTGCGAGCGACATTGTTGTTGCTTTTTAATTTGCCAGCGACATAGGAGAGAGATGAGAGAGTTACATATGCTGTTGTTGTTGCCAGTCTGGACGCGTCAGCAACCAAATCTTAGCTCGGAAATAAAAAAAAGAGAGCGCGCAAATGAATTTGTTGCTTTATGTAAGCTTATGGCGCACGTGCCACGTATACGAGCGAGCTACTTCTTGCGAAATAGGCGTGGGCACCCCTGCTTTATGTGGTCGAAAATGATTCCTTCAATGTGTCGCGGACTTTGGGCAAAATTATAAAACACTTTTCAAGTGTATAAAAATACGAAAATCAATCAACTTTTAACTAACTCCTCCAAAATATTTCATATTAATATCGAATAAGCCGCCACAGGTGAAGTGCAGCCTTAAATGTTGCAGCTGCAAAGCGTATTCACGCTGACCCATGCTCAGCACTTGAAAATTGGGTGTTGTGGGGCCACAACGTATGCTGTGTATGATGCGAGTGAAGCTGTTGTACTGCAACCGACAAGGTTATATACATTCAACAAATATTGTTACCACTTACCGTGTCAATGCAGCGCTGACTTAGCCAGCAGGGCACTAGAAGATTCAGCAGTAAAACAAGCACTATACCGAAGCGCCCTGAGTAGATTAGAGTTAGAAATTTTCATACCGATTCCTCGTTCACTTACGATAACGGCAACAATCATTGGGATTGAGATTTTGTATATACGCCCAATTGATCACATGAAGTGTCTCCAAGCCATTGTAGAAAAACAGCCACAACATGGGAAGCATAAAATATTTTTCCAGATCGCCGACTAAGCGCCAAATGCGCGATAGAAGCTCTTGGTTTCGTCGCAGAGCCACGCACAGGGCCTTCAGCAGATCGCCACGACTCCGGCAGTCGGCCAGTTCGTTATGCAGCTGTTTTAAAGTATGTTGCAGGCGTAGGAGAAGCTCTTGTATCAACACCACAAACACACAATATTCCACACATTTCAGCTGCAGTGCTACCAAGACTAGCTCTGTCATCATTTTTTTGGGCCAGTTCAAGTAGTCCGGTATGGCGCGCATAGTGAATTGTGGTATAGCAATAAGCAGAAAGATAAGCCATAATCCACAGCTGATTAACATGCGTAGACGCAAACTAAGTTGCTGCTGTTTTGGTCCGCCAAAACATTGGTTGGCTGTCTCTATGTCCACTTCCAGCTCAGTTAAGTCTACATAGATCTGCCCCAGACGATGATAATTAAAAGCCATGTTTAAATGATTTGCAATAAGGAACAGCGAAAGCAGAATTATTTGCACTTGTCCCATTGTTCTTGTAAAATCCTCCACTTTGTAGAAGTCGGTTTCCATATTTATAGCAACAATGTTTACATAGCAGACATAGATGCCCACGAGCATGGTGCCCAGTTCATAACAGGCAAAGACCAACAAGTGCGAAGAATGCCAAGCATGGCTTCCAGGTGGAGGCATCAAAGTTAGCAGCGAAAAGACTTGCAAATAAGGCCGAGCTGTGGTCAACAGACTTCTCCCATCCATTTGAAGGCACAGTCGCGAGGCTACTAATATTGAATTGGATTTTATGTACTCAATAATGAGTCGCAAGCTCATTAATTAGTTGGATTAGATGACGGATAAGCTGACAAGCATTCAGGTTTTATTTTCCATACCCTCACGAAATAAACAAGAATTATGGATTTGACCCAAAAAGGAAAACACTTAATCCAAGCACAAAGTTTTCATTTTAAGAACGATTTTCCCAATACCGAAAGACTTCATTTTTGACCTTGTCGGAATTTATTTAGTTATTTTTCCTTTTATTTTTGTTAGATCTTACTTTTACGTTGTAATTGGAAATGGGCCGCGACAGGTCCTGTTCCTAATTTTTGGGAATATAAAATGAAAATGATTTAAGTTGCGGCCGTTGCTGCGCATACTTTATTTAAAATAGACTATCGTCTGTTTAATCTTTCCCTATCTTTGAGGATCGATAAATAATGTCTAGAAAATCCGTGCGTTCATGCGGACTGACGGACATGGCTTTATGGACTCGTCTCGTATCAAAATAATATTCACTCTATAGGGTCAGAGATGCTTCCTTCTGGCTGTTACTGGGGATGTCGGAATATCGAATAACCCCATTGTAATTGGTAATCGGTAGTGTCCCTGAAGATGGTTGCCGAGGAGCAACCGAAATATATTGGAAAATATCATACATATTTGTGTTTTTACTTGACCAAGAGCCAAATTCTGATATCGTATAACTTTTGACCATCTATTTTCAAATACTTTCTTTGGTTTCGGCCACAAAAAGGGAGATTTCCTGAAGGCATTATCTTGGGTATTAGTTATATCAGTAGTTTTAGTAATATCCAAGAGAATGCCCTCAGGAAACTTCCCTTTTTGTGGCCGAAACTAACAAAAATATCCACCGAAAATATATTCAAAAAATTTTCGATATCAAAATTCCGACATCCTTATTTGTAACATAGATTTGCACCTGCTTTACAAGATTACGGGGATGCAGATGGTTGGGGATATAATTGAAAACTTGGCTAGTGAGTATGAAAGTTTTTGGAAAATTTGCTTAATCGCCATTTAAAGGGAATGGGGACAATTGCAAAAGCCATCTAATCAAAGCTATAATGCGTGAATTCCACAGCACCGTTGAGGAGGACATCATTCGTCTGCCGCAGAATCGGCATTCCACACCATGATGCAAGGCTGGACCAAGCACCCTATTACCAATCACAACAAAGACGTGCGTAGAGACATACCCATCACCTTACAGATAAGGCTCTCGTTCTTGGATCGATTCCTCTTCGGACGAGATGATAAAATTCCAACGGGGCAGCAACATTGTGGTCATTTATGTAAATCTTAACAGGAGCTCGTCATTATGTTTATGCCTATAAGCCGGATGTGGCTAATCGCTATGTGAATGAGACCTGGGATATCTATGCCAACTGTAACCACCTCTGCAACTGCGGTGCTGCCAAATCCGTATAGATTAAGCCGAAGGCGGTAACCACGACCACGGTCAAGGCTACGACGAGTACCCAAGGCGGCGAACTGAAATCTGAGACAGCATCAAAATAGCCACCAGTTATGTAACTACCAATTACACTGTGACACATTTTTAAACTCAAAAAAGTTGATAGTGTGGAGACCAAAAAATTCTGAAAGGGTATGATGGTAGTATAAAAACCCTGTCTGGGTTTAGTCTGATTAGCTGTCGTTTTCTTTTTATTGCACTTTGAACTTTTCAGCTTCAGAGTAGGATTAACGATTCCATATCTCGTGAATTATTGTGAATTTTACTTTTATATCTTAAACAAAGTTGTTGCTCTTGGTTTGACCTACAAAACATTTATTTGTAGCAAATCAAAAAAATTATATCTTCATACTTAAAATTGCAAAAGTTGGCCAAAAAAGCCAAGTTTCGACCACTTTTCTAGAGTTGTTCAACTTCATCTTGAAACCCGTTTCAGATTTGGCCAAGTAATTCACCACAAAGTTGTAGCTTAGACCAAAATAAACAAACCGTTAGAACGAACCAACTTCATTTAGTTACTCTTTCATATAGTTATAGGCACGAAAGCACGTACAACTGTCAAAAAAACTCGAAAAAACGATAATTTTCGGTAAAAAAGTAAAAAATGTAAACTTTTTAAATTACAGTTTTTAAGTTATGTTTTCTTACTATTTTCTTGATTTAATATAAAACAATCGAAATTTTTGACTGTGTCAGCCAATTGGTACCAAAAATTGTCATTTTTCGAGTTTTAGTCCAAACGTCAGCTAACCAGGCCAAACCCAGCGAATGTTTTTGTACTATCATCATACCCTTTCAGAATTTATTGGTCTCGACCGTATCAATTTTTTAGTGTTGCACAGTGTTATCATAGTATTAATCAGAGCCATTTTTAAGAGCTTTGTGGATGCATGTAAAAACAATAATTCCCATTTGAATGAATCATTAACTAATCTTATGTATTTTTCAATTGAAGAAATGTTTCGGCTGTTTTAGGGAGGCTGACGTGCCCAAGGCAGCTCCTGTCCAATTTAAATAATTTTCTCGAATGCAGGCGGGTGCAAAATTTTGATAGCTATCGATAAAAATTGCACAAGGCTGCCACATTTTTGTGGTAAATACGGTCTGGAAGCACTGATTTTTATCGGTCGTGGAGTCTACGACCATGCCAAATTCAAAGTCAACAGCCATAATTTTGTATGTTCGGACGACCAGTCTCAGGCAAAAAATACTAAAAAATTGAGGAAAGCTAACTTCGGCTCGACCGATGTTTTTACACCCTTCCAGCTTGCATAATTTATATAAATGAAGGAATTAAATGATTTTCGTCGTACGTTCTTAGCTGAGCTATTAGCTCAACAATAGATGGCGCCACTATTTTGACCATTTGCTTGCCAGTTTGTTATATGGCAGCTTTACGATATATTCATCTGATTTTCAACAAACTCCCCAAAATTATGTGGAAACTGATAATATTCCTAACTAGAAAGTATAAAGTAGGCAAAGTACGTAAAGTACAGTGCCGCTCAACTGAATAGGTTTGAAAAATCTTTCTTACATTTTTCCCTCTTTCTTTGTTCCAATTGAATTTTTTTCTATCTTTTCTTTTTATTTTGAACCTTTATTTGTTTACTCATTATATGCAAGAATAAAGTAACGGGACAAATGCAACGGTAATTCAGAATTTTGCATTCATAGTGAAATTTGCTAAATGTGTGCTCTATTTTTGGCTCATCTGAATAGGTTTGACACTTTCGACTTCACTTTTTGATTGACTGCGTGATTGAAAAGAGTTGAATTCTTTTGTATTCCAAAATTTAAAGCAACTGCTATCAGTTTTTTGTAAAATGGGCCGCGGAAAACCTTTAACCGATTTTGAAAAAGGTCAAATAAAAGACTGTGGCAACCTAGTCACACACTACTGGCAACTCTGACTCTCTGCCGACGCATTTAGCTTTCTGAAGATACTCTCAATGATGCTCGTAAGGAAGCATGACTTCGATTTGCCCGAGAACACATGACGTGGAACAAGGTGTGAAAGACGGTGATCTTCTCCTACGAGAAGAAGTTCAACCTCGATGGACCGGATGGCTATAATTACTAGTAGTAATAGTAGTAGAAGTTCTTTATTCATAGAACAATTAAATATATATATAGGCATGGCATTTTTGCCGTTTGCCTTAAATTTAAAATTATACAATTCACATAAATATAAAATTGGAGCTACCGGAACTCCCTTTTTTCAGAGTTACACCACCTACCTTCCTCGCTTTGTGCAGGATTCTTGACCTGTATTTGTGAGCATCTAGCAGGTATTTTGCCAACACATTCCAAGATTGCCCGTTTAGGATTGCTACAAGCTCTTCCAATGTGAGGTATGCTCTGCCCCATAAGCGGATCCTCAGCTCCTTAAAGATTGGACAGACTGCTATGTGGTGGGTCACATCTTCACGTGCTCTCATGTTGCAAAGGCTGCACAGCTCATTTTCAACGCGTCTATGTGGTGAATAGTTAAGCGCCAGTACCTCTGTTCTTGCTCTGCAAATGTAGGAAATGGTTAAGGTGTCATAGTCTTCCCTTAAGGAATTATTTTCTCCGAGCTCGTAACTTAAACGCTTGTACATCTCTCGAGAAGTGCTTTCGCGGGCTCGCCTAGCATTTGCCTCACGCGTTACTATAATTACTATATTTCCACAATATGAGAAAGGAAGAATTCCAATGCCGAACCAATGTCGAGCCAAGTATCGGCATATTATCGACATGGGCTACGCCAATGCCGACCCAATGCCGATACCATGCAGTCCTATTTCATCATTGAAGTCTATAATTTCTAAATCTAATTTGCTTTGCTGTTACACTATTGTCAGAGAAAATATTTGACAAGAGTAAAGGCAGCTTTCATATGTTTTACGACCAAAATATGCTGCCTTGCTAACTTGATCACATCTAACAGAAAACCTTCAACCAGAACCGGATCTCCTCTACTTAACCGTTCATGCACCAAACTAGCACAAGTCATTTAGAATTTTTTGTCTTTTATTTCTCATCATATTGCTCTCGGATAATTTATAAAAAGCATCTTAAATTATCTGTACCATACAATAATTTAAGAAATTGACTTAAGTGATTGATTAAACCGAACCTTTTTTTGTATTCTCACAATTCTTTTCACAGTATTGCGAAGTTCCTGTTTAGTCTGGGCTTTAAAAATATCATAGGCAACGCGGGTCGGAAGTGTCGATAATATGCCGAGCCAATGTCGATGGTATCGGCATAGTATCGGCATCGGCTCGGCATCGGCTCGACATAGTATCGGCATATAATCGACATCGGCTAGGCCAATGCCGAACCAATGCCGAGCCAATGCCGAACCAATGCCAAACCAATGCCGAACCAATGCCGAGCCAATGTCGAGCCAATGCCGAGCCAATGCCAAGCGAATGCCGAGTCAATGTCGATGGTATCGGCATAGCATCGGCATCGGCTCGGCATAGTATTGGCATATTATCGACATCGGCTAGGCCAATACCCATTGCATTTGGGCAATTCAAACAATTGGCGCCTGTGTTAACTGCGGGGAGAGAATTTTCCCACTAACAACAGAAGAGCCAATACGGGTCACGCACTCACATACAAAGCTTCTATAACTTAGCGTTTGGCTGCAGTTGGCGGAACTTTTGCTACAAGTCTGACTTGGGATTCCCAAGCGATCTTAGCAGTTCTGGCATGAGGTACCCTCTGCACACTCATTGAAGTTGTGCAAAAGATCGCTGATGATCAAACTGTGGTAGTTTGGGAAATAGCTATACGATCAACCAGCCTCCTTTGTGGTGTTGTGCGTGTCTTGTTTTAGAAATGTTATGACGAAAATCATAAATTATAGACCTAGAGCCCGTTTAAAAGTTCTATGATTGAAATCTTAAGGTCGCTAAAGCAGTCACATTGTGAAAGGAAGAATGTTTTTTAAGTCGTCATCACTCTTGTGCAGGTGGAGTAATGGTGTGGGGAGCCATATCGTTTTATGGAACATTCGAGTTTTTCACCTCGAAGATGAACTCAACTCTGTACAAGACTGTGCTCCAAATGGTTTTTCCCCAGTTTTCGGAGCTTTATGGTCATATTCCATGAACGTACCAACATGGTAACGCTCCCATCCATAAAGCTCGGGTTGTATAACAGTGGATTAAAGACCAAAACGTCAAATTGATCGAGTGGCCGCCTTACTCCATTGACATTACCATTATCGAAAACATTTGGGAACTTTTGTCCAGGACTGTGGAACCCTAGTTGAAGCAATTAAAAAAGCCTGGTCAACAATTTTCACTAAATGAAATTGAAAAATATTATGATTCCTTACCAAACCGTATGTTTGAATAATTAAGAATAAGGGTGGGCATACCAAATACTAAATAATGCTAAAACAGTGTCCTTTATTATATAAGTTACCCAGTGCCTTGAAATTTTGCTTAATATACTTTTGCTTAATAGTTTTAGTGGTCAAACCTATTCAGTTGAGCCAAAAAAATGGAGATTTTTATACTCTGTACCGAAGGTACATAGAGTATATTAAGTTTGTGCAAAAGTATGTAACAGGGAGAAGGAATCGTTTCCGACCCTATAAAGTATATATATTCTTGATCAGCATCAACAGCCGAGTCGATATAGCCATGTCCGTCCGTCCGTCCGTCCGTCCGTACGTCCGTCCGTCCGTCCGTCCGTCCGTATGAACGAAGAGATCTCAGAGATGGTAAGAGATAGAGGTTTGACATGTATGGGGCATATATTTCTTATACTTGCAGGCAGATCAAGTTTATTTTCGAACCTTTGCCACGCCCCCTCCCGCCCCCGCAATTTGGAAAAAACGTCATATCTCCTACAGTTTTGAAGATAGATCGTTCGTACCTTCTAGAGATACCTTGTAAATAAAATTATTTATCGATTTGCTGAAGGAATGATAAGGATCGGATGAACGAACAAAAAACGGCCAATAAACACCCAGCACCACCCCACCCACCACCGCAGCATTCTATTGAACGTCAATCTTAGTGAGAGAGAGAGAGAGAGAGAGTGAAACTTAGAGATGAGCGCGTATAACTCGTGAGCAAATGCGAGCTGAGACGTTAAGGGTACAGAGTATGTTATAGTCGGGCTTGACCGACTTCTTTCTTGTTTGTTATGTTTTTGAAAAAATAATAAAAATGATATAAAAACAAAACTAACAGAACAGAAACTTTGCTATTTCACAAATGATTGATTTCTTTATACAACAATATTTATTTCGCTTAAATCGGAGTGCTTGTTAAAGAGAGACAACGTTTCAAACCTAAAAAAAAGTCAAACCTATTCAGTTGAGTGGCACTGTATTATATGCTATCACATCATTGAAAGCAACATTGTTTTTCTCACTAGAACTACTTTTTCGACTGATCGTTCCTATGGCAGCTATATGCTATAGGCATCCGATCCGATCCGAGCTGAGTTGATATAGCCATGTCCATCTGTCCGTCCGCATATAGCATATAGCTGCCATAGGAAGTCTCGGTCAAAAAGAAGTTTTAGTTAGTCAACGCAAACGTGCCCAAACCTCGTATTTATAAGTTTTCTATGACTTTACACAATTCCACCAAGTTTGATGAAAATCGGTCAACTATACTATACAACTATACAACAATACGATTATACTAATAAATGCCATACGAAATAAATTGTTCTGAAAAAAGTCTTAGTAGGAAAAACGTTTTTGCTTCCAATGTTATCGCTCCCAAACTTGTTACTGATCAATATTATATGCTATCACACAATTATGCCAACTTTGATCCAAGTCGGTTGATTCTATTCAACAAATATTCATTTGAAAATACAGAGAACTCGGATTTAATACAGAGACCTAGTTTCAAGAACATATACAGCTATGCTCCCATTTTCACTTTCGCTATAGTTTTGCGATTTGAACACCAAATTTGTTCGGAAAACCGGTTTCAAATCGCAAAAGTTTTGCGAAAGTGAAAGTGGGACCATGGCTGATTGAAAATAGCCATGGACCATTAAATATAGAAAGACCATTAAAGCATGACCAAAAAGATTATAAACAAGAAAGAAAGTCGGTCAAGCCCGACTATAACATACTCTGTACCCTTACACTCGCATTTGCTCAGGAGTCAAACGGCCAGTTAACACCCCGCGCACAACGCGGTGCGCTCTCTAAGTTTCTCTCTCTCTCGCACTAAGATTGCCTGTGTTGAACGGTTAGGGTATGTTGTTGTGGTTGTTGGTGGGGGGGTGGGTGGTGTTAACTGGTCGTTTTTTGCCCATAACTTGAGTATCGTTCATCCGATCTTTATCATTCCTTCAGCAAATCGATAAATAATTTTGTTTACAAGGTATCTCTAGAAGGAACGAACGATCTATCTCAAAAATGTAGGAGATATGAAGCTTTTTCCAAATTGCAGGGGCGGGAGGGGGCGTGGCAAAAATTGAAAATAAACTTGATCTTCCTGCAAGTATAAGAAATATATGTCCCATACATGTCGAACCTCTATCTCTTACCATCTCTGAGATCTCTTCGTTCATACGGACGGACAGACAGACAGACAGACAGACAGACAGACGGACAGACGGACATGGCTATATCGACTCGGCTGTTGATGCTGATCAAGAATATATATACTTTATAGGGTCGGAAACGATTCCTTCTCCCTGTTACATACTTTTGCACAAACTTAATATACTCTATGTACCTTCGGTACAGAGTATAAAAAGTTCGAAACGTACTTAATATATCTCGACACAGTATTTCGGGATTGAAAAATCGAACATAAGAATTTAGTACTTGTATTAAGTATTTTCGTACTTACCGTACTATTGACACAGTTTGTACATGTTTCAGGTGTTCACTTTATTTTAAATGTTGCGTTACATTTTCGAAGCTTTTGGCTCTGTTAAGTTAAAATTAAAGCTTTTCAAAAGCTTGAGCCGTTAGGTTTAAAAGATTCCCGTTTCGCCTCCTCAATGGCTTGCAGTTTGAACTGTATGAGTATAATCGTGTAGCCGACTATGGTGAGCACCATCTGGAAACGACGAAATCGCTATAGAAAACAACCAACATAAATCGATTTTTAACTAACGCCTCCAAAATATTTCATGTTAATATCGAAAAAGCCGCCGCAGGTAAAGTGCAGCCTCAAATGTTGCAGCTGCAAGGCGTATTCGCGCAAACCCATGCTCAGCAGATGAAAATTGGGAGTGGTGGGGCAACAACGTATGCTGTGTATGATGCGAGTGAAGCTGTTGTACTGCAACCGACAAGGTTATATACATTCAACAAATATTGTTACCACTTACCGAGTCAATGCAGCGCTGACTTAGCCAGCAGGGCACTAGAAGATTCAGCAGTAAGACCAACACCAGGCCCAAGCGCCCTGAATAGATTCGAGTTAGAAATATTCATATCGATCCCTCGGTCACTTACAATACCGGCAACAATCATTGGGATTTAGAGCTTGTATGTACGCCCAATTGATGGCGTAAAGTGTTTTCAAGCCATTGTAGAGAAACAGACCCAACATCGGTAGCAGGAAATATTTTTCCAGATCTCCCACCAAACGCCAAATGCGCGACAGTAGATCTTGGTTTCGACGCAGAGCCACGCACAGGGCCTTCAGCAGATCGCCACGACACTGGCAGTCGGCCAGTTCGTTATGCAGCTGTTTTAATGTATGTTGCAGGCGTAGGAGAAGCTCTTGCATCAACACCAGAAACACACAATATTCCACACATTTCAGCTGCAGTGCTACCATGATTAGTCCTGTCATCATCTTGGCGGGCCAGTTCAATGTGACCGGTAGAGCGCGCATAGCGATCCTTGGTATAGCGATGACCACTAAGATGAGCCACAATCCACAGCTTAGGAACATGCGTAAACGCAAACTGAGTTGCTGCTGCTTTGGTCCGCCAAAACATTGAGAGGCTGTCTCTATGTCCACTTCCAGCTCAGTTATGTCTACATAGATCCGCCCCAGACGACGATAATTAAAAGCCATGTTCAAATGATTTGCAATAAGGAAGAGCGAAAGTAGAATTATTTGCACTTGACCCATTGTTCCGGTAAAGTCCTCCACTTTGTAAAAGTCGGTTTCCATATTTAAAGCAACCATGTTCACATAGCAGACATAGATGCCCACGAGCATGGTGCCCAGTGCATAACAGGCAAAGACCAACAAGTGCGAAGGATGCCAAGCATGGCTTCCAGGTGGAGGCATCAAAGTGAGCAGCGAAAAGACTTGCAAATAAGGCCGAGCTGTGGCCAACAGACTACATTCATCCATTTCAAGTCAGAGTCACGAGGCTACTAATATAGAATTGGACTTAATATACTAACGAGGAGCAAGCTCATTAATTAAATGGATGAGATTCCAGATAAGCTGGGCGCGGGTACAAAATACAAGCGGGGTCAATGGTACGCTAATTAGTCAAATACGTTATCCATGTATACAATTTAATACCGTTTCTGGATATAAAGGGTGATTGTTATGATATTTGGTTTTTCTGTGTACATTTTTTGAGACCTCAGGCGTGATTCGTAACATGTGGCAACGCCAAAAATGCTCAGTAACGTTTGCCATTTCACCATGAATAGACTAACAAACGAACAGCGCTTGCAAATCATTGAATTTTATAATCCCAATTCGTGCTCTTTAAGAAATGTGTTCCATTTTATGGTCCATCCTGTGTGCGGAGAGTGCGTACCGAGGAGAATATTGCTGCCGTTTCGGACAGTGTCAACGAATATCGTAATATGTCAATTCATTGCCGTTCTCAACAATTGGGCTTGTTTGGTTCGACCCCGTGAAAGATTTTACGTAAGCAACTCGGTATGAAACCATACAAAATATAGCTGGTGCAAGAACTGAAGTCGGGTGACCTTCCGCAACGTTTCGACGCATTGGCAAGTTTCCTCTTTCTTGTGAAATTTTAACACTACTTTATGTTTTTTTTTGGCCTTCCTCCTGAAGTATTAAGCCAGTTCTTGTATTTGGAATTGAATCTCTGCACTGAGAAAAAAAAATCCATCTAAAATCTAGATTGAAAATCTCGTTTTCAAGAACCTTGCAATCTTATAAAAACAAGATTGAAAAACCTTGAAATGAGCTTAGATATCTTTAAAACAAGATTTCTCTTCTCGCAACTTATCAACCATCCTAATCCTTTCTGTAAAGCTTCAGTTGAAAACTTTTTTGACATATATAGATTTATTTTGCTATAAATAAACAATTTTCGGTTGCAATGTAACCCACCCCTCCTCCTGGGACTCGAACCACGACCTCTTTGTTCAATAACACATTGGCACTGCCTATTAGTCGATTTTGCCGTAGGGGGTAAATTGTTAAGCTCAGCCAGTTGCAGTATAAGAACTCAGGCTGCGAAAATCTCTGCTCTTATACTGCAACTGGTTGAGCCTAACAGTCGACGCTCGATGGTAAATCGGTGGTGTCAGTGTTATCTCGTCTCTGTCAAATTCTGATTCGTTTGAAATTCGTTTCGTCTCGTTTCAAGATTATAATTTTGGTTTTAGATTGATTTTTTTCTCAGTGTGAATGCCTCGGCATACTTTCATCCATTTCGCCTTAATACTTACATACTTACATATGTCAGATGAAGATTATTTGTTCTATTTTCGCTTCTCTTCAGATTATTGTATAAGCTATCAAGTTCTTTTAAAGCTGCTTCCACGAAATCCGTTGGGGTGGTTGAGTTCCTAAACAGTTCAAATAGTTTTAAGTTGTCCAACGCCATGTCTTAAGAGTGTCAAAAATAATTTTCCACACTAGATACAAAGCACTTGTCGCGCCAACTTTCAGTCATAGACTGATCCAGGGAAAGGGGTATGTTCCACTGTCTAAAAATGTACCTACTACCTGTATACACATGAGATTTAGCTCGAATTACGGAATGTTGATATTATGCACGTGTTCAAAAGAGATATCTGCTTACCTGTGAACACCAAAAGTCAATATAAATATTAAAATTACAATTGTAAAAATCTGTGATTGGATGCTTAACTATCGGGCCTGTTTCGAATTCGGTGTCGATTTTCGTGTAAACGTTAGTATTTTGCAATCGAATTTAATAAAGTTGAATAGAAGGTGACAATTATACCTAAGGTTATACAGGTGTAACAAAACTCGGAATTGTTTGAGCAGCAGAAACCGACTGCTCAATCCCCAGTGAATTCAATTCGAGAAAGAGGGATGACGAAATCTAGTAACAACAGATTGGCCTGTCACTTACATAAACGCTTATACAACTTACGTTCGAAATACAAACGTTTACACGAAAATCGATTTTTAAGTGCGAACCTGATAATTTAAGTGAGTAGATTATTTGACTTCGTTCGGAGCAGCAGAAATAATGCACAATACAGCGGTCATGGTCAGCAATTTAATTCAACCTTCCCCTCAACCCTCAAAGGCTAAGTGTACCATAAAGTAAGCTCATTGCTGCCAATGCCAAAAGAACCACATAACTTTTTACAAATCTACTTTATGGGCGGTGTGGACGTCAATCGTGTGGATGCACGTTGCGGCTACAATAAACTCAATTCGACTAACGCGAGGCGCATCGTCGGCGAGCTGGACTCCCTTTGGAATGAGCACAATGAAGTATTGAAATTCTTTGAATCACACACCGCTATTGTTATTGTTAAGGCATTTCATCCTTGTTATGAATTTATTAGTGTGAATCGCCACAGCTGGTTGCAGCCAGCATAATTACTGTAAATATACCTGAAGTTTGTTAACTCTTAAGTCAAAGCTTATCTGAAGTCTCTTTTATGCTTTAATGCTCTTAGTTGCTCTCTCGTTTGATCTGTGTATTTATCTTCTCAATCATTTGCACACGCATACATGCATGCATGTAGATGAGCGAGCTAGCTATAAGCAATGAATTTGGCAAATTAAAGGAAATTCCAAATTTTGTATTGAAAGCGACAAGACGTGTGTATATTTTTGCCCCTGTGTCCGGCTAACCCCCTTTGATTTCTTTTCGTTTGGAACCGAGCTGCATTGTGTCTTTGCTGTGACACGTTAGAAGTTGAGGTTACTGATTACCCCAACAGTTATCAATCCTGATAAGACACCAGCTATAGAGCACGTGCGTAGATTTAATGCGCCTGCTGTTGACGACGTTGCTGGAATAACGGTTGGCGACCGCACAGCGACGAGAGAAACTGTGATTCGAATAAGAAACAATAATCTGGAATACATCACCGACACACACCGTTCATACGACGCTTAGGTATGTCCGTCTGTCTGTCTGTATGAACGTGTCGAACTCAGAAACTATAATAGATTGAGCCACAAATTTTTGAGTGAATGTATACCGTACCCAGATCAAGTTTGTTTCAGATTCGGAAATATCCCCCTCCAATTTTTATACCCTTGCAAAGGGTATTATAATTTTGCCCAGAAGTTTGCAACGCATAGAAATATTCATTTCCGACCCCATAAACTATATATATTCTTGATCAGGGGGACGAGCTGAGTTCATTGAGCTTTGTCCGTCCGTCTGTCTGTCCGTCTGTCTGTCCGTCTGTCTGTCCGTCTGTCTGTCCGTCTGTCTGTCCGTCTGTCTGTCTGTCCGTCTGTCTGTCTGTCCGTCTGTTTCTACGCAAACTAGTCTCTCAGTTTTAAAGCTATCGAGCTGAAATTTTGCACAGAGTCTTCTTTTTACTGCACGCTGCTAATATGTCGGAACAACCGACCGGATCGGATCACTATATCTTATAGCTGCCATAGGAACCATCGGTCGAAAAATGGGTTTTAATGAGAAAAACTTTTTTGTTTTCAATGTTAACGTGATTAAACTCGGTCATTAATAATATTATATGCTTTCAAACAGATTTTCAAATTTTGGTCAAAATCGGATCACTATATCTTATAGCTGCCATAGGAACCATAGGTCGAAAAATGGGTTTTAGTGAGAAAAACTTTTTTGTTTTCAATGTTAACGTGATTAAACTCGGTCATTTATAATATTATATGCTTTCAAACAGATTTGCAAATTTTGGTCAAAATCGGATGACTATATCTTATAGCTGATCGGTCCGATCGGTCGGAAAATGGGTCTTAGTGAAAAAAACTTTTTTGTTATCAAGTAAATCGTTCTTAAGGTCGGTGATTATTAATATTAAACGCTTTCAAACTAATTTGAAAAAGTTGATCGACATCGGGTGACTATATCTTATGGTTGCCATAGGGACCGATCGGTCGAACATGAGTCTTGGTACAAAAATTTTTTGTTTAGTTTTGTTAGCGTCCTTAAACTCGCTGATGACTTATTTTATATGCTTTCAAATAGATTCGCAAAATTGGGCCGAAATCGGATGACTATATCTTAAGGCTGCCACAGGGCCGATCGGTCGGAAATTGAGTCTTAGTGAGAAAAACTTTTTTCAGACGTTTATCAGTCGGAAAATAGGTTTTAGTTACAATATTTTTTGATTTTTATGTAAGCGTTCTTAAACTGTGACATTTGCATTTGCAAGGGTATGAAAACTTCGGCACAGACGAAGTTAGCTTGGCCTTCTCGTTAAGTTTGAATCTTGGATCAATCAAACATAAGGTGACTGAAAATTTAGAAACAAAATAAACAATAAAATAATTTAAAAAAAAGGATCAATCGAAGCCATAGGAACTACATTACTTGGTACAGGGTATTTTGCAGTCGGGACACTGGACTGCAGCACTCTTACTTGATTTATTAATTTTCCATTAAACAAACGATTAAAAAATCACCCTTATTATACTCTGTACCAAAGGTACATAGAGTATACTAAGTTTGTGCAAAAGTATGTACCAGGTAGAAGGAATCATTTCCGATCCTATAAAGTATATTTATTCTTGATCAGCATCAATAGCCGAGTTGATATAGCCATATCCGTCTATCCGTCTGTCTGTCTTTCCGTCTGTCTCATTGTATAATCGCACAGATCTCAGAGATGGTAAGAGATAGAAGTTTGACATGTATGGACAAACACTTCTTATTCTTTCAGGCAGATCAAGTTTATTTTCAATTTTTGCCACGCCTCTTCCCGCCCCGCAATTTGGAAAAAACGTCATATCTTCCACAGTTTTGTAGATAGATGGTTCGTACCTTCAAGAGATATTTGATATGATAAAGATCGGATGAATGATAATCAAGTTATGACCAAAAGAAAGTTACATTCCCCGTCCTGGCAGTATAGGCGTTATCTATTGATCAGTTTCGAAAATCCCTCATTGTTCAATGCAAGTAGTGGCACCATCTATTGTTCAGCAGCGCTGCTTTCAGCTGCTACCCCAGGTACAGAATATATTACAGTCGGGCTTGACCGACTTTCATACTTGTTAATAGTTTATTTAAGTACAATCAAGAGCAAAACAAATGTACTTGACATTTTTGGATCAAAATGGTCAAAATTCTATCCCAATCTAACCAACTGGTGATTTTTTGTTTTCTGATTGCATGCATATGTCGCATTTTCACATTATAACGCTTGAAACTTTCTCATTATCATTGTCATGTCATGCAAATGTGGGTTAAATTGTTTTTGTCCAGGCTGGCGCAATCAGCAAATGTGCATTACCATCTCCATTCTGCATCTGTCGCATTCAATTGCTCCACTTTCTTGCTTCATTTTGCATTTTCTGCACATAATTGCACTTCTTGTGAGCTTCAATTGGCAAACCCACACACATCCACCTTCCACCCCTTCCCATGACTGCTAATCCCAAAGCTCATTCGCTCGCTAGGGAATTTCACTTACGAGGACGCCGGCGCGCAAGACATTGACAGGATTAAGTGTCCTTTTTAATTTTAAACCACTCCACTTCACTTTGCACACTCAATGAGTGAGCCATGTGTGTATGTGGGTGCACGGGATTGGATGTCTAGTTGCTTGTGTGTGTGTGGTGTGTGTGTGTGTGTCTGTTTCAAGTCCTTTTCTTTTAAGCTTGATTAAGCACTTTGTGTAACTCTATGACATGGACAGGGACATGACCATACACATTTGCATGCCCCTGGCATTTTGAATTTCCCCCACCACCAGTGCCCGCCATTAGGGGTATCCGAGAGTCCTGCCACGATTTAGGGGCGGATAATGTTGATTATTATTGTGCATTCTTATTATTGTTTCCTTTTGGCCGCAACAAACAATTGGAATACAATAAAATTAAATAATTTTTAACAACCCGCAGGAAATCGGAAGTTCATACACATTCGCACCCACACAAACACACACGTGCACAAAAGCCAATCTCGGCGCAGATAGTCAATATATTTATATTTATACATTTAAAGCATTTTTTGTAAAGCATTTTATTATGCCTATTATAAATATTGTTGTGCATTGTTTAAATTGCATTTAAGTTCAAACAAAAAAACATATATATTTTATGCGCAAAGGTAAATAAATTCGCGTTGGGGCCATGTAAGCTGTCTCTGTGACTCGGTGTGTTGGCGTGCCATAAACAAATACACATTTTTATTATTTATGTATTCATGGCCATTAAACGGATATCCGTGGCCATTGCGCATTAAATTGCACGACCTCTTCCCCAGGCCATCCCACCCAAACGATCGGAGTTGCAATTGGGCGCCTGAGCACACGTCACTTGCCATTGCGATAACTTTAATAAACACATTCACATGCATATAATTAAATTAGTAGTAAAACCAACAAAAATTAAATGCAATTTTCGCCAAATTTTTTAACTCTTCATTAACATTCATACTTAAAAGTACGGACAATTTAAAGGGTCGATTGAAATCTGGAATAAGGTGATCAATCCCCCCCAATTGAGTTTAAAAATCAGAATTACAGGGCTTGAAGAACAAAAATCTAATAAACTTGACTTCATTTTGTAAAATAAATAAATAAGATCAGAGTTTAATAGTCTAGTATTCCTGCCTTTCCTATAAAAGTTATAAAAAAAATTTCTTCGATAAATTGCGAATTATAAAAAGTGTCGGGGTCACCCATGGTTTATTTTGGTAAGCTTTTCGTTGAATGTCAAATTTTTAATAAAAATAAAAATTTTTGTAACGATTTACTTTTAAAATTTAATTATCATTACCATTTCCAAGTTCAATGTTTATAGTTTTTTGACGGCGGCGCTCTCTTTTTCCATATTTTACCTCCAAAAATTGTACTTTATTCACAACATTCGTTGAAAAATTTTATGTTCGCGGTCTGTATTTTGAAATTCGGTGGTGAAAACGGAGCTTGTGTAAATATTCCAAATACTGCTCTTGTTTGCAGCCAAATATGGCAATTCACTTTTTACATTCTGCCAGATCCTTTTTAGCTTTTGTGTGTGAGTTTTTCAAAAAAACCTTTGTCACCGCAAATTATTTGATGAATCAACTTTATTAAAGACTAATCAGTCTGACCCGTATTTAAAACATTTTTTAGACGGTAAAAGCCATTTGTGCTCCAGTTTTGTTTATTATACTCTGACCCAAAGGTACACAGAGTATATTAAGTTTGTGCAAAAGTATATTACAGGGAGAAGGAATCATTTCCGACCCTATAAAGTACATATATTCCTGATCAGCATCAACAGCCGAGTCGATATAGTCATGTCCGTCTGTCCGTCTGCCTGTCTGTCCGCCTGTATGAACGCACAGATCGCAGAGATGGTAAGAGATAGAGGTTTGACGTGTATGGGACATATATTTATTATACTTGCAGGCAGATCAAGTTTATTTTCAATTTTTTCCACCCCCCTCCCGCCCCACAGTGGGCGATTTGGCTGATCTAGCGTAAGGAAAAAAAATTTTTCAACTTTTAAAATCTGCCAAAATTGGATTTGCCGCCAATACAAAAATGTTCATGTAGCATATCGATAACATCAAGACCGATAAAGATGGCATCATTGATCAGCTGCGAGCTTTCGAACACAACATATGGAGACACAAATTTTTTATATTAATTCCCGCGATTTTTACACATATTTAGATTGTTGTGAAAAATTTGTGATTTGATCATCACGGTTCTGGTTTTTTGGGTTTTCACAAACTAAAGGTATGTATTAAAAGAAAATACATGTTTCGTGACCTGTGAATACATGTTGTATTGCTAACTTGTGCTTAAAACTAACCACCTTTTTATACCCTTGCAAAGGGTATTATAATTTTGCCCAGAAGTTTGCAACGCATAGAAATATTCATTTCCGACCCCATAAACTATATATATTCTTGATCAGGGGGACGAGCTGAGTTCATTGAGCTTTGTCCGTCTGTCTGTCTGTCTGTCCGTCTGTCTGTCTGTCTGTCCGTCTGTCTGTCTGTCCGTCTGTTTCTACGCAAACTAGTCTCTCAGTTTTAAAGCTATCGAGCTGAAATTTTGCACAGAGTCTTCTTTTTACTGCACGCTGCTAATATGTCGGAACCGACCGGATCGGATCACTATATCTTATAGCTGCCATAGGAACCATCGGTCGAAAAATGGGTTTTAGTGAGAAAAACTTTTTTGTTTTCAATGTTAACGTGATTAAACTCGGTCATTAATAATATTATATACTTTCAAACAGATTTGCAAATTTTGGTCAAAATCGGTTGACTATATCTTATAGCTGCCATAGGAACCATAGGTCGAAAAATGGGTTTTAGTGAGAAAAACGTTTTTGTTTTCAATGTTAACGTGATTAAGCTCAGTCATTAATAATATTATATGCTTTCAAACAGATTTGCACATTTTGGTCAAAATCGGATGACTATATCTTATAGCTGCCATAGGACCGATCGGTCGGAAAATGGGTCTTAGTGAAAAAAACTTTTTTGTTTTTAAGTAAATCGTTCTTAAGGTCGGTGATTATTAATATTAAACGCTTTCAAACTAATTTGAAAAAGTTGTTCGACATCGGGTGACTATATCTTATGGTTGCCATAGGACCGATCGGTCGAACATGAGTCTTGGTAAAAAATTTTTTCCATGTTTAGTTTACTGTAATAGCAGTTCAGACTTAAACTCGCTGATAGCAGCAGTTATTTTATATGCTTTCAAATAGATTCGCAAAATGTGGGCCGAAATGCGCGGATGACATAAATATACTTAAGGCTGCCATAGGGCCGTATACGGATCTGAAATCAATGAGGTCTGAAGTAGATTGCTACAAAACTTTATTTCAGACGTTTAGCATTGATCATGAGCAAAGCAAATGCAGCGAATTCACTTAGATTTACAAAATTTTTTGATTTTTATGAAAGCGGTTCTTAAACTGTGACATTTGCATTGTGCAATGTGTGTATAACTAAACGTTCGGCACATGACGAAGTTCGAGCTGTGGCCTTCAGGGTGCAGAGTATGTAATAGTCGGGCTTAATTGATGTTAGCAAAAGCTTAATTTTCTGATATGTTTATCGTAATAACATTATGGAGGCACGCATGTGGCACTTGGTAATTGACAAATGTCTATTACTATGTGGTGGATAACTATGGTTCGTCCCCTGTTCAAATATGTCGCATACAATTCAGCTGACCCACCTCAGTGCATGCCGGCATTCTGACAAATGTTTGCTTTTCATGAGTAACGGGTATATCGAAGTCGGTCAGAGCTGACTTTAAGCTTACGCACTTTTTTTAGTATGGCAAGGAGAAAGAGACGCTTCAAAAAAATTTCCAGCACTGGTCGAGTTCATATTTTCAAATCTTATTGAAAAATCGAACTGTACTGAGCAGGACTACGATTCTGTTATTAAGGAGCTCAAAATTTCTTGCTTTTCTGCAAAAGACTGTCTGAGAAGTCGAGAAAGTGTCATATGGATAAGAAGCGATTTGAGCACAACAACGCAGATTGGCTGAACGAACACTTGGTTCTTCTACAACAAAACAGAACATTGAGTTCAGGACGAAAAAAAAAGGACATTGCTGATTGCCACCCGAAACATCAATGCACCAAAGTTTCGCATCTCGTCGAAGACAACAGCTGCAATGAGCTTATGAGAGCAACACGTATTAGTCTATACAAATGAGGAAAACGCAGTGAAGCGGATATAGTCTCAATGGTCGGCACAGATACCGACGCATCTAAAAAAATAAAAAGAAGCTTGGATATAGACCAACAGCTTCCTATAAAATATACTCCAGAGGAAGCTTTGGCCCTCTACATTGATGGCAATTACACCAAAAACTCATATAAGCTTTTGCAAGCAGGCACAAAAGAGCGAAAAGCTAATATTTTTCCAACATATGATGTTTTGCGATCTTCCAAGAGGATGTGTTATCCGAATTCCACTAGAACGGAAGAATGTTGGACAGAAGTCCCGTTGCAAGAAATGCTGGACCACACAATATCTAGAAATGTTGAAGTACATCCTGATGTATTTAGTCCAATCTCAGTTGATGACGAAAAATGTAGTTTGAGACTCTTTTCTAAATGGGGCTGCGATGGGAGTTCGGGACACGCAACTTATCGCCTACTCGCAAAAATTCGCGCTTAAATACGGTGGAGGATCTGATGAACTCTCTATTAGTTTCTTCGGATCCAGCTATATCAAGCTTGAGCAAGAGTACACTAAATAACTCTGGCAAAGCATTTTTGCTTGACAGAGAGGCCCAAAATCTCTTATTGGATTATCCGGAAACTGAAGAAACCGAAGAACTGACTTCAAAAACTTTTTTCTTCAATAAAATATTTCAACAAAAGCAAACCAAATCAAACAAAAAAATCAATGAAAAAAATTTATAAAAAAAAATATTTTTTAAAATTTAAAAAAAAAATATTAAAAAAAATATGTTTAAAATTAAAGTTGCTTAAAGTTGTTCCTTTAAGGGTTAACATTAAATAAAAATGAACAACTTTGTAACATTTTCCTTACTTTTTGAGTAATTACTTTCCTTACGCTAAATTAGCGAAATCGCCCACTGTGCGCCCCCGCAATTTGGAAAAAACGTTATAGCTCCCACAGTTTCGTAGATAGATGGTTCGTACCTTCTAGAGAAATCTAGTTATCGAATTATTAGAAATGATAAAGATCGGATGAACGATACTCAAGTTATGAGCAAAAAACGGCCAGTTCACACCCACCACCCTTGGGGCTTGTCTTTGGGATTGACCAAATGAGTTTGAAGCTAACTGGTGAAAATTGTAAATTTACCCCAACCTCACGCTAAGTGGAATTGCCAACAAATATTGAATAATTTCTTAAGGGAATTTCCATTAAAAATTGTATTTTGTAACAATATTCCGTAAAATTTTCAAATTTTCCCAAAATTTGAAAATCACATTCGTAAAATTTTGTTATGAGCAGCTTTCAAAATTGTTTTGGAGATAATCGGATGAGAAGCAAATGAGCTCATTTCAAGGTTTTTCAATCATATTTTTATAAGATTGCAAGATTCTTGAAAACGAGATTTTTAATCTTGATTTTAAATTGCCCAGAAGTTTGCAATGCATAGAAGGATTCATCTCCGACCACATTAAGTATATATATTTTTGATCAGCTTAACGAGCTGAGTCAATTGAGCTTTGTCCGTCTGTCTGTGCGTCTGTCTGTTTCTACGCGAACTAGTCCCTCAGTTTTGCAGTTATCGAGTTACAATTTTGCACAGAGTCCTCTTTTGACTGCACACTGCTAATATGTCGGATTCGCCCGGATCGGATGACTACTTCTTTTAGCTGACATAGAAACGATCTGTCGGAAAATGGGTTTTAGTGAAAAAAACTTTTTTGTTTTCGATGTTAGCGCTCTTAAACTCAGTCATTATTTTTATACCCTTGCAAAGGGTATTATAATTTTGCCCCAGAAGTTTGCAACGCATGGAAATATTCATTTCCGACCCCATAAACTATATATATTCTTGATCAGGGCGACGAGCTGAATCGATTGAGCTTTGTCCGTCCGTCTGTCTGTCTGTCTGTCTGTCCGTCTGTCTGTCTGTCCGTCTGTCCGTCTGTTTCTACGCAAACTAGTCTCTCAGTTTTATAGCTATCGAGCTGAAATTTTGCACAGAGTCTTCTTTTTACTGCACGCTGCTAATATGTTCGGAACCGACCGGATCGGATAACTATATCTTATAGCTGCCATAGGAACCATCGGTCAAAAACGGTCTTAGTGAGAAAAACTTTTTGGTTTTCAATGCTAGCGTCATAAAACTCAGCCATAACTAATATTATATGCTTTTAAATAGATTTGCAAATTTTGGTCAATATCGGATGACTATATCTTATAGCTGCCATAGGACCGATCGTTCGGAAAATGGGTCTTAGTGAAAAAACTTTTTTGTTTTCAATGCTAGCTTCATAAAACTCGGCGATTATTGATATTTTATGTATTCAAAACAGATTTGCAAATTTTGGTCAAAATCGGATGACTATATCTTATAGCTGCCATAGGAACCATCGGTCAAAAAATGGGTCTTAGTGAGAAAAACTTTTTTGTTTTCAATGCTAGCGTCATAAAACTCGGCCATAATTTATATTATATGCTTTTAAATAGATTTGCAAATTTTGGTCAAAATCGGATGACTATATCTTATAGCTGCCATAGGACCGATCGGTCGGAAAATGAGTCTTAGTGAGAAAAAACTTTTCTGTTTTAAATTTCATCTTTCTTAAACTCCGCGATTGTTAATTTGATATGTTTTCAAAAGGATTCGCGAAATTGGAAAATGGGTTTTAGTTAAAAAATGTTTAGATTTTTATGTAAGCGTTCTTAAACTCTGACATTTCAAAAACAGCATTTGCAAGGGTATAAAAACTTCGGCACAGACGAAGTTAGCTTGGCCTTCTCGTTATTATATGATTTTAAACTGATCTGCGAAATTTGGTCCAAATCGCTAACCGTTGAAGCGAGCTTTTTCAAGTGTATTAAAACTTCGACACAGGCGAAGTTAGCTTTGATTTCTCGTTTTTCTCTCTTTCTGTGATTTGTAAGAAGCGGTAGTGAAGGCACCTAGGGTACGACAGAGTTTGGTTAATCCTTATTTGCAGTAAATACCTAACAGGTGGCCGATGTAAAACGTAAATAAATCGCGAATAATTAAATGGTTAAATGGTCCATCGTGACCTTTATTTGTAATAGGCAAATGTTGCTTTATGGACACGACAAGGGAAGGGGCTGAATCGACTGGTTGTGCCATTGCATCTCATCCTAATGTACTTACATTGGAATGGCATAGATTAGAAGATGTCGTCCACGACTTGTGGCCACAAAGAAGTCCCAAGTCTGACCATTGGAAAGTTGTGCAACTCATCCGTTCGACATACAGAATTGCCGTCGTCCACAATTAAATGACTTAGAGCTGGGCCAAAGTTCCTCATCATTAGCCATCTTGTATGGTTTCTGTAAAAGACATTTCAAAATGGTTAAGTTAATATGTATGTATAAATGACACTAGCACATTCTTGGACCTACAAGTCTGGCAAATGCAAAATCCATGAAGCATACTCAACTACTGATCAGCGCCTCCCTGAGAAGCGTTTGTTTCCATTCTTGGCGTGCTTAGTACTTCGGCAACGTAGGCTGTCCTTCAATGAAGCCCAAGCCGTTTGCAATGATTTAATAGAAAAGCCATCAATTATAATCGTTAATGAATAACATAATTAAACTACATAATTAGTTTACTTACCAACTTGCCCAAACGCTTTTCTTTATTTTTTTGTTTTTAACAGTTCTTCATTTGAATTTACCTCGCCACTCACGTGAGTACAAAAGACACAGTTTACATATATTTCACACCTTCGCAATAATCACTTATCGAAAGACTATCGCGTGACACGTCATATCGATGTGACTCTTTCGCGCATGAATTCCAGACCGACTCAGGAAACAGCAAACTGCGAAATCCGTGCAAATTCATTTTTTTTATATGGAGTTTTTGATTTCGCGGCTATCTCCGTTTCAAGTTAAAGGTTAAAAATAACCAAGGCACTGAAATCACTCAACATCACAAAGTCCTCTACCGAGTCTGCAACAAGGCCTCGACGCAACATCAGCCAACCTCCGAACGCATAGACGCCACTATGATTATGACTATGACTATGATTGACAAAGTAGAAGATTACTCTCTGACAGCATTTCCAGTATGGCTGCAAGCCGATCCTAAACTGAACTCAGCTGAAACGGTTCCGTTCGGGTTTTTTGTGTCCCTTTAAGCAGTTAATTCAAAACTGAACTGCTTATAACCCGATGGTGATGGATTTTCCTAAAAAATACTCAATTTGGTTCACAGTTGAGGTGTTTTTTCTTTTCTCAGATTGAGCAACAAAAATGTTCTTGAAAACGTAACAAAATCAACTCGATTTAAGTTTTTGCCTACTCAAAAATCCTTCAACTCCAAATAAAACTCAAACTCTTGAAGCTAAGTAGTGGAGCACACCCCTTAAGTATTCCTCATACGGCTAATTGCATGCAACTTTAAAAATTGTCATGTATCTTCAAGTATAATGCCATTGAAATGGAAACAGCCAATGTCATAAACATTTCCTTATCGCCAAAAACACTTGCCCAGCAAGCACCCCCCAACCACCCCACAACCAACTGAAGCTGGGCGGAAATATCAATTGTCATAGGGAAACAGAGACGGAATAGAATCAGATGTGGGTTGTCGGCTCGCGGTTGTGCGGTTTTCTTGACTTGGTGCCAGGCAGGACTCTTTTAGCTGTTTGCCATTGCTATCAATATGTAATCAATGCTTTCAAATAACTTTGCCATTCGCAACAAGGCTTTTGTTTTGCACAAATCTAGTGAGGGAGTAGGTGTAGGTGCTGGATAATGGCTTCGCCTTAGCCGGAAGAGGACTAGAGTGAAGTGGAGTGTGTGTGCGTAGCGGCGTGTGCAGCCTCCCTGAGGCATACAAAGGGGATTTCAATAATACGCGCACAATCTGTGCTGAAAGCTTAAACAATAAAAGTGAAAATTCTGCAAAAGCCTGTAGATATAGGGATAAGAATATTATCAATATACTCCCCCTTAGCCTTCAGCTAATGATGAGTTCTAGAGGTGACATTTTCAGTTTCCCCCGCTTGCTACCGATTAGGCTTCCATCTCTAAGAAAGCTACATTTGCGGCTGGCAGCGCCGGAACTAAAATGTGGCCAATAAGACAATGCAGATTAGCTGCCCTGGAACCAGTAGAATAACCAGCACTCGAGACCCAGAACGAGACACAAAGGGCACTTGCCTTCGATTTTAATGAATGACAACGAAGAGAGGGTCTGGTGGTATCCACATCAGTTGCATGGTTGCCACTGCCAGGGACATGTTTAAGGGCCAGGACGGGCATCGTGTGCGCATCTGAATATGAATCGATGGAAATCAATTCGACTCTCTCATTGACAAAAACTTGGGTGTGTGTGTGAGTGTGTGTTTCTGGCATTGAAATGTCTGCCTTTGCAAGTTGATTTTGTGTCATTATCCTTGCAGTCCTGCCATTTGGCCTGTGGCTTATTGGGCAAATTAGTTTTGCCTGATTGCAAATTGTACATATGCCCCCAGCTAGAAGCGTGTCCCAATGTAGGATGTAGATTTAATGTCATGTTATGGCTTCATGTTTTTAAGCACCGATGTCACCCCCGCCTGATTTATGTTTATGGGCTTTGGCAAATATTTGCAACACTTCCGAAGCATTATGATGATTATTAGCATTGTTTGCCATCGTAGTAAAACTGTCATACGTGTCGGGCTGACGGTTGCCAACCGACACACTCGTATTTGCCAGCCAAACAATAAAAAGAGGAACTGCTGCCAACTCGAACTGTAACGGACAAACGTAATACGTGCCCGACGTGATGTTTATGCGAAATCATTTCACCCGCATCACATTAGCCGCCCGGCATCATCAACAGCATTGGAACTGGCCCCGGGACTAGTACTGGAACAGGAACAAATTGACTAATAGCCAAACTAACCAATAAGCCGAGTTTAAAATTCGCGATAAGCTCAAGCTGTCATTGCACCATAGTTATTTATACCCATTTTGCGGACAAAAATTAACATTTTTGCAATTGTACAAATCTGTTGTGTGTAGTTTATTCCAGGGATGCAGGCTGCTCGGGATCTTGGAATACTTGACAGCTACAGCTAGAGCTACACTGAAAAAAAATTAAGCCATTTGGGATCAACTCAAGGAATGGCTACCGCAATTGCTCAAACCAAACCCGACCAGCATCAAACTCAAATTTTAAATACTAAAAAAAAATGTTAATAGGGCGGGGGAGACACGACCGACCACAGCACCACCTCACTCCACCCCACCTCCTTTTTCGATGCTGTGGCTAGATTTTGTTATGAATTTTTCTTAATCAAGCGTATCTTCAATTTTTTTAATTTCTTCAGATAATTATCTTTAAGGTTAGAGGAAAATTTAGGAACAATTTTAAGGTGGTGCTACAATGCGAACTACCAAAACCATCACATTATATGTTTCTTTTATTTATACCAAAAAAATTTGTCAGTATTTATACGCAATTTTCCCATTTTCGAAAATCCCAAGATGTAGCAATTGAAGAAAGGCTTTTAAGAAATGGATTTTTGACGATATCTCAAGGACATGGCATAAAAATAGCACAACATTGGGCCAGATCAGTTTGTTTTGAAGAAATCTGTTCAATTATAAAGGAAATTTAATATTTCCCGACTATAGGCCGTAACCCCTTCCGTAATCGATCTAGACGGTTTATTATACCCTTGTAGAGGGTATATTAAAATTGTCGAGATGTTTGTAACGCATAGAAGGAAGCATCTCCGACCACATAAAGTATATATATTCTTGATCAGCATGACGAGCTGAGTTGATATAGCCATGTTCGTCTGTCCGTCTGTCCGTCCGTCTGTCCATCTGTTTCTATGCTATCTCTTCCGTCAGTTTTAAAGCTATCTTAACCAAACTTTGCACGAAGTCTTTTGGAACAAATATGCTGCACATTCGTCGGAACCGGCCAGATCGGATGACTATAGCATATAGCTGCCATAGGAACCATCGGTCGAAAATGTTGTTTTAGTGAGAAAAACTTGTTTGTCTTCAACGCAAAGGTTCCAAACCTGGTATTTATAAGTTTTTGTATGATTTCACATAATTCCACCAAGTTTGATAGGACAACTATATAGTAAAGCTGCCATAGAAATTGGGTATACAAAATGTATACAGGAGGCCTTGTCAAACAAATTTACATTGGCCGACATTTGGTCAGTGGATTCAGGCTACTAATTTATATAAATTATACAAGGGTATATAAACTTCGGTCGAGCCGAAGTTAGCTTCCGTCTATTTTTATACTCTGTACCGAAGGTACATAGAGTATATTAAGTTTGTGCAAAAGTATGTAACAGGGAGAAGGAATCGTTTCCGACCCTATAAAGTATATATATTCTTGATCAGCATCAACAGCCGAGTCGATATAGCCATGTCCGTCTGTCCGTCTGTCTGTCTGTCCGTCTGTCTCATTGTATAATCGCACAGATCTCAGAGATGGTAAGAGATAGAAGTTAGACATGTATGGACAAACACTTCTTATTCTTTCAGGCAGATCAAGTTTATTTTCAATTTTTGCCACGCCCCCTCCCGCCCCCTCAATTTGGAAAAAACGTCATATCTCCTACAGTTTTGAAGATAGATCGTTCGTACCTTCTAGAGATACCTTGTAAACAAAATTATTTTTTTTTTTTTGTGCTGAAGGAATGATAAAGATCGGATGAACGATACTTAAGTTACGAGCAAAAAACGGCCAGTAAACACAGAACTCCACCCCACCCACCACCGCAGCATTCTATTGAAGGGCAATCTTAGTGAGAGAGAGAGAGAGAGAGAGAGAGAGAGAGAGAGAGAGAGTGAAACTTAGAGATGAGCGCGTATAACTCGTGAGCAAATGCGAGCTGCGACGTTAAGGGTACAGAGTATGTTATAGTCGGGCTTGACCGACTTTCTTTCTTGTTTTTAGTTAGTTTGCTCTCTCACTCTCGCACTCGGTTTTTAAGTATAACCCGTACCAAAGACTTGTAGAAATTATAGATGACGCATGTGAAACAAAAAACGATTTTCTTGTGAGATGACATTGCATTCCAGTTTTTGCTTCTAGCTGCCTTTACGAGGAATATATTTTTTGAAATTTAGCTATACGTTTTAATAAATGGGTGTTGCCTGAGAGCAAAGACTTGTAGAAATTATAGATGCCGCATGCGAAAGAAAAAAACGAATTTTAATGGGAGCTGACATTGGATCCCAAAAAAAATAAATTAGAAAGTTTGTATGAGATGCGGTATCTACACTCAGAAAAAAAATCGTTCTAAATGTACCGAAAACGTGTATTTTCGTTCTCAATAGTAGGGTAAGTCCGTTTCTTCTTATACCGAGAACACCGGCTTGTTTATGAACGAATTTTAAAGAACTCTTTTCTAATTTTAAGAACTCTCCGTTCTTGTTTTTGGAACCGATAAAGACCGTTCTAATAAATACAGACAAAAACAAATATTAACCACATTAAGGAGTGTGGGTGGTGGTGGAGACGAGAGGAAAAGGAGGGGGAGGATTTACTACTACTACTACTCTGCACATTTTGTTACTCACTTCAATTTCTTTTTTTTTACCTTACCTTAGTGGGGGACTCGAACTCGGGACCTTGCATGACTTAATACACAAGGACGAAGCGGCGCTTAAATCATACTTAAAGCACAGCAGGCAAAAGCACTTAGCCCTTATAACTGGCTTGGACACCGTACCAACAACGAGTGGCGTGGAGTAGAGGATGAGATGTGGCCTCTCAACGTTGAAGTAGTGGGTTCAAGTCGTGTAGTGGCAGATTTTTCTTTTTTTTTTTTTAGATTTTTTAATATTTTTATTTTTTAATTATTTTGGTTTATTATATTATTTTAGGAACTTAAATTATATCCTTAGACAATTTTTTTTTGGTAATAATATAACATAATTGATGCTTAATATTGAATACCGACGAACGGTCATATTTCAAGACACAATTTAAGAACGAGTTTTCTTAATTGGTTCGTCGTTTTAGAACGTATGGTATATTTTTGAGAACGTGGTCTTGATTTAAGAACGTAAAAGCTGAGAACGGAATGGGTATAAAAGTAAGAAATTTGTGCTACCTTTTAGAACGCCATTTTTTTTTTGAGTGTATGTACATATGTAGTGTCTTTGCCCGTACCTATGACAATCCGTTCCGGACTAATTCAGGCTGAGTTGTACTTAACATTTTATTAATCCTACTGTCAGGCTCAAATCACATTTTCGTACTCTTTACCAGGGTACACAGAGTATATTAAGTTTGTGCAAAGGTATGTAATCATTTCCGACCCTAAAAAGTATATATATTCTTGATCAGCATCAACAGTCGAGTCGATATAGCCATGACCATATATCCGTCCCTATGAATGAGAAAAGATGGTAAGAGATAGAGGTTTGTCATGTATGGGACATTTATTTCTTATACCCGCTCCCGCAATTTGAAAAAAAAAACGTCATATAGATATTACAGTCTTGTAGAAAAATGGTTTGTACCTTCAACAGAAATTTAATAATCAAGATTATTTATCCCGCGAAAGGAATGATAAAGAGTTATAAAAAAAACAAACAATTATGCTGGAGAGCATCGGCCGCAACGGCGATAGGTCGCACTTCACACACTTTATGGCTTTATTACCACATTCTGTGGCTTCTAACTTAAATTTATCAGATATATAGAAGTTTTGGGGAGTACAGAGTATATCATAGTAGGGCTTGACCAAATTTCTTACTTGTTTTTGCTTTAAAATTGACCGGCATATTTTTTCTGTTTGCAAACTAATGTATATAAACAAGACGTTTCGCTAAAGTTTTCGAGGGCGACAATTTTAGTAAACTTTAGTTTCTATATTTTCATGACATCTTTGAAAATTTATTAAAGCGGAGAAGCTAATTGGATTTAGTTACAAGGCATAAAACTCGACACAGAAAGTAATAGTGCAGGTACATTAATGCGTTCTTGATTTTTAAAGAATTATCTTGGAAATCTAGTTAAAATTCATCTCATTCTGGGTCTTATAGGCAAGCAAGTCGGGATAAGTAACTGAACGTAAATAGTAGGAACATTTTCAAAGTTTAACTCTTTTATCAAGAAAGTCGGAATCAAAAGTTCATTCTTGGAATAAGAAATTCGCTCATGGATCAATAAAGTTCATTCTAACCGTACTACTTACTTTAACATTCTTTCATCCAATTACGAAATTCTCAATTTTTCTCTATTTTTTCTATTTTGTTAATTTAAAACCACAAATATTATTAATTTTAATTATTATTACACTGTGCAACACGTAAAAGTTGATTAAGTCGAGAACAAAAAATTCTAAAATTGTATAATGGTAGTACAAAAACCTTCGCTGGGTTTGGTCTGGTTAGCTGCCGTTTTCTTTTTATTGCTCTTTGAAATTATCAGCTTCCGATTGGGATTTGCTAATCCATATTTCGTAAGCTATTTGAAAATTCGCTTTGACGTATTAAAGGAAGTTGTTGCTCTTGGCTTAGCTTACAAAGCATTTCTAAGTAGATAGTCAAAAAAGTCACATCTTTATACTCAAAATTACAAAAATATCTTAAAATCATCATGTTTTCCCCTCATTTTGTACAGTTTTTCAACTCTGTCTTAAAAACTGTAACGATTTTGACTAAGCAATGCAGGACAAAAACGTAGCTTAGACTAAAATAAACTAACGATTCGAACATACGAACTTCATTCGATTGGTTCTTCATATAGTTACGAGCCTTAAGCATGTAGAATTGTAACAAAAACTCGAAAAATGTCAATTTTTGGTACCAATTGACTGACACAGTCAAAAATTTCGATTGTTTTGTATTAAATCAATAAAATAGTATAAGGTTGGCAAAAAAGTCTTGCGGTATTTTTATTGAATTTTCAATTGTTCATAAAATTGGTTATAATAATGCGATTTAAGTCAAATATGCGCCGTTTTGTTCGATGACGAGTTCCCAACGAGATGCCAACTTCATAATACCCCTCTTATAGAAGCTCGCTTCCCTATTGGCAAAAAACTCGGAGAGCCAATTTTCACTTGTGGCCAACTTCCGACTACCAAGCTCGTTCGCCATGGACAGAAATAGGTGGTAATCACTTGGTGCGAGATCTGGACTATACGGTGGATGCAAAAGAACCTCCCATCCGAGCTCCCGGAGCTTCTGGCGCGTCACCAAAGGTGTGTGTGGCCTGGCGTTGTCCTGATGGAAGACAATTCGGCCTCTGTTGATCAAAGATGGCCTCTTCTGCATGAGTGCTGCATTCAAGCGGTCCAGTTGTTGGCAGTACAGGTCCGAAATGAGCGTTTGGCCATAGGGGAGCAGCTCATAGTGGATGATTCCCTGCCAATCCCACCAAACACACAGAAGAACCTTCCTGGCCGTCAATCCAGGCTTGGCCACCGTCTGGGCAGCTTCACCGCTTTTCGACCACGACCGTTTGCGCTTCACGTTGTCGTAAGTGACCCACTTTTCATCGCCAGTCACCATCCGCTTCAAAAACGGGTCGATTTTGTTGCGATTCAGAAGCGATTCGCATGCATCCATACGGGCAAAAATGTTTCTATGCGTCAAGTCGTGTGGCACCCATACATCGAGCTTCTTTTTGAATCCAAGCTTCTTCAAATGGTTTATAACGGTTTCATGACTCATGCCCAGCTCTTGGCCGATGCTACGGCTGCTACTATGCCGGTCTCTTTCGATCAATTCAGCGATTTTATCGCAATTTTCGACGACAGGCCTTCCGGACCGTGGCGCATCTTCGATCACCTCTGCACCAGAACGAAAACGTTGAAACCATCGTTGTGCGGTGGAAATGGAAACTGTATCGGGTCCATAAACTGCACAAATTTTATTGGCAGCATGAGATGCATTTTTTCCTTTATCGTAGTAGTATGTACTGTAAAATATGCCGCATTTTCTCTTTATTTTGCTCCATGTTTGCGACGCTATAACTCACGAACGACTAAAAACAAACAACAATAAATCAAACACGTGTTAGCGCGTGAAAAGAGCTTTCCAAAAAGCTCTAGCGTGAACCGATGCGACGAATACAACTAGAACTACGCGCTTGCAAAGACAAGCTTGCGGAAATACCGCAAGACTTTTTTGACAACCTTATAAATAGTAAAAAATTAAATTTTTGTTACTTTTTTTTATCAAAAAAATAAGTTTGTTGGTTCGTTCTAAGAGTTTGTTTATTGTGGTATAAGCTACAACTTTGTTCCAGATGAAGTTGAAAAACTGCAAAAAAGTGGTCAAAACTTGTTATTTTGAGTAATTTTTGTGATTTATAGTATGAAGATGTAAGTTTTTTGATTTGCTACAAAGAAATGTTTTGTAGGCCAAACCAAGAACAACAACTTTGCTCAAGACATAAAAGTAAAATTCAAAATAGTTTACGAGATACGTAATCGTTAATCCTGCTTTGAAGCTGAAAAGTTGAAAGTGGAATAAAAAGAAAGCGACAGCTAATCAGATCAAACACAGACAGGGTTCTTATACTACCATCATATTCTTTCACAATTTTTTGGTCTCGACGCGATCAACTTTTTATACTCTGTACCGAAGGTACATAGAGTATATTAAGTTTGTGCAAAAGTATGTAACAGGGAGAAGGAATCGTTTCCGACCCTATAAAGTATATATATCCTTGATCAGCATCAACAGCCGAGTCGATATATACATACATACATATACATATCTCCTACAGTTTTGGAGATAGATCGTTCGTTCCTTCTAGAAATACCTTGTAAACAAAATTATTTATCGATTTGCTAAAGGAATGATAAAGATCAGATGAACGATACTCAAGTTATGGGCAAAAAACGGCCAGTTAACAGTTTTATCTGACAAGCTCTTGATTTAAAAAGAGTCGATCTTGGTTCTGAGTCTGTCAGTTTGGATCGGTTCAGAACTGGTCGTAGCACATAAAAGTCATTTGGAAAAGTTTTTATAGAATTGGATAAAAGGGTGTCACCCGCAGTCTATGGTTTTTCATTGAGATGTAAAATTAAATTTATTCGAAAAAACAGCAAAAGAACAGAGAAGATTGCTGTGTTATTTCACACATCTGCATTTTATATTTAAAATATTTTGTAATAAAGGACATTTGCCAAAAACTATAATAGGATAACTTTCTATGGTGCATTGACAAACCGTATCCCATTTAAATTCATACGCGTAGCGGTAACTATTGAAGTCAGTTGAAGTCAAAGTCAGCGCCTGTCAACTACGTGACTTCTAACCCACTGACGAGAACAAACTTGTCGCGCATATGTTGCCGCCACAACAGATGCCATTTTCAATGTAAATATTTAAACAATAATAAGTTCGCAGAAAAACGCTGCGGAAACTCTACTGTTGCCATGCGGCAGCATTTGACACAGGCACAAAAGTTTTGTTATCTTTTCACCATGAAAATAGCATGAAATTGGTCGGATGGGAGGGTCTGGGGAAGTTGAAAGCATTGCACGTGCTCTAATCGTGGCAGACAGCCCAGGTATACAAAAATGGAATGAATGTACATTGAGTTAGACAACGTATCGCATTTCGGGTTTTTCAATTAGCGTTAATTTCAGTGCAACACGAACAAAGAATGCAAACTGAAACTCAATAGCAAGGAGTGTGATGTGTGTACGTGTGTGTCTTTGTCACAATAAACTTGATGGATGTTTAAATAAAGGCTGAACTTAAAAGAAGTATAGGAGGAGATGGTAATGGGTGTGCCTTGGGAGTGTTGCATCAAACATACAAAACATCTAAAAATATTAAGTAAAAGTGCCCCGACAACATAAAACGGAGTCATTAACGGAGTCAGTAATGTACAATTATATGGTAGTATGTATTCCATATTCATTATGGAATGTAATGAATCGAAAACGTTTTTAATTATTAACGGCTAAATTAATGGCTAAATTTGGCGGGACCATTTTTCGAATTGAATCATTATCGGACAAGTAATCGAAAGAAAATAATTCTACTAATTCTATTTTTTTGTTGCTGGTCTCACTGCGGCATTTTGACAACCTGTTAGCCAGCTCAAAATGGCTGTACATTTAAGTAAAATATTTTTAATGAAAACGGGTTGATGTTGTCATACTTTGACTACAAAAAAATAACATTTAGTCACTGAATAGAGATTAAATAAACTGAGTGCACAGTCACTGAACATATCAGTGAACCAGTGACTGACCAAAGAGAATGAACAAATCACCGAACAAGTAACTGAGCAAGAGTGTCTGAACAAGTCACTGAACCAATCTTTGAGCAAAAGAAACTGAACAAACTGAAGAAACTTCAGTGAGAGCACCGAACAAGTTTCACTGAAAATAAAGAACAATTGAAGAAGAAAGTGTTCAATTGCTCAGTTTAGTGAACAACCCAACACTAGTTTGATTAGGCTATTAGTGACTTTTAAAAAGTTTTAAGGTGCAAGCTTTTTAGGTTCCTTTCATTGACTTCTGAGCGTTTTATCTCATAAATCCTAGAAAACTTACAAGCCAAAAGGTTCAGCAACTCTGATAAAACTGTAATAGGTAATAATTCTTGGTTTTATAAGTATCAGTACGAAATTAACACTGCCAAAAACAAGTAAGTTGCTTAAAATTGAAAATAACTTAAAACTTAACTTAAAACTAGTAAAGCAAAATTGTTTGCATTGACAGCCTGATCAGCCTGTTTTTCCAAGCGTTCGTACGTTGTTTGGCATTAAAATAAACGCGCTAATATCTGTGTGAATCAAAGAGAACAGAAACTGCTTTAACTTTTGGGAAACACAATAGTTTAGTTTATACATAGGACAATAAAGTGTATGTTCTTAGAAGCTGCACAGGAAAAAAATGGGTCGCTAAAATCAAGCTGAAAAAATTGATTTGATCTCGACCTTCGGATTGAAATTTCAAGTTGAAAGTCAAATAATCCTGCAACCTTCAATGAGTTCGAAACTAAACTAAGAAAATCTCTCTCACTAATACAGTCAGGCTTAATGGGCTCACACACAACTTATGCACTCAGACAGAACATAGAGAATTTCACTCTTGGATCGAGAGTGTTCTCAAAAGTACGGTAAGAGTGAAAATTCTTGATCCAAGAGTGAATTTTCTACAAATAAAAGAAGAAAGAAATATTATTATAAAAATATTGTCGCAACGTATGGCGCACCAGCAGTATGTGTGGCTGCTGGTGCGGGAGGTTGTGCGTTCGATCCCGTCTCGGACCATCAAATAGCAAACATTTTTTCTTTCTTTAGAAAAAAAGCTTTTACACACCCGGTCACCTTCACCAGCTACTGGCGCCAGCTGTGAAGTATAACAACTTACCATGAAAAGCAAAAATTCTCTATATATTGCCGTTCGGCGTCAAACTGTAGGTCGGTCCCTTTCTCTTGTGCGAAATATTATAAGCACACATGCCAAGAGTTTCAGAGAAGCTTGGTCCTGGCCGCCCTCCTTTGGAGGTGCTGTTTGAGCCAATTTTACATTTTCTATAAAAACATTATAGGGTAGGGAGGGGGATTGGGAATGAGAGATACTACTCCCCCACCCACGCACTTTTTTCTAAGCTGTGATTGATTTTGAGATAGCATTACATTTTTTTTTAGATTTACTTTAGTGAGTCTTGAACTCGAGACCTCGAAAACTGAAACACACACAGACGACCGCACCTTAGCCCACTCGACTATTATCCATAAGCAAGACATGGCGTCAAAACCATAGTTAAGAATGTACGCAGTTGTACCGCAGACATCACACAACGAAACACACATTGACAGAGCTTGCTCTAATGAGAGTAATAACCGATTGCGCTCTTCTCTCAGTAGTTTCGCACACACTCCTCTACCATGAAAAACGAAACTGTGAGAGCGTGTTCAACTCTAATCTCTCAAAGTTTGCTTGCTCAACTCTGCTCCGATATTTCTCCTCACTCCGATTTTTTCAAAAGCGTTCGAACTCAAATTATTCGTTCTACTTTTTTCTTAGTGTGACCAGCTGGCCAGTTGCTTATATGTCATCTCTTTGATATTCATACGGTTTTCAGCAAACTTGGCAAAATTGTGCTGAAGCAATGTGACACTTATGTGATATCTGAAAAATACCCCAGTTCATTGTGAGTTGTCTGTCAAGAAACTCAAATGAGAAACTTAAATGAGAAGTTCGGAAAAGTCTTTGAGCTTCACCACAGAAGCGATAATGCGAAGCTTAAGAGGACTAGCAATACACGAGGCATTGGACTACTGGATATACAAACTGAGAGTACAAGCCGAGTGGGGTACCACAACACAAAAAGATACTAAAGTAAGGGCGAAAGGGCGAAAAGGGTCACCAATGCGACATCCAAGCAAGGAGGCAGCGCAAAGAACTGCCCAACGTCTTCGTGCGACAGGCACCATGGCGCTACAAGCTACGGACACAGCATCATGGGTAGAGTGATCAAAAGTAGCACTGACTACTTGATCCCAAAAACCATCTTCACAGGCGTATCAGCACTTCTGGGACCAGAAGACTGACCTATAGGCCCAGGAAGCAACGCATCTTTTCACAGACGGTTCAAAGATGGCCTTCCAGACGAAAGTCTTCGCAATAAGGAAGCAGCGGAACTGGTAGAACTATACGCACCAAACAATCAAATAAACATATACGTCGACAGCCAAGCAATGCAGGGATGCGCTATTAACAAGCAACAGATTCCCTGAGCACCTCTAGAAAAGTACAAATCTATTGGATTCCCAGCCACCGGAGCATTGATGGAAACGAAATGGCGGACAGTCTTGCAAAAGCCGGAACTAGGTGGATTTGCTGCATTTGCTTTGCTCATGTTCAATGCTAACCATCTAGATGAATTTCGAAGCAATCTACTTCATCCTCATTTATTTCAAAACCATGTACATGCGTATGCAAATTAAGTATTTTAATGTATCCGCGCATATGGTCACACTGAAAAATATTTGAAAACAAAAACATCTGCTGCTAAACACAGTAAAGTCTGAATTGTTATTAAGTAAACCAAAAATGGAAAAAATTGGATGTGCCTTTAAAATACAAGAACACCTGCAGACATTGCAGAAATTACAGATGCACATTCTGATTCCCCTAGTTCATTGCTTAAGCTAAGTTTACACATCCAAATAATTTGGCTAAATTTTGATAAAAATAGCCATGATTAAAGATTTTACAGCATTAAAAACTAAAACTATGGTTCCATACACAAATAATTTAATCAACTATGGCCGGAAAGTTCCACAATTTGGCCTATATAGCCCAATTTTCATGAAAATTTGTCCAAATTATTTGCCAGTGTAAACATAGCTTTCGACCTACTGCTTAATCTCCCATCATAGTAAAAAGTCGTTCCAAAAGAAAAACCTTCTTACAGAGAGTAAAATTCTTGCTTTAATTTTTAAAATCGGCGCGCAATAAGAAAAACAATAATCAACCGAGTGCAGAGGTGCTGCCAATCTAGTGTTATACCATTCCAGCCCTCCCGGTGTGACCGTGGCGCAGATGCCCGAATTTATAATCAACCTACATGAGACAACCAATTGCACAAAAACCACCTAGTTGCAAAATCTAGATGGATTTCGAATTGAGCAAAAACATGAACATGAGAAAACGGCTCTAAACATACCTATCTCCGTACAGACGCTATACAGCAAGATTGAAGAGATAGCGGAGAAAGAAGCAGAGGAAAAGTGGAACAACACAAACTATGTGCAAGACAAGAGACAAAAAACTCACGCACTATATGCTACAGCTCCAAAGAAGAGACTGTAGACTGCTTATAGGCATACACTGCCTAGCAGCTGCTCACGCGAAAGCTAGGCATCACGACAGCGGTCACTTGCGGGGAACACACATCTAGAGCTGCCCAGCGATCGCTACGATAAGATTAAAACATATTCACTCCATTTCACCTTTTTGGAAGAGGCGGCCAAGAATTCTCACAAACTATTGGCATTTGCCAAAGCGTCAAAGATCCTCTTGGATTTTTAAAGGTACCTAAAAAAGCACTCGGCCTCACTAAGGACCGTAAGGTCTACTACCTACCTACCTTTATTAAACTTGGTGAAATTATGAAAAACACAAAAAACTTATAGCCGATTTCCACATACGCGCGTTCTGCTATCGATTGCACTATCTTTCGATAAATCCAAAAAGGTGTTTCTAATGCGTGCAGCGTCCACTTTCGCATCCACAACAGCTGATCTGGTCTGTTAGTTTACCTTTGTGCATCAATCAAAATGAATTAAAGTAAAGTGAGTTTGTTTTGCTAAATGCAATTAAAAAGCAAAAACTGAAGTTTATGCTGTTAAAAAAAAGGTTTTGCAAGTGCTGATCGAGTGTGCTGTGACGAGCGTTGCGCACAAGAAGTCCCACCCACGTAGCATTTGGCATTTGTAAGCTAGAAACAATTAAATTAGTATTCCAGTTTTGATTTCATTATTATTTTTAGCCGGTTCCTATTGAAAGACACACGATTTTCAAGGAATTCTTTCCTGTGGATGGCAAATATTTCAGACTTTAGTGAAGTTGCTGTCTGGAAATTTTCGGTGTCCAACCCTTCTGGACCGCTTGTCCGTCACTCTTTTTACGCTTGGTTCATCAGCAGAATAGTGATCGATTGGGAGGCTATTTGGATTATCTAAATTCAGATGGTCTAATTTTATTCCCAGGTGGCGAGCATTCTGTCGGATGGCCCGCACTTTGCCTGCTCCTTTCTGAAACAAATATGAATGACATTACAAATAATTGCATCTCTACCTGTACTTTTTGGACAGCATTTGATAAACTTTATTTAAATAAATCAACAATATTTAAACAAATTAACATTCCGCCAATTGTTGTGACAGCTGGGGTTGTTATCAAAATGTCATCGATATCGGTTCTTAAAGATATTCATCGTATAAATTTGACAAAACAAGTTGGCAGTTGGAGCGTTCACAGTGGACACAACTTATTGCCGCCAACTCACCACCCCGCTCGGCCATCAACTGACTTCTTCTTTGTATGGAGTTCAACGCGCTATTATTAATAGGAAGTTACAGGACGCTTGCACTGATAATAAACAAGTTTTTCTTACTTAAACTAGTTTTTACACACGCTCCTATGAATGCTATGATCATACCATTTGGATCAAAGTTTGTTGAATTGTGTGAAAATATATGAAATGAATAAATGCCAAGTTTAAAGACAATTCAATTAAAACCAAAAAAGTTTTTCTAACTAGAGAACCTTTATGTAAAAGCAGCTATACTATATAGTGGTCCGAGTTTAACCAAACTGGGCGGAATTATGAAACAGCATAAAAAACTTATAAATACGATGTTTGGGAACTTTTTCATTGAAAACTATAAAGTTTTTCTCACTAAAACTAGTTCTTAGACCTTTCGTTTCTATAGTAGCCGACCATAACATATAGGTTTACCTATAGATATGTCAAAAATTAGTTAAAATTAAGTAGTTAAAAAGTGGTTCAGAGTGATCTGAAACCTTAGCAATGTGTTTAGTATTTGAGCATCGACAAAGTAGTACAAAACCTTACCGAATCATTCGACACCAGAACAGGTTTTAGGCAGTACAAAATCAGTAAATCTGTCCCTCTCATTCATAATGAGCTCAGTGCAGTCTCTTTTTATTTATACAACAATTGCTCTATAAATTGTATCCCGACTACAGAGTGGTTCCCCTTTTGTCGCCCCAAAAAAAAAAGTCATTTGCATAAACGTCAATCATACGCCGTGTGTGTCACGATGCTTGTTTTTTTTCTTCTTCACTTGCGAGCTTTGCCAGCATTGGAGTACAAGTTGATAAATTCTTTTGCCATGTTATGGCACGAGTCCCTCGAGCTAACCACCCCAACACACCCAACATATGTTCAATGGCAACGCAAATTTCGCTACTCGATTTGCGTTTTATTTCAAAATTGAATTTGAGCACTGATTATATTTTTTCTTTTTTTTCTTTTCTCAGCTTTGGGGTTGGCTCCACGTGCTGTTTGCACTCTCCGTTTGCCAGGGGTGCATAAATAAGCGCCACTCAATTATGCACGCTGAGGGTGAAAGCGGCTATAATCCTTTATCCTGGTACCTGTGACGTGTCGATTTGATTTGCTTTGCAATATATTTTTTTGAATTATGCTGACAAGGACACACATATGGGCATTGACAAACGATTTTTATAAGCTTGATGTTTATGCTTAATGTGCCCAATCCCACACAAAATCGATTTTGAGTCGAGTATCGGCACTTAAAGTGCCTTGCCTAGGTTTAATATCAAGAACAGCCTCTGGCTCTGCTGTAAGTTGAGCTGACAATTAACTGCTTGATGGCACATTTTTTTGCCAGTTCTTTTTGATCCTCATTAGCAGAAACTTAAAACCTTTTTTCTTTGGGCTTAAATCAAATATTTCATTGGAAGTGGAGAGAAATTTAAATGTGTTCCATTTGATTTTATATTGCCATTTGCCTTAGAGGTTTGTATGTAACATTTAATTGCAAATTTCTGTTTTCGGTTCCTCTTTTGCTCCTTCATTTCATTTTGAGCTCATTAAAAGTTAAACAAAAATTGAAGTGGTCGCGGATATTCGACGATTTTTTTAAAGCAATTTGTTTTGAATAGTTTGTCCTCCGGCAAAAGATGTCTTTTTGATGATCCAGCCAATTAAGTAAAATAATTACATGTTTTCGCTTGCAAAAATTGTAATATAATTTATCAAAAGAATGAGGAGAGAAATGTACAGAGGGTGTAATTAAAAATTCTCCACAAAGACGCCCACAAATAAAGAATCGAAAATTGAACAAAAAAATACCAACCGGATGAGTGAGTCGAATGATGGACTTGGGCCATTGTGAGATGCGTATGCATCAACGTGCTCAAATTGATGGAAAAATGTCAGCAACAGTTGCCGTCGTTAATCGAAAATGAAAATATAAACTCATTCAGAGCTTTAACTGAGAATCAAATTAAAATTGCGAAAACATCAAGCACGCATGCATATGTACATGTAGTCACATATTTACATAAGGGCGGTTCGAGAAGTATGCGTCCTAACGTTTTGATAAGTGATAGAAAGTATCAACCTTATAAGGAAATTCAGTAATATTTTGGAAGCCATCCAAAGTATGTTTGTATATTCATCAAAATCAGATCACACAGCAAGAAAGTCTTGAGAAAGTCAAGAAGTAAAGCTGTTCAAAATCATCAATTACAAGCAAATCTGCCATCGTACTCCAGCAGACTCTTGCTTATTAACCTTCCTTCGTTAGCTAATCGTAGAACAGCCCTAGGATCGGCTCATCTGTTGATGCTGATCAAGAATATATATACTTTATATGGTCGGAAATGAATCCTTCTGCCTGTTACATACATTTGCACGACTTTAGTATACCCTTTTACTCTACGAGTAACGGGTAGAAAAGATACATAATTTAATTTACAGAAAAAGTTACAAATATTCATTTCTAATAGCGGTTCTATATTTTAGCTCCTGTTGTAGAAAGGAGGATAATGTTGAAACGGCTTCCCAGATGGGCACTTCTTAACTCAGCTAAAATTGGGCATACCACAAGCAGATGCATGACGTCTTCAGTTGCGTGCAAATTACAGAGGCTACAATCTGTGTTAACAAAGCTCCAGTGCGGCCTGTAGTTGAGACTAAGCATCTCACAGCGTGCCCGACATGTAAGTGAGATTGCTTGAGTGTCATGACTGTCATGAAAATAGTTGAGCGATTCCAGATTCAGCTCTAATTTTTTGTAAGTGTTTCGGACCACACTTTGCCTGGCTTGACTTAGAAAAGAGTCTCTTTCTCTGCTAACAGATTTCTCCAACAGCAATTGGTGAGATGTTTCACATGATCCGACGCTTTTAAGGTCTATGGATACCTCATGATCCTGAAATAAGGACTGACAATTTTCAAAAATTTGTGTTTTTTCCGACAGCATCATAGCAGTGACTGTTTTGGCTAGTCTACAATTCGGCATATCCATATCTTTCCGTATAAGAATAATGAAGACAGGCCGGTTTCTAAGTGGAGCGCATAGTTTGGAGTAGTGCGGGGTAGTTTGAATATCCGTTTAATAAACAGCCTTTGCAGTTGCTCCACCTCCTCATATCGGCAGTATCCCCTGACTTGAGATGCAAAGCACGCGGGGAACTCTGCTAGAAGCGCCATATCATCTGCGTACATTAATGCCTTGGTGGTGGTGCCATTAATGTTAACGCCTCCAGGAAGGTAGGTTGTAACGTCGTCGACCTAATGTGAAATCAGAAGTGGGCTAAGAAGGCATCCTTGCTTTACTCCAGTGTTATTTGGAAACTGATCCGAAAGTTGTGGTCCATCCCAAACAGCGAAGGTGCTTTCTTCGTACAGGCTTGAAATCATTTTAATGAAGCGCCTCGATTCTCCAAGGGGGCTTAACTTAAGTAGTAAACTTCTACGGTTAACGGTATCGAACGCTGCCTTGAAGTCTATAAAACAGATATACAGCTTTCGCATTGAGGAGAGGTAAGATTTGGCAAAAACGCTATCGACTGTTGAGTAGCCTCTGCGAAATCCAAATTGAAACTCGCGAAGGCTATTATGATCAGTTACCCAGTTCGAAAGTCATCTTAGCAAAATCGAGTCAAACAACTTCATGGCTGCATTTATGCAGAATATGCCCCTGTAGTTGGAAGCTGATGTAGGGTCTCCTTTCTTGTAGATTGGTAAAAATTAAGCTTTGCCTAAAGCTATTTGGAGTGCTGGCTGCGCGCAGGATCTGTATATAAGCGTGCGTCATCATGTTGATGCACAGCGGGATGGCATTCTTAAAGAATTCGACAGGAACTCGGTCAAGTCCTGGGGTTTTGTTAGGTTTCGCCGTTTTAAAGGCCAAACGCACTTCCGAATTAGAAATGCACGCATCAAGGACTTTCACGGTCGTGTACGATTACTCACAAATAATGTCATTTTGAACTGTTCAGCGAGACTGGAGGCGTCCGCTTGTATGGGAGCTAGAAACTATTTACCTTTAATCTTGCCCAGATGCACAACTAATTATGCCCAGCACAATTGTTTTCGGGTCTTATGTCAAAATTACAATGATCTCTATCACCTGCTCTCAACAGATCTCTCTCTCTTCTCTCTAAAAACTTCTCTCTATAATTATCTCCAGGGAAATCTCTGACCACTCCCAGCTGTGAGTTGGGGCATAGCTTGCCGGACTGGCTAAAAAATCCTCCCACTCCGGGTCAGAGATTTTCCGGTTATTTAGTTTTAGGTTTTACATATTAATTTTTTATTTTTGAAGTTTACTTTTAGATATTTTTCTCTCTATCTCTGTTTTATTTTAATTTACTATATTATCTTAGTTTTTCCCTTGTTCCTACATAACTATAGGTCAGAGTTCCCCAGCGATAGCCCCTGGGGCACGAACATACTCGCCAATTCACACCGAATGCTTGCCGAAGTCATGCATCACTGTGTGTTAGAGAGAGACACAGTCACATTTACGCGCTCTCTGCTTGGGGAACCCTGCTATAGGTTTTGGTTTTTTCTCTCTCTCTCTCTCTTACTATCTCTCTCCCTCTTCTCGATCTCTATATTATTAAAGTTTTGGTTAGCTCTAATAACGTCTCTGACTACAATTGGCTGTGAATAGGGGCATAGCTGGCCGGACGGGCAAATAAAATTCCCGCACCGAGTCGGAGTCGTTATTAGTTTATTTTGTAATTTTATAAGATTTTCTTTGATAGGCTTCATTAGCTCATAAAAGTTTTTTGTAACGTATATACATTTTTGTTGACAGGCTTTTTTTGTCAACTCTAAAAAAATAAATAAATAAGAACTTGAATGCACTCATGGCAGGTTCTAATAGACACATTCTTTTGAATTGCGAATGCTAATTAACTGCTGATATGCCGTCCATCGTACTTTGAGACACTTTAACACTCTACGTATTCTGAAAAATATCGAAATTTAACAAATAAGAACAAACCTTCTTGAATCTGGTCAAACTGGTTCACTTTACTTATGGGGTGATGGTATATTTCGTACCTACACTTAAACATTCTTTGTCTTTGCTTAATTCTTGTCACTGAGATCTTTCCAGTCTTCTTTGATTTAATGCAGAGACCTCATTTTAAGCACGAATTGAAAATAGCTGAACAAACAGGCTGCGCGTTACCTTGATAAAGTAGCGTGCCACCCAAACAACCTCGCCAGACGACTCTTAAGAAGTCGAAGGATCAATGGGATCAGGGCTAGAAGAAAACTCCTTAGGATCCACCCAACCGATCTGGCAATTGGGTCCAGGGTTGTGAGGCTAACGATTAGGAAGTTTCAATTCTGGGTTCGATGGACTTTTACGACCTTTTTTACGACCATTCAGTCTGTGCCATGTAAAACAACTTTTTTGACATTTGTGTTAAACCTAAAATTTGAAAATTTTGATATAAAGATAAAGATTTAAAAAGAAACCATGGATGACCGCTGCCACTTTTAAGCACGATAGTTCTTCATAATTCGCTGGAATACTAGACTTTAACCGATAAAAAGAAATAACATTTTCTAAAATTTAGACTTCATGCCCCACCCATTGCAAGTCGGAACGAAAGCTACGCACAAGACTTAATTCTTGTTCCTCTTTAGTCAGCGAGATCCTTTGTGCAACATATCGAACGTGTAACATATTTCTTGTTTCCCAAGCGAAATTGTAAGCGTTTTCTTTGTTTAAGCAAACCATTACTGTTGGTACTGTATGATGTGAAATTTTGCACAGATTTTTTTTAATTTTCAACAAATTAGAAATAACAAATATATATCAAATTCGGTACAAGCTTAGGATTTTAAATGGATTTGTCTTGTATAAAACGTGTTTGCGGATCTGTTTCTTGAAGCATTGGAACCATATTTTATTCAAATGTTAAAGAACTAGAAATAAGGGTCGATGACGATTTTCAACATTTTCATAATTTTATTAAATGGCCAATAAAATCCGCGAAAAAAGGTCAAACGAATTTTTTCGAAATTTACTCTTAGATTCAAAACTTTATTAAAGGACATAATTCTTAGCCTGAGGAAAGGTAACTTAAAAAGATAAAGATATTAATCAAAGAAACCTAACTTTGCTCTGTTCCATCCATGATTTAAGCTCCCAAAGCAATGTTTTGAAATATTTTCAGAGCCAACCCACTCGTTTCGAATTCAAGTTTAAAACGTTTTTTTCCATATTTTTGTCCTTGTCCCCAAAAGCCTAAACTTATCTATTTATCACAGAGTTTGCATCCAATTCGTTGCACAAGTTTTCGAATTGAAGCTCTTCTATTACCAAGCATTTAATTTGTCAGCTTAATGTAATTTTCCGACCGATCAGTTATATTTTCCCAAATTTCTTGTGTTTGTTTGGCTTGGTACTTGTTGGACTTCCCTCGTAAATGCCTGCAGGTATATAAGCTGCAAAAAGTGTGCATTGTTTTTTCAACTGGCATCATTTCAATTAAGTTAACAATTGTTGGCCAGCCAGGCAGCTGGCCAGCCTATCTACATATAGTATGTATTTGTTCACCTGACTTTTACCGCACATAATTAGTGTCATTGGCAACGGCCGCTGGAGTTGGCTCTGGCTAGCGAGATTGGCTCATTCATTTGCGCTCTTGACAAATTGTGGTAAGGCAGCAGCAGCGACTGATCTTATTACTGCCATATGCCATTAGTAGCAGCATGTACAAAAATATTGTATATACGCCTCGTTGAGCAATGAGAGTGAACTGAAATGCAAAATTATTCTGACAGTGATGATTGTTTTATGGATTAATATTACAGACTAATTAATGAAATTGATAGAATTATTACCATTTGTTAATCAACATGGGAAGTTGAAATGTGTAAAGTAAACATTTGGCGAATAGGCAAAGCTCAATTTAAGGCTTCCCAGAACACATAATTTATTGTTTTCTGCTCCAACTTGGGAAAGCGCCGTGTGAAAAGCATGACTTACAATTTATTAAGCAATTATAAAAATTTCCTTTATTTTTGGACTAACTATTGGCCGGCTTTATTATGTTGTATCTCAAGTGATATTCGTCTTCACCACGGCAGAACATAAGCGGATATTGCTGTTTATCATCCGATCAACGAAGTCGTAAACTGTTGTTGATGAGCTCATTGTGTTGATGAGCTCATTTGCTTCAACTGCTGGACTTTTTCTTATTTCGTTGTGTTAAAGATAGTACAACGCATGTTTCGGAGATATGTGTGTTCTTGATCTGGATGCGGCAACAGCGGTCTAGCAAGATATCAAAATTTACCATTAATCTGTATAGTTCGAGGCAAATTCTGTAAATTTTGTCTTATGTTGGTGTTTGTTATATAGTGATGTTTTGTGAATTGTGTGTGTCAAAGAACGGCAGCGGTGTATCGCAATTTTTTGTCACCACAAAATACTCTTATTTATAAAGTGATGCGATCTAAATTATACTTACATACAAAATACAATGCGTATATGCAATCATGAAGGGCAAAAATTATATTTTGTTACAATTGATATATGAATTTGGATAATTAATATATATGAATATCGTAGACACCACATTACTACCGCATTTCATTAATCGTAGTTAACAAAGGAAAATATTTGTGTTTTAGAAGCGTGCTGACAATGTAAGTACGTAGCTCAGAGGGTATGTTTACGAATCAAGAAACAATTAATTCAAATGTTTGGGTTTAAAATCCGCAGATTTCTTTTTATTTTTTTCATTTTTATTATTTTAATATGCGTGGCGAAAAATGGAATGAATGAAGAAGACCCCATTTCGACGATGAATTCATCTGAAAGTTTATCGTCTTCGTCTCTACAAAATAGGCCAAATCCTCGTTATACAGATAGCGTTTTTTTTTCAGATCTGCTTCAAGGGACAGCGGTGACAACATAAGAGACTTCTCGAGAAGAAATTAATAGGTATGCGCGAGACATCGTAAAATGTCGTAGGGTAACATTATCACGGAGATGAGGAAAAGACTAGGTCCGGAAACTGCGGACAGTATTATATTTCTTCACTCCTATCAAAAAAATGTTAGTCACACTTAACATAATTACCATATACACAATGGCATGATGTAACGTACAAAACAGTAATTCCAATGAGGTATCCTAGGCCAGTTACGTTTCGTTTGGATTCTTGTTAAATTTTTCTTTGCGGCTAGCAAAACAGCCTGTGGGAGGTTCGTTGAAACCTAACTAAAGCCAAACACTCAATAGACATATATATAAGGTTGTCAAAAAAGTCTTGCGGTATTTCCGCAAGCTTGTCTTTGCAAGACAACGCTAGAGCTTTTTGGAAAGCTCTTTTCACGCGCTAACAAGTGTTTGATTTATTGTTGTTTGTTTTTAGTCGTTCGTGAGTTATAGCGTCGCAAACATGGAGCAAAATAAAGAGAAAATACCGTAAAAATAATATTTTACAGTACTTCTACGATAAAGGCAAAAATGCATCTCATGCTGCCAATAAAATTTGTGCAGTTTATGGACCCGATACAGTTTCCATTTTCACCGCACAACGATGGTTTCAACGTTTTCGTTCTGGTGCAGAGGTGATCGAAGATGCGCCACGGTCCGGAAGGCCTGTCGTCGAAAATTGCGATAAAATCGCTGAATTGATCGAAAGAGACCGGCATAGTAGCAGCCGTAACATCGGCCAAGAGCTGGGCATGAGTCATCAAACCGTTATAAACCATTTGAAGAAGGTTGGATTCAAAAAGAAGCTCGATGTATGGGTGCCAACGACTTGACGCAAAGAAACATTTTTGCCCGTATGGATGCATGCGAATCGCTTCTGAATCGCAACAAAATCGACCCGTTTTTGAAGCGGATGGTGACTGGCGATGAAAAGTGGGTCACTTACGACAACGTGAAGCGCAAACGGTCGTGGTCGAAAAGCGGTGAAGCTGCCCAGACGGTGGCCAAGCCTGGATTGACGGCCAGGAAGGTTCTTCTGTGTGTTTGGTGGGACTGGCAGGGAATCATCCACTATGAGCTGCTCTCCTATGGCCAAACGCTCAATTCGGACCTGTACTGCCAACAACTGGACCGCTTGAATGCAGCACTCATGCAGAAGAGGCCATCTTTCATCAATAGAGGCCGAATTGTCTTCCATCAGGACAACGCCAGGCCACACACATCTTTGGTGACGCGCCAGAAGCTCCGGGAGCTCGGATGGGACCAACTGATTACCACCTATTTCTGTCCATGGCGAACGAGCTTGGTAGTCGGAAGTTGGCCACAAGAGAGTCCTGTGAAAATTGGCTCTCCGAGTTTTTTGCCAATAGGGAAGCGAGCTTCTATAAGAGGGGCATTATGAAGTTGGCATCTCGTTAGGAACTCGTCATCGAACAAAACGGCGCATATTTGCCTTAAATCGCATTATTATAACCAATTTTATGAACAATTGAAAATTCAGTAAAAATACCGCAAGACTTTTTTGACAACCTTATATTATACAAAAATATTTAAGAATCCATTGCCATATCCACAAAATAAAAGATTGTAAGGACCGGAATATCAAATAAAAAGAATAGAGGAAACAATTAAACAAATACATGAACATTTGGCTGAAGGTTATTGTACAGCTGTGATGAGATTGCCGTACCGCTTCTTGACCCACACTACCATGAGCTTTCGAGTGCGAAAATTGTTACAAACTCCCAAAGTTAAGTTATTCTCCTATCTTTACCTTCAAGGAAACATAAAGAAAATTATCATTCCATTTTATAATTTATTCGCAGTTCCTTAAGCCCGATAAACAATTCTAAACAAAAACAATATTAAATTAATTTCATGATCATGGCTTTGTACTAAAATTTAAATCCATTTAAATTCATTAATGTTCTCAATTATGCTATGTAGTAGTTGTTCTTACTTAAGTAATTCTAGACATGTTTTAATAATTAAGTGTAAATGGTAATTTTGTGCATTCAGGAGGTATGTTAAGTTCAACAAAAATAATCTTTATAAATCACCATCAAAAAAACTTATTAAATGTCGCTTTATTTTCAGTAAAATTGTTTGTTTTCCTTTCACTTCATTTGTTCAACCATAATGTTAAATAAAAAAAATTCACTTAAATTGTTCCATTTACTTATTTACTTAGCAATATTCATTTTTCTTTAATAAACTAAATATGAAAAATACCTTGTTAATTAATCATAATTTATTAACTAATCTTTTAATCCAAATTAATTTTGAATAATTTGACAATCCCTGGCTATTTTTCTGGTTATTTAAATTATTTCTATTAGTTTCCCTGTAAGTTATTAGTTCACTTAATTTCTCCCTTAATAATTTTCTTATATGTTTTTTTCAACTCCTCTTCGTTTATTTTTCAGCTGTTTTTTTTTTGGAATATTTACAGTTTATCATCTCAATTTTTGCACAATCACCTATTAAGGTATTTCCACTTTGCTAATTTCTCTTCTGTTTGAATTTTCTCTTAAAATCCCGCTCTCACTTCACTACACATTTATCATGTTGCTTCTATTTCTTTTTCCACTTTAATGAGTTTTAAATTATGACTTTTCTATTTGCATATGTTAACTTTAGATTATTGATTTCTTTAATATTTTTTCTGGCCAATTTTACGCCTTTATAACACACACACTCCTGTTGCACTTTATATAACAAAAATAAAAAAAATAAACAACAAATTTTAAAAAAAATACTTTGCGTTGCGATTTTCACTGATTTCGAGAGGGTTTTCTGGAGCCAAATTTTTGGTTGAAAGATGAACACTTTTTCGACGTTTTGTTTGGTCATCCAGGAGAGCTATTGACTGATCAGTCTGAGGCCATGGGAGGGATGCCATTTTAGGCCTGAGCAAAGGTTGACTGATTCGATTTTTTTGAGGGTGGCTGTCGTCCCTTTGCTTTGCCTTCTCTGCGTCTGAGATAAGGTTCTCTTGAACTGTAATATGCAGACTGAATGTATTCTCACATCACCTTGGGAGAAAGCACGAAGGCTTTTACAACCAGCTGCACAAAAGAAAAGAGAATTTTGTGTTTCTTAGCTGAGGCTTATGCAATCCTCAATGTATGCTTACCAATTGTGGATGCTTCACAGAGCAAAAGATAAGTTATCAGATTGCCTCTGGACTTTTGATATAAAGATTCTGGTATCAATTCAATCAAATGCGAATTAATATTAAGCAAATCAATCGCTTTTTCTATGCAAAACCATTCTTTACATTAAAATGCTAAGGTAGCTTTTGGATATGCACGAAATCTTAGGCGAATAGGTTAGGGAGTAGCGATCCGGAGCAGCTTTTGGATGATGTGTCTTCTGGGCAACGTTTTTTTGTAAAGAGACCGGATGCGGTTTTGACCCGACTTATATACCCTTGAATGGCTCCGGAAATTCGGAAATTGCCATCTTGAAAGTGCTGTCATCGAATTCGCTCTACCATGGTTGTCAAGTGAATCGTACCGCAGATTTGAAAATGCGATCTAATCGAGTACTTTTCTTTGAACTATTTTCGCGACTTTTCAAATTGTAAAATTGTTTAGTTGCTCCACTGAACGTAAGAATTAATATTTTTGCATTTTATTTGTCATGACATCTCAACATAAATTTTTAGCCTCAAAAAATGCATAAATAAAAGTTTAGCAAAATTTATTTTGTATTTTGAAACTCCGCACATTACAATGAAGAATTAGTAAATAAAATAAAAAAAATAATATGAACACGCTACCATAAAAATTTCGGTTTTAATAATATCATTTTCACCATTGATTCAGCGTTAAATAGGGCAGTTTGAGGGAAAGTTTGAAAGTTAATTGAAATATGAAAATATTACAAATTGATTTTGTACTTTTTGATTAAATTTTTTTTCCAATTAGTTTTGTTGTTTTGAATCAAGAGCAGGAATCGCATTGGAGCCAACAACAGTTGGGCTCTGAAAAGCACCGACTTGTATAAAATTGTATATAAAAATGTTTACTTACTCTGCTCTGCGGGGATTCAAGCTCGAGGCCCTTGATGTGAACACAATTGGAACGTCCTCTCTACCACTAGAATTGAATCTACCATCTGCCTAAAATCATGAGACCACTTGTAATTCTCAAGTTCGAATTCCCTGGATAGTTCATATAAATAGCTTAAATAACAATTGGTGATTAAATACGTTTGTAGTTAAATCAAAGTGCATATTATTTGATTTCAATACAAATATTGCAGAGTAAAATCAAATGTGATTGTTATAGTTTTTACTATGCGATTTTTTTCCGATTGTAGAAGCAATTCTGGCAATTAAACCTTGCCGCCCGCGCAGCATAGCCCAGGCTGTTCTGTTTCAAATTTAAATGCATTGTAATGCTGAAAAACGACAGATATCTGACCGATTTGAACTGATGCTTGCGCTCTAGGAGTCCCTTTTTTAAGGCAAAAATGGAAATTTGGATTAATGTATTATTTTTGTACCACAGATTATACAATTTAAAAAAAAAAAAATAGCGGAAAGCTAACTTCGGCTCGACCGAAGTTTATATACCCTTGTAGCTTGTTTAATTTATGAACTCAAGGTCTTAAATGATTTTCGTCGAACATTCTTAACTGAGCTATTTGCCAAACTCAGCAACAGATGGCGCCGCTACTTTGACCATCAGTTTATTATGCGGCTGCTGTACGAAATATTCTTCCGATTTCGACCAAACTCCCCAAAATTGCGTGGAAACCGGTAATATTCATAACTGGAAAGTAAAAAGACGCTAATATTGAAAACATAAAAGTTTTTCTCACTAGGACTACTTTTTCGAATGATCAGCCTATGGGCGCTATATGCTATAGTAATCCGATTTGGATCAAACTTGGCAAAATTTCGTGGAAGCAAATAATATTGATCAGTAACTAAATTGGGAGCGACAGCATTGAAAACAAAAAAGTTTTCTACAAGATTATAAACAAGAAAGAAAGTCGGTCAAACCCGTTTATAACATACTCTGTAGCCTTACCCTCGCATTTGCTCACGAGTCAAGAGAGGCATTCTTAGTGAGAGAGAGAGAGAGAGAGAGAAACTTAGAGAGCGCACAACGCGGTTAACTGGCCGTTTTTTGCTCATAACTTGAGTATCGTTCATCCGATCTTTATCATTCCTTCAGCAAATCGATAAATAATTTTGATTACTAGATTTCTCTAAAAGGTAGAAACCATCTATCATCATGTAGGAGATATGACGTTTTTTCCAAATTGCAAAAATTGAAAATAAACTTGATCTGCCTGCAAGTATAAGAAATATATGCCCCATACATATCAAACCTCTATCTCTTACCATCTCTGAGATCTGTGCGTTGATACAATCGTACAGACAGACAGACGGACAGACGGACATGGCTATATCGACTCGGCTTTATAGGGTCGGAAATGATTCCTTCTCCCTGTTACATACTTTTGCACAAACTTAATATACTCTGTGTACCTTTGGTACAGAGAATAAAAATACAAGTTTAAAGGGCGCGATGAGGCTACAAAGTTAAGCTACAATAAAATTTCAGCAATGAAATCTGTACTACATGAGTCGGGTTGTCAATTTTTAAAATTTGTCAAATTATTTCGATTATGATTTTGTTAAAATAATTCCCAATTTTGAAAAAAAATGAAAAACGGACTTCCCCCATTCTTGGTTGGCCCTTTAAGCCCCGTAGTGGACAAGCCAGATAGCCTACCTTGTAAAAGGACTGTCCTATCTGTACTTTTATTTAACATGACCATAGGAACTGCGAATGCAATTGCCCACCAACTGCAGAATTTATCTGGGGACGCTCAAGCCGTAGTTCAAGACGCATCGTCCACGAAATAGTTGGGCTCTACCAGAAGTATACTGCGTTGTTAATAAAGTGGGTGAGGCGTACAGACGTGAAGAGGGAAATTTTGAATTATCTTTACGCGATACCTTTAATATTGCCCCGCCCAAGCTACGGCTAAGGAGCAAGATGCACAAGAGAAAGAAGAAATGGAAATGGAGACACAGGCTGAGGCATATGAGGTCCAGAGTTCCGACTCTGAATGTAAGCTGGAAGACGAGGCCAGGTTCAGTGGCTGTGTGTTCTACAATGTGGTGGAAACCACTGAAATGATTCACCCATCTGTCTTAAAATTCCGCTTTTACAAGAATATAATTAAAGATATACTCACCATGGATACCGAAAAGATATCTCCGACACAGATGGAGCAGGAGCCGGCTAGCATCGCAAATGCTTTTTATTGGAAAAATCCCCTAAAATGGGTTGCTATAATTTTTGTTTTATTTCTTGGTCTTATTTAAATCCAGTTTTAAAATTGTGTGCTCAATGGGCGTGTTCAGCAGAATAATTGATCCCTGAGCATGTATCAGAAAAAAATTATTCATCGAATAGTTTCTGCTGGTGGAGGGAGCAGTATCACTTTAAAGTAGCGTACTATTTCTTTGATACATGCTACTGTATCATGATACCCTAAATTGGTTATCATTACACCGCATCACTCGAGTTCAGTAGGAAGATTATGGCAAATTTATACTTGATCATGGAGCAAGTTGTTCTGCTGAACACGGCTAATTATTGCAGATATTATGAAACATGATTTAAATTAAAGTCTGATGACCTAGTTTATTCCAAGAGTTTTAACTAATTAAGCAACGGGCATTGTAGATATAAACAATTTTATGTGACATCATCCACTACTAACTATAGTTTAAATCGGAGTAATCTTTTGGAAGTACGAAAACATGTTGTTTGAAATCAACGCCATCTACAAAAATACATAAAGATCACAGGCTACACTGCGTATGAGTAATATCAAAAACTTTGGAGCCTCTTCGCGCCCCTTAACATAACTTTTTCAACTTTTTTTTTGTGTTTTCACGTTAAATATGCACCATAGACTTACGAATCAAGGGGCGCCCATATGACCTTACATTTTTCATACACAAAAAGGGCAGTCTAATGTTCATACCTGTTTCTGTTCTCTTTTTTCAAATCAAGGATTACAGTCTTAGCTGTGGTGTTGTTTTTTTTTTATATTTTATTAACCATGATTTTTTTGTTTCCACAAATCTGAAACAATTTAATTAACAAGCTGGCAAGCTGCCACCGCCAACCCACCTGAACTATGCACCGGGTTCAGCATTCGGTTTAGTGGTTATTTCCAAGTTCTTGTTTAATATGCAATTTTGTGGCTCTCCCCGTTCCATTTTCATTTTGTGTTCTTTTCTGCTTTCTGGTTTTATTTTCTGTTCAAGTGGAAAAGAAATTGCAGTGGCAATAAATTGAAAGCGGTCACTTTTGAATGGGTCGCTCGATTGGTCGCCCATTGCATTGGTTTACCCAAATGGCAGCAAATTAGAGCTTTCATTGCATTTGGAGTTTGTTCTAATTCTTCGCCTCGCTGCCGGTTGAGAAATCGAAGTCACTCTCGCTGCCTGCTGCCACTCCCGCTGCTCCTGCTGCCGCCATTTCGGTGACTGGATTGGGCGCGGGTGCTGGTGCTGGAGCTGGAGCCGCCACCGGGACTGGTTTCGCGCTTGAGCTATCATCCGTTTCGCTGCTGTCAACGAAATTAACGCGCTTCTTCTTTTTCTGTTGCTGCTGCTGCTGTGGCTGCTGCGCATCATTAGGCGCCGCTTGTTTGTCTGTCGTGGCAAGTATCGATGTGGGTTTGACAGGTTTGGCGACGCTTGGCTCCGTTTTGTTCTCGCCAGGGGGAGCCATTGGCAGCGGCTCAACTTCTGTCATTTCCTGGGCATAGGCTTCCTGTGGCTGCACCACCTGTTCCTGTTGTTGTTGTTGTTGTTGCTCCTCCGCCTGCTGCTCCGCGTAGGCATTGTAGTCATAATTTGTGGCACTGCCGTCATACTCCTGGCCAGCGTAGCTGCCATCCGGCGCATATGGCCCAGCATTGGGATCGGCAATGTACTGACCACTGGCCTCGTCGTATATGTAACCCGGATAGGCATTGGGATCATAGCCAGCTGCTGCATACTGTTCCTCCTGGTAGTTGGCATAATCAATATTGGAGTACTCTTGCTGCAGGGGGGTCGCCTCGGCGCCAGCTTCTGGCTCGGCACTGACATCCGTTGCGTACTGTTGATAGTCTGTGGGATTTCCGATTTCGCTGTAAAGCGGCTCGACAGTCGCGCTTGGTTGCGGCTGCTGGCTGGAATCGATGCTGGCATAGATGGGCTCGGCCGTTTCGTATAGAGGTTCCCTCTCCATTGGCTGCTCGTGCTCCGCCGTTGCATGGTTGCTGTTGGTTACCAAATTTTCCAATAATCCCGGGGATGGGGTTGCCGCTGCATCTGTCGCCGCCGCCGCCGTCGCCGCTGCTGCTGTCAACCTTTCGCCGTAAATGGCATTTTCAATATTCTCAATCGACACTCTGGGCTTTGGGGCTGACTCCTTGGCTTTGGTTGGCGGGGACAATTGATTACCTCTAGCCAGCTGCTCGTCAACCGCAGCCGCTGCCATTTCTAAAGCATCTCGACTGGCTTTCACTTCGTCCAACAAATCGTTGCTGAAGCCAACTCCAGCTGGAGGAGCGACTCCGGTTCCATCGGCACGCACGTTCAGGTCGCGTTTATCTTCGGCCAGTTGTTGTTGTTGCCAGGGCTCATCGATTTTCAGCTCGCCAAAGTATGCTTCGAAATGGCGTTGGCCAGGCTCATTAAGGCCAACGACACTTGGTGATTTTTCATGCTCGACTTTAGTCACGCGTGAATTTGTCCAGGCATCCAACTCGAGAGCTTCTTGCTCTCGACTCCTACGCAGTTCAGTAGCCATTTGCGGTTGCCCGCCGGCAGCAGCAGCAGCTGCTGTCGTGGGCATCTCAGTCAGCGTCAGCACGGGCGTTGTCTTTGGCAATTTATCAAATGTCAACGAGGATGTGGCCAGGGTGGAGGAGGTGCTGCTCAGCTGGTGCATACCATTGTCTCCCCTGACCGAAGCGGAAGTGGATGCTGTTGGTGTAACTCTGGCCGCCTCCGCTGGATAATCACCTGTCAGTGTTCCTGTCGCTGCATTGAAGTGTGTCATGCGCTCGGGTAAATCGGCATTCTCATTATCAAAGGCACGCAATGTGGCGCGTAAGTCGAACAAGTTGGACGTGCCCAGAGGAGCGGCAGCAGCTGCTCCTACTCCACCATAATGTTCGGGTAGATACATGGACTGAGCTTGAGCAGGATTAGCAGCAGCAGCAGCAGCAGCAGCAGCTGCAGTTGCCACTGCAGGTGAAGCTGGAGCTGGGGCAGGGGCGGTGCGAAACTGTGGTGTCAACAGCATGCCTGCCTGCGTGGGCATAGCCATGGCAAATGCCCATTGCTGTGGAACAGCTGTGGCCACTGTTGGCTGCGGACTGGCCTGTGGTGGCCACATCACAGGAATGGGCATACTCCCGCCTCCAGGCACTGTGGTCTGTTGTATGCAACGATATGTTTGATTCTGCACCAGTTTTGCAAAGTACATTTGATATTGCAGCTGCAACATAGAGCGAGAGAGAGAGAGAGAGAGTGAAGGAGTGGATATTCAGTTTATGTCCTTTTTACCTTCATCATTTTCAGCCGCTCGCTGCGCTGAGACATGGCTGCCGTTTGTTCATCAATGCGTTCCAGCATGTCCACAAGCTTTTTGTTGCGTTCATTGCGTTTGCTTTGCTCCTCCAGAAATTCCTGGTACTTCTGACGTGTCTTATGGCGAGCCGACTTATCGCTATGGGAAACAATTGAATTCTGTCTGATGCCAAGTGACTTTTGGACAAAACCGAAAGCTACTCACAGTTCACTGCGCTTCTGTAGGATTTTGTCCAGTTTATGCTCCAGCTGCTGGCGATTGTCCTCACTGTGAATGGTAAATAAGATTGAACAACAATGAAGCATATACAGCATTTAAAATATATAAGCTTTTCGAACAGAAGGGCAGTTTTCCCTTTTGAACCACTTAGAAAGTAGCACAAACTTGAGTAGCAAAGCAATCTCTATTTCAGAGACGGCTGAAATGTTAGGTAGAAAAGGCTGACCACTACTGAGCGCTGGACAGTGGCAGAGAAGATGCTAAACTCTTTCTTCTTCGTCAACTGAGCAATAGCTTCTACAATAGTCGTTATGGTTGATACCAAGTCTCATAGGGAGTAGGGAGGCGTTCTGCCTGCCTAGACAACAGCGTTAAGGTTATTTTAAAGTTAAGAGTGGGCCAAGTTAGCCTAGATATTTCACAGGTATGAATTGATCTCCATCGGTTCGTGGCCATCTTGTAGGTAGTTTTCCTTATTTTTAATTAACATGTCGCAAAGGCATCCCTATTGTGCTCCTATCCGGTAGGAGATGGGCGGTAGTGCCAAGTCTAGCGAACCTTCTTGTTGTATTAAACGTTGAGGTGTCCTGGCACCCACACAAGACGTATTTTGAATTACTGAGCCATCTTATTCAGAGATTTGCGGGACTCAGTAAGTGTTTTAGTATTGTTCGTATTACCGTCAAGAGCTTTTAATGCAGCTTGGCTGTCTGAAAAGATAAATACATTTCCTTCCTTGACCACGAGTTCTCTTAGATGGTTGGTAGCCTCCTGGATAGCTACAACCTCTGCCTGAAAGACGCTACAATGGTCGCGAAGACGAAAGGACATTTCTATACCTAGGTCTGGACTGAAAACTCCGCCACCCACCTGGCTTTACAATTTTGAGACATCTATGTAAATGTTGATGGCGTTTGGTTTACCATGGGGGAGCGAGTTCCAATCCAAACGACTTGGTATTATGACCTCATACATAGTATCAAAGGCTAAAGTGGGTATGCAATAATCAATATTTGTTAGTGTCTCTATTTGACTTCTTAATATAGCCGAGTGACCGAGGGAGCCTACACAAAAGGTAACAGTTTCTCTAAGCCTAATAGCAGTATTACTAGCTATTTCTCTGGCGGCTAGATCTAGTTCACTTGTTTTTGTTATTTTACCATAGCTAACTCTCCCGCTCTCTCTCGCGCGCTTAGTTCAAAATGTTGGCTCCATAATAGTTATAGTTGTACGTACAGCCAAAGACAATACATATAGTAGATACAGCAACTCATACAAAATTTTTTATTTTTGGTTTTTTTTTTCGATCCAATGTCAGCTCCCAAAAACAATCGTTTTTAGCGTCACATGTGTCATCTACAATATCTATAAATCTTTGGTACAGCCCACAGAAAAACACTTAGGGCAAGACCAAGTAAGCTCTCAGAGCGAGACACACAAAACAACTCAGACAGTAAGAGAGACTGAGCAGCTCAAAGAACACAGAACAACACTTAGAGCAAGACAGAGCAAGCTCACAAAGCGAGCCAGACATAACAACTCTCTAAGCAAAAGAGAACGAACAGCTCTTAGAACCACTCATGAACAACTCAGAGAAAGCTCACAGAGCAAGACACACAAAACAACTCTCTGAGCAAAAGAGACGAACAGCTCTTAGAACAACTCAGAGCAAGAACAACTTAGAACAAGGTGGATTGAACAAGATAGACTGAACAAGACTCGATAAACTAAAGGAACAATTGAAGAACATGTTCACTTGTTCAGTTTAAAGAACAACTCAATTTTGTTCACTCACTCATGAATAACCCAACACTGATGGGCAGCGTATTTTTAGCAAAAGACTTCGTGCAAAGTTTGGTTAAGATAGCTTTAAAACTGACAGAGGAGATAGTATAGAAACAGACGGACGGACAGACGGACATGGCTATATCAACTCAGCTCGTTAATTTGAGCTATTTGGGAACGGCTGGTCAAATCTACTTGGGGTTGAACAGTCATTTTCATTCCGCTTTACTTTCGCTATATGATCTAGCAACCGAGCATTTTGGTGTCACTTCACATATTAATGCAACCAGTTTAAATTTGAAAAACAATCGTTTATAAGAAAATCTCTAGTGATTTCTGTGGCACCCCCGATATACTTTATGTGGTCGGAGATGCTTTCTTCTATGCGTTTCAAACATCTGGACAATTTTGATATACCCTCTACAAGGGTATAAAAAAGGTGCTTAAATGTAATCAAATCTGCCTATTCTTGCATGCATTTTCTTTCTCCTAGGTATCAAATCGTGTTATCCGAAGAAGAAAAAAAATAGCTAAAACTCATTTAATGTTAATATACAACTAATTCCAAAGAAGAGTGGCGGCCATGAGGTCAAGTTGTGAATTGAGTGCGATAAATATTTGTTTAACAGTGACTTGACAGTGATTGGCCAGTGACTTGACAGTGACTTGACAGAGACTTGAAAGTGAGTTTACAGTGACTAGACAGTGACTTGACAGTGAATTGACAGTGACTTGACAGAGACTTGAAAGTGACTTGACAGTGACTTGACAGTGACTTGACAGTGACTACACAGTGAGTAACAGTAACTTGACAGTGACTTGACAGTGACTAAACAGTGAGTAACAGTAACTTGACAGTGACTTGATAGTAACTTGACAGTGACTTGACAGTAACTTGACAGTGACTTGACAGTGACAAAACAGTGAGTAACAGTAACTTAACAGTGACTTGACAGAGTTTTGACAGTGACTTGATAGTGACTGGACAGTGACTTAACAGTGACTTGACAGAGACTTAAAAGTGAGTTTACAATGACTAGACAGTGACTTGACAGTGAATTGACAGTGATTTGACAGAGACTTGAAAGTGACTTGACAGTGACTTGACAGTGACTTGACAGTGACTTGACAGTGACTTGACAGTGACTTGACAGTGACTTGACAGTGACTTGACAGTGACTTGACAGTGACTACACAGTGAGTAACAGTAGCTTGACAGTGACTTGACAGTGACTACACAGTGAGTAACAGTAACTTGACAGTGAGTAACAGTAACTTGACAGTGACTTGACAGTGACTAGACAGTGACTTGACAGTGACTTGACAGTGACTTGACAGTGACTTGACAGTGACTTGACAGAGACTTGAAAGTGAGTTTACAGTGACTTGACAGTGACTTGACAGTGACTTGACAGTGACTTGACAGTGACTTGACAGTGACTGGACAGTGACCTAACAGTGACTTGACAGTGACTTGACAGTGACTTGACAGTGACTTCACAGTGACTTCACAGTGACTTCACAGTGACTTGACAGTGATTTGACAGTGACTTGACAATGACTAAGCAGTGAATAACAGTGACTTGACAGTGACTTGACAGCGACTTGACAGTGACTACACAGTGAGTAACAGTAACTTGACAGTGACTAAACAGTGAGTAACAGTAACTTGACAGTGACTTGACAGTGACTTAACAGTGACTCGACAGTGAATTGACAGTGACTTGACACTGACTTGACAGTGACTTGTCAGTGACTTGTCAGTGACTTGACAGTGACTTGACAGTGACTTGACAGTGACTTGACAGTGATTTGACAGTGACTTGACAGTGACTGGACAGTGACTTGACAGTGACTTGACAGTGACTTGACAGTGACTTGACAGTGACTTCACAGTGACTTCACAGTGACTTGACAGTGATTTGACAGTGACTTGACAATGACTAAACAGTGAATAACAGTGACTTGACAGTGACTTAACAGTGGGCTAGCAGTGGGGAACAGTGGAAGAGGTGAAAACGGTGGGGGATGAGCGTTAGGAAGAGAGGGTGGGGACCAAGAGGGAAAGCAAATTTGAATTGAATAGTAATTGAAGAGTGGCTGCCATGAGGTCAAGCTGTGAATATTTACTTAAATTGGGTAAGTAAGTACTTAAATTTACAATTGGATTTATCGTCGTACTAAGTTATGCTCGTACCGGGCATCCCATGGCACCCACTCTTTTCTATGTTGCTTACCCAATGACTTTTTGACAATTAAGCCATTAAACTAAAAATTGTGTTTAATTTCAACCAAATCTAGCCACAGCTGAGAAAAGTGTGTTTTGCTGTCGTGTCTTCCTTCCCGCCCTTCCCGAATATTAGGGACGCTCAAGGCATGAGAGTAATTTATTTTGTTTCTTAGCAACTTTAAAGCTCAAATTACCAAAAAAAGATTTGACGAGATGGAGCGTTTCTCAAGACATAAGGCTGGTTTCCAGATGAGATAAAAATTTTGTTTTGCCACAATACTTCTTTCAAATAAGACTGCAGTTCCAAGGCATTCAGATTTGAAAACAGTTTAAAAGTGTTTCCATTCATGTCCGAGTCTTTTTGAATGATTTAAAATCTTATCAGTTTAAAACCGACCAATTACAAATGAGACCTGATGTTGCGTTCAAACAGAATCTTAGCATTTTTGCGAATGTTATATAATTCACTGATAAAAAATTAAACTGGAATCTCGCCCGCTTACCTGCGTTGCAGCTTTTCCTGCAGCAACTCCACCTGCAGCTTGTAGTTCTCCAGCTCAGCCTGTGGAAACATCACGATCGCGAACTGAAACGGTTCGTTGTTGCGGCCCAACTGGCCAACTGCACTCCGCTGTTTGACACAATTTGCTTGGCACCGTGAGCCGTGAGCGGGGCGTACCACTTAAGCCAATAGTGTGTTCTATTTTTAAGGCAAGTTTTATTTGAATAGCCGCAAGAAATGTGAGTGGTGTGTGTGCGTGGCATTTGTTTGTTGAGTCGCGTTGTCATGGCAACGCAACGTATTTCTTTGGCTGTTTTCGGTGGTTGCTTGGCATTGGCCAACACGGGCGAGTTGGATATATTGATTTTACTTCGTTATTTGGCTGCTGCTCAACGTGGCACGCATTGAGTGTGCCGAACGAGGGGCGAGGACAACAAACTTTCGATTTTTCGCCCCATGAATTTTGCATGCTGTTGTCCAGGACACTAATTACACGCCCGACAAGTAGGTCAGGTTTTGGGTTTTAACTTTTGCTAAAATAAAAGGGAAAGAGTGGCCGTCGCTGGCGAACGCACTTATCATGCTTTTCACGAGATTTGCTTGCACGAGCGACCGCACCTTCTCCAGAGTGGCGCAGGGACGAGTGAAAACACATGTCGCACACACCGACGAATTTGCGCGGCCAAGCGTGCGGCACCTGAATGTGAATTAATGGTAGCGGCGGCGTCTATCACTCGCCCAGCCGCAGACAACAACACACTGACATATTCACACGGTCACCGCGCAACCCGATGCGAACGCTGCCATCACTGCCACTGACCACTCTCCAGCTCCTGCTCCTGCCACTGTTGTTCCTCTTTGTCTCTGCCTGACTTGGCTTGGCATATGCTGGCTGGCGTTGTCACGGTGTCGTGGTTGCGGCGCGCAATATATACAAGTTTTGGTTATTTACATAGGGAAAGTGCACGAAAAAAGGACCAAAACGAAAGAAAGAGATGGGGTAGCTGGTGCAAGGTATAAAAACAGTGGCGTAGTTAAATTAGCCATTAACTTTCAAATGAAATGTACACAAAATTGTTAACAATTAATTGAATACCTCTGTAAAAGAATTGCCTAAGATATCAGGTGTGAGGTGTGTTGGAATCATATCTTAACTGTCAATTAGCAAAAGCCACTTTGATCCATGGTATAATTAACAAGGTAGAATCATCAGAAATTCACCATACTAGGTCGACTGGTCCTTCCTGGACTCATCTTAGGATATAGAAAAAACATCACACGCTTTTTACGCTGTTCTTTATACAGTGTTTAATGAATTTATGCCCCTTCAGGTTCCTTCTCTTTCTTTCAAATTCTTTCAGCATTTGCTTTCCTCTCTTCAACATCCCTTTGGAGTGCACCATTCGGCTTTGTCAAATGAAAAAATAAACTTGTTGCCAAGCGACAAGGACAACTCTACCTTTCACCACTCGACTAAGACCACTCAAAGCCATGCATTCTGGTAATGGTTTTGGTAGCTAGCTAAAAATAATAAAAATGCATATTTGAAATGGAATATGTTGCTGACATGCCACTCAGCACTCAACGGCTGCATTGGCGATACAAGTGATTGATTTTAAATAACGTGAAACTAGCTTGACCACTGATAAGAGATGCGCTTGAGCGGATTTTTCGATGCACGGTCACAAAATAAAGTTGTCTAAGCACACAAGAGCACGCTTTTTATATCCTTGTAGAGGGTATATTAAAATTGTCGAGATGTTTGTAACGCATAGAAGGAAGCATCTCCGACCACATAAAGTATATATTTTATTACACTTCATGTGTTGGTAAGAAAAAAAATTTTTATTTCCATTTTGTGTTCTTTTTTTAGGTAAATTAGTATTTCCCAACTTAGTATACAGTGTATTCACCTCTATTTTTGGCCACTACTGCTATTCTTTTTGGCATACTTTTAATAAGAGCCTGGCAGGTCTCTACTGGTGTCTCATACCACAGTTCTTGAACACCTTCCCATAATTTTTGTTTATTTGAAAATGAATGCTTTGCCAATTTCTTTTTTAAGTCTCCCTACAAGTTTGCAATGGGGTTAAGGTCGGGGGATTGGCTTGGCCACTTCAGAACGTCAACTTTTTGGTCCTCGAAGAATTTAGATAACAGCCTTGATGTGTGTTCAGGATCATTATTTTGCTGAAATACCCAACGTAATGGCATATTTTCCTCAGCATACGGTACCATAACTGTTTCCAATATGGATTTGTACATTTCAGCATTCATTTTGTTCGTAGTCTGATAAATTGGACCTACGCCGTACCAGGAGAAGCAACCCCATACCATTATATTGCCACCTCCATGTTTGACTGTTTTTTTTGTAAACCGTAGATGGAATTCCTTTCCATTAGGGCGTCGAACATTCCTTTCACAGTCATTCCCAAACAAATTAATCTTGGTTTCATCGCTCCATAATATGTTTCTCCATTTTTTCCTCCCCGGTGCATCCTACCCAGTCTTTGTGGTCCTTGCAAAAGTTTGCCTCATGGTGATATTTTTTTTGCGCATAAGTGGGACTTTTCTGGCAATTCTTCCTGGTAGGTTGGCATCTTGTAGTCGTCTTCGGATAGTTGGAGCACTAACTGAATTCCCAATTTCGGCTGCAATAGCCTTTGATGACTCAAATGGGTCCTTTTTGCTCAAAGTTACTATGTAGTGGTCAAGGGTTTCTGTTGTTTTTTGTGGCCTTCCTGTCTTGGTTTTCTTTCTAATGCATTTTTAACAAAATTATGAGACCTGTTCATTAATTTGGCGATGGCCCGTAAAGATTTGCCTTCTTTTCTCAGACTAAGAACCAATCGAGCTTCTTCTTTAGTACAATGAGAATTTCGACCCATTTTTTCGAAAAAAAATTTATTTAATTCTCTGTATTGACAGGAGCTATACTTAATTTACCTTTAGTTACCAAAAGAATACTGATTACAAAATTATTCACTTAATACTTGTGAGATACGGAGACTGTACCTATTATTATGATCAGGCGAAATGTGTGGTGGACTCGCAATTTATAGAAAAGCTTTGATGTACGGGGCAGCCCCTCTTTCAACTCTTTGTCACAGTGTGGCCAGACATTGACAACAACAAAAAACCAAAAATTAAAAAGTTGTCAACACTTAAAGTACGAAAAAATAATCTATAATTAAACGAGAAGGCCAAGCTAACTTCGTCTGTGCCGAAGTTTTTATACCCTTGCAAATGCAAATGTCACAGTTTAAGAACGATTACATAAAAATCAAAAAATGTTGTAACTAAAACCTATTTTCCGACAGATAAACGTCTGAAAAAAGTTTTTCTCACTAAGACTCAATTTCGGACCGATCGGTCCTATGGCAACCATAAGATATAGTCACCCGATGTCGATCAACTTTTTCAAATTAGTTTGAAACGTTTAATATTAATAATCACCGACCTTAAGAACGATTTACTTAAAAAAAAAGTTTTTTTTCACTAAGACCCATTTTCCTACCGATCGGTCCTATGGCAGCTATAAGATATACTCATCCGATTTTGTCCAAAATTTGCAAATCAGTTTGAAAGTATATAATATTATTATTGACCGAGTTTAATCACGTTAACATTGGAAACAAAAAAGTTTTTCTCACCAAAACCCATTTTTCGACCTATGGTTCCTATGGCAGCTATAAGATATAGTCAACCGATTTTGACCAAAATTTGCAAATCTGTTTGAAAGTATATAATATTATTAATGACTGAGTTTAATCACGTTAACATTGGAAACAAAAAAGTTTTTCTCACCAAAACCCATTTTTCGACCTATGGTTCCTATGGCAGCTATAAAGATATAGTGATCCGATCCGGTCGGTTCCGACATATTAGCAGCGTGCAGTAAAAAGAAGACTCTGTGCAAAATTTCAGCTCGATAGCTTTAAAACTGAGAAGAACTAGTTTGCGTAGACAGACGGACAGACGAGACAGACAGGACGGACAGACAGACGGGACAGACAGACGGACAGACAGACAGACGGACAGACAGACAGACGGACGGACAAAGCTCAATGAACTCAGCTCGTCCCCCTGATCAAGAATATTTATAGTTTATGGGGTCGGAAATGAATATTTGTATGCGTTGCAAACTTCTGGGCAAAATTATAATACCCTTTGCAAGGGTATAAAAATTCCGGTGTGTACCTATTAATATGATCAGGTGTGTAGTACAAAATGTATATAGGAGGCCTTGTCAAACAAATTTACATTTGACCGAATGTACATATTTGTGTCAGTGGATTCAGGCTACTAATTTATATAAATTATACAAGCTACAAGGGTATAAAAACTTCGGTCGAGCCGAAGTTAGCTTTCCTCTATTTTTAAACTTATTAACGGCCGATTTCTCATTTTCTACATAGCTACCTGTTACATAAGCTAACAAATAACAGAGTACATTTTTAGTTAATCTGACACATAACAGCTATCTGGGAGAAGAGAAATCGGCCATGAATAGTTTTATGAGCAAAATAAGAGTATTAAGAATTTGCTAAAATTGACAAACAAATTGGAAGATCCGCTCAATTTGGGCTATACATTTGCTAACAAGCTGAGAACAAACCCAACAAACTATTTAAGCCTTATTTACACGACCTTATCACTCAGCTGAGTTTTCGCAAGTTATTCTGAATGAATTGCAAGTTAAAAAGCATCAGAGCTCAAATCGCCATGACCAACCAAATAAGAAAGTAAGTGTATGATTTGTATAATTTATTCGGAGTTGTCACGGAAATCTCTTTCAACCAAATTCCAACCCAAAACCAATTCTCGGTGTCCCATCTCTCGTGTTTTGTTAGGAGATTTAGCTAAATTCACGACCCAAACAATTTTTATAAGCAAAATTGATTTTGAAAATGTAAACAACATTATTTTTATACTCTGTACCGAAGGTACATAGAGTATATTAATTTTGTGCAAAAGTATGTAACAGGGAGAAGGAATCGTTTCCGACCCTATAAAGTGTATATATTCTTGATCAGCATCAACAGCCGAGTCGATGTCCGTCTGTCCCTCCGTCTGTCTGTCCGTCCGTCCGTATGAACGAAGAGATCTCAGAGATGGTAAGAGATAGAGGTTTGACATGTATGGGACATATATTTCTTATACTTGCAGGCAGATCAAGTTTATTTTTCAATTTTTGCCACGTTGCCATCGTTCGTTCCTTCTAGAGACACCTTGTAAACAAAATGTTGTAAATTATTTATCGATTTGCTGAAGGAATGATAAAGATCGGATGAACCATACTCAAGTTATGGGCAAAAAACGGCCAGTTAACACCACCCACCCCCCCACCAACAACCACAGCAACATGCCCTAACCGTTCAACACAGGCAATCTTAGTGCGAGAGAGAAAGAGAACGAAACTTAGAAGCGCACCGCGTTGTGCGCGGGGTGTTAACTGGCCGTTTGACTCCTGAGCAAATGCGAGTGTAAGGGTACAGAGTATGTTATAGTCGGGCTTGACCGACTTTCTTTGTTCTGGATAGGTTGCATTAAATCAGGCATGCCCAAAAGCTGCATACGATAGGGCACTCACCAATACTCACGAAGAATAGCACCAATACCAATAATGAAATTGTTGTTGGTCAGTTTGCTTACGCGTGCAAACACCAATCAAAGAAGAGAACAAAAACGGTTGTTCGCAAAACCAACCAAATGTTACCAAACAGAGATTCCAAAACGTTCGATTCCAAAACGCTCATACATTAATCAACAACCGAATTAACTGGCTTTGCGATCTATGCATTAATCTTGTATACACAACATGTTCGCTCTCTCTAATCTTGCTACACGCCGATGAGTTTTATTCAATCCTATTGTTGGCTCTCTAATTATAATCATGCTCCTCTTCATTCCAATCAGTTCGGTTATTTTGTTCGCTTGGCTCAACGACGATTGATTAGAGTGAGCGAAAATCACCTCGTATAAATAAACTCTTGCAAAGACGCATAGGCAGAGGCGGCGCTGCTGACAGATATGGAAAGAGAGAGAGAACAATGCTCTAGAACAGCGTTGGTCAACTAGAGCGAGGCCAAAAAGTGAGATTGTATTAGTGTGTAAAAACGAGAAGGCCAAGCTAACTTCGTCTGTGCCAAAGTTTTTATACCCTTGCAAATGCTGTTTTTAAAATGTCAGAGTTTAAGAACGCTTACATAAAACTCTAAAATATTTTTAACTAAAACCCATTTTCCAACAGATAAACATCTGATTTCGACAAAATTTCGCGAATTTTTTTAAAAACATATCAAATTAACAATCGCGGAGTTTAAGAAAGATAAAATTTAAAACAGAAAAGATTTTTCTCACTAAGACTCATTTTCCGACCGATCGGTCCTATGGGCAACCATAAGATATAGTCACCCGATGTCGATCAACTTTTTCAAATTAGTTTGAAAACGTTTAATATTAAGAACCACCGACTTTAAGAACGGTTTACTTGAAAACAAAAAAGTTTTTTCACTAAGACCCATTTTCCGACCGATCGGTCCTATGGCAGCTATATGTTATAGTCATCCGACTTTGACCAAAGTTTGCAAATCTGTTTGAAAGCATGCAATATTAATTATGGACGAGTAATATGACGCTAGCATTGCAAACAAAAAAGTTTTGCTTACTAAGGACCCATTTTCCGACCGATGGTTCCTATGACAGCTATAAGATATGGTCATCTGATCTTGCCCAAAATTTGCCAATCTGTTTGAAAGCATATAATATTAATAATGGCCGAGTTTAATGCCGATAACATTGAAAACAAAAAAGTTTTTCTCACTAAGACCCGTTTTTTGACCGATGGTTCCTATGGCAGCTATAAGATATAGTCATCCGATCCGGTTGGTTCCGACATATTAGCAGCGTGTAGTAAAAAGAAGACTCTGTGCAAAATTTCAGCTCGATAGCTTTACAACTGAGAGACTAGTTTGCGTAGAAACAGACGGACAGACAGACAGACGGACTGACAGACGGACAGACAGACGGACAGACAGACAGACAGACAGACGGACGGACAAAGCTCAATCGGCTCAGCTCCTTGCCCTGATCAAGAATATATATAGTTTATGGGGTCGGAAATGAATATTTCTATGCGTTGCAAACTTCTGGGCAAAATTATAATACCCTTTGCAAGGGTATAAAAAGCGCCGTTCGGCTCGTATATGTGCAAATAGCGAATGTCTTCACCCCCAGGGGGTGCTTATGACCATCGCTGCTCTAGAATATAAGAATTTATAAGATGTTTCCAAATTGAGGGGGCAAAGGGGGAGTGGCAAAAATTGAAAAAAAAACTTGATCTGCCTGTAAGTATAAGAAGTATATGTCCCATACATGTCAAACCTGTGTGCTTTTAGACAGACGGACATGGCTATATCGACTTGGCTGTTGATCAACAATATATATACTTTATAGGGTCGGAAATGATTCCTTCTCCCTGTTACATACTTTTGCACAAACAAAATATACTCTGTGTTCCTTTGGTACAGAGTATAATAAATAGAAAAAATATTTACCTATTATGTTGTTGTAAACAGATTGGTAGAGATTTTGGCTTTTAATAAACATCAGCAGTTCGTCGCATTTAGCATTAAACATGAGCAATAAGAAAGTGAGGCAGGTTGATATCTGCTACCGCAAAAGTGGGAGCAAAGGAGTCAGCGCAAAATATTTGAATGAATTTGTGTTTTTAAGGAAATAAGAACTCTCTCCCACTAAAGAATTCGTTGTAAACATTTGGTTTTGGTGAACGTGTCGAATAAGTAATTTTGTTTTCGAAACTTTAAGGCTCTGTCGCGCCCATTGAAAACTAAAATATAATTTTCAGGGTTTTGCAATCGTTAATAATTCAACAAATACTAAATTTGGGGATGCACCTGTTTTTTCCCAATGAGTTGTTTCAAGGTCCACTCAAAATTACAGGCTAAGCAAAAGAAACGATGTTTAGTATTTTCCAATTGGTATGATTGTGTAATTGGTATGATCGTGCTTGTTCGAAATGAAAACATACGCCCATCTCTAATACCGATATGGCCAATATTTACATATTTATTATTTAGAGACAGCAATTTGCGGTGTGGCGTTGACGCTATTAATAGCAGAAACTTTTCTGTGCCAGTCAAAATGAATATTAGTTGAGTGCGCGCACAGTTTCCATATCGTCGCCCAGTATCTAGCATAAATGCAAAGTTGTCGTAATCGAAAATTTGCATAAAAATTTCGAGAGAGTGAGGCTAAATGGAAATTGAAATTTTTTTGCGGCCAGCGCGATTTATGTGTATGACTTTATGCTGCTGCAATTGTCAGGCCAGGCGGTGGCGCCCCGCTGTCTCTATGTGTGTGTCTGTGTGCTTATCAGGCGCAGCACAGCATACTTTTTGGGGCACTTAATTTTGACTGTGTGTGTGTGTGTGATGGGAAGGGGGATGACTTCTTTGCCGATTTGCAGTCAATGAAGTAGAAAACTGAAAACTTTTTTCTTTGGAGTCTATTAAAAATAATGGGAGCCAAAAAGCAAAGCTTTACGAAAGAGCAAGATGCGCCCCAGGCAGCAGTCACCACATGTGTGTGTGTTTGAGTGCGAAACAGAGGCGGTCCTTTGAATTATTGTTGGCTCTGCAATTTCTCACGCACACGCTGCCGGTGCATTGACCACTTGCGGTTGCGTTAAACATGCCCTATAACCAGTTACTGTGAAGCGGGTATACACTGGATCTGTCAAAGATCTTGACCTCGATTGGTACCGTAAATAAAATAATACAAAAATGTGGTATTTAATACCTAAGTGGCTTTTAGGAAGCCACTATAAAACATTATTGGTAATTCATATGATTCAAGAATGGTCCGCGTTTTAGAAACTGATCAAATTGACGACATATTAAACATTCATGAATTAAGCTGAAGCTAAAGTGGAACAAGTTCACCCATAAACAAGAAAGAAAGTCGGTCAAGCCCGACTATAACATACTCTGTACCCTTAACGTCGCAGCTCGCATTTGCTCACGAGTTATACGCGCTCATCTCTAAGTTTCACTCTCTCTCTCTCTCTCTCTCTATTAAGATTGCCGTTCAATAGAATGCTGTGGTGATGGGTGGGGGGTGTTTACTGGCCGTTTTTTGCTCATAACTTGAGTATCGTTCATCCGATCTTTATCATTCCTTCAGCAAATCGATAAATAATTTTGTTTTCAAGGTATCTCTAGAAGGTACGAACGATCTATCTTCAAAACTGTAGGAGATATGACGTTTTTTCCAAATTGCGGGGGCGGGAGGGGGCGTGGCAAAAATTGAAAATAAACTTGATCTGCCTGCAAGTATAACAAATATATGTCCCATACATGTCAAACCTCTATCTCTTACCATCTCTGAGATCTCTTCGTTCATACGGACGGACAGACGGACAGACTGACGGACGGACGGACGGACGGACGGACAGACGGACATGGCTATATCGAATCGGCTGTTGATGCTGATCAAGAATATATATACTTTATAGGGTCGGAAACGATTCCTTCTCCCTGTTACATACTTTTGCACAAACTTAATATACTCTATGTACCTTCGGTACAGAGTATAAAAAGTAATAATCGAGATGACACTATTTAGTCATCAAATTGAAATTATTAAGTACCAAATTAACTTTAACACTTTAAGTATCAAGTTGACATTATCGAAAATATTAAAATGATATTTCGTTCATTTCTAATTGATACTAACTTGTACCAGGTTGACTCTTTTTATACTATGTACCGAAGGTACATAGAGTATATTAAGTTTGTGCAAAAGTATGTAACAGGGAGAAGGAATCATTTCCGACCCTATAAAGTATATATATTCTTAATCAGCATCAACAGCCGAGTCGATATAGCCATCTCCGTCTGTCCGTCTGTCTGTCTGTCTGTCCGTCCGTATGAACGAAGAGATCTCAGAGATGGTAAGAGATAGAGGTTTGACATGTATGGGACATATATTTCTTATACTTGCAGGCAGATCAAGTTGATTTTCAATTTTTGCCACGCCCCTCGCCAACTCAATTTGGAAAAAACGTCATATCTCCTACAGTTTTGATGATAGAAGGTTCGTACTTTCTAGAGATATCTAGTACTCAAAATATTTATAGATTTGCTGAAGGAATGATAAAGATCGGATGAACGATACTCAAGTTATGAGCAAAAAACGGTCAGTTAGCACACCCCACCCATAACCTAGGCATTGCGTTCAGCAGAAGCAATCTTAGTGAGAGAAAGAGAGAGAGAGAGAGACTTAGAGAGCGCACTGCGTTGTGCGTTGTGTGTTAACCAAATGCGAGCTGCGACATTAAGGGTGCAGAGAATGTTATAGTCGGGTTTGACCGACTTTCTTTCTTGTTTGTAATAGTTTTTTAGTATCAATTGTTCCTAGGTCTTTTCAATTTGATATTTGAGTTATCAAACTCTTAGTATCATTTTGATACTTGATTTTATCTATTTAATTTTTTTTCTTAATAAGTTTGTGGTATCAATTCAGTTCTCTATAAACTGTCATTAAAATTAAAACATAACATTTAAAAAACTTTTAACTTATATTTTGAATTCTTACAAAATGTATTTTATTTACTTTTTTTAAAATGAAATCTTCAGGTGTGGGCTCCTTACTTTGGGAAACATTATTTCTCACTCTGCATGCTCCATGCCCAAGCGGATGTTGTTTAAACAGAAGTCACTGTAATGGCGTGCCTCATGCAGAAACGCATATATGGAGATTTTCACGCATTCGCAGAGAACCTGAGTGAAAAACGCCTCTTCAGCAGCTGTCTTAGTTTCAAACATTTCGCATTGGGCGTCATCTTGCAAAGCGTAGAAACAGCCACAGCGGCATCGCGGCGTGATAAATGTCCTGTACATCTGTTATTTACATATGTTTCCAGATGCTCAGTATGCTCAGCTGCATAAACTTACCTTGCTTATATATGCAGATGTATTGAAATTGATTAATTGATGGATCATGTTAAAATCCATTAATTTATCTTTAGCTGGGCAAGGGTCCTCCATAGCATTTAGTTCTAACTAAGTACTAATGTGTTTGCACTAAAATAAAACCACACAATCATCGCCAGCTGCGACATTTGGCAAGCTTCGTTTCACATAAGAGCATGACTTTTCGAATTTTCGAACTAACCTTTGTTGACATTGAAAATTATTAAGTTTCGAATTAATACTTTCTCAGATCAAATTGATATTCAAAGTATCAAATTAGTACCAAAAATATCAATTTGATAATCACTTGGTTTAAATTGATACGAAAAAAAAGAAATTTTAAACTTATGAATACGAAGTTTGGTCACGTTTGCGTTGAAGACAAAAAAGTTTTTCTCACTAAAACTACTTTTGGACCGATGGTTCCTATGGCAGTCCCATGGCATAGCTATAGTCATCCGACCTGGCCGGCTCCGACAAATGTGCAGCGTATTTGTACTAAAAGGCTTCGTGCAAAGTTTGATTACGATAGATTTAGAACTGATGGAGAAGATAGCATAGAAACAGACGGACGGCAGACGGACATGGCTATATATACTCAGCTCGTCATGCTGATCAAGAATATATATACTTTATGTGGTCAGAGATGCTTCCTTCTATGCGTTACAAACATCTGGACAATTTTAATATACCCTCTACAAGCGTATAATAAGTTGGATAAAAAACCCTTAAATTGTTTCAGACTGATTTTTATATATTTATAATATGTTACTCATGACGACCTACCAATCCTAACCTCTTCCGGGCCCACCAATCCATATTTATTTCAACTCAAACGGCATTCTAATGATTGGAAACTTAATTAATTTCTTAAATGCATTATAATAATTAATTAAAATACATACAATGCAATATAAAGTGATAAGATAGATTATGATTTAAAAATGTAAATATATAATCAATAAGAACTATTCAAGCTTGTTGTATGCAAATTATTTTGTTCGATCAGGTTTCCTTAAAGGTTATTAATACGGATATATGAACATGTCTCCTTGATATTAAAAAAGATAATTTTGAAATATTATATTCTTATAATATCAAAATGCTACTTTATTGCATTAAGACGATCTTATAAAATAGTAAATTAATATTACATAATTTATATGAGATCATCTTAAAAATATCTTAACGATATCTTCGAAAATACCGTAGTGATATTTTCGAACATATCAATTTGATCTTATTCATATCGGAGTAAAACCGAAATGAAAAATGTGGGAAAACTTTATATCAATTGTTTTCTTGTTGCGGACAATAATCGGTTATTTCTTTCTATTTCTTGAGGTTTTTGTTGCTTGGTGTCTACGCGGCCGCAAGCTGGCTGTGGGCACCTCTGGTTAAGATTCTCGTTTTCTTCGTTTACGTATTGGTACCGTATTGGACCACATTTTATTTGGGTATACCAGTACTTTCTGGTATGTGCCGGTATATTCCAGAAATCCTTTTAATCCAAAGATTTGACTAAGTGGGGATGACAACTTGCACTTACGTTATATTTCATCTTAACTCAACAGCAAGTTGTTAATAATATTTGCACTGGAACCCATACCTCCCCCTCCCAACAGCGCAATGAGATGTTGTTTTTATTGTTTCTAAACTTTCTGTTGGCTTTACAATATTTATGGTAGCCTCATTTAATTAGGTGGATTTATCTACTTAGTTGTGTGATAGTGTGTGAGTTGAGCGGCGAGCAATCGTATCATAGTCTACTGTACACTTTAGGCAAGGCTGACTTGCCAGTTTCAGACGCTTACTGATAGCTACTTATGCTGACTCTCTGACCCATCGCCCGTCCTCCACAGCTTCAGTGCTTGGGGGTCCCGTCAATCAGAAAAAAAAACTCAACACTGCACCTTTTAAAGCCAAAAAGGCAACAGACCGAGGCTTAAGTTGAAATACTCATTTTCTAACACATCTGTCAGGTAGTCAGGTAACTTGGGCATAATAATCCAGGACAAGGAGGCTGATTTGCTTTGACCACATTTAACATGCTGTGCCTACCTGGTTGAACCGGCTTCTGAGAGCAAGTTTCCAGATTTGTTCTCGAATTTGTTTCGGTTCTGGTTTTGATTCTGAGTTTAAGACTGTTTCTTCCGGTTCCCGTTTTAACTCCAGGGTAAAAGCAAGTTGAGTACTTTCCCTTTGCAGCTATATTTTATGTAGTATCTCTGTACTTATTGTATTTTTGTACGCCGTCGCTGCGGGCATGCTGGCAAAATGGTCCTGCAGCATCGTCCTGGCGGCTGCTGCGCCGTGCAGGTTTTGCGGTTAATGCGATAATTTAATTGTAATGCGGGTCTGGAGTCTGTGCGCCAATAATTTAACTTGCAATCAGCGCGGCATTTATTGGGTTAAACATTTAAGCCAAAGCCAGCCGGGGGGAAGAAACGCACACAAATATTCGTACATGGAGTCAACGAACTCCAGACAGAGAAGATAAATAAATTCTTTCACGAAAGCAACGAGGACAACGGCAGCAGTAAAATGTGCACGTAAAATGAAGGGGAGCTGGGCGCAAACATTTATCGAGCTTTTGGCCTAGCAACTGTTGCCGGGACAACTGGCATTTGTCCTGGCTTTGCACATCAAAGGCTAACCATTTGATTTTCTCCGGCCATGCAGCAAGAACATCTGGCTGAGCTGCGGCAACTAGTGCTGTTGTCCACCTACAAGGACACCTTGGATAAGCTGATCCTGCAGCAACGTTCACAACGTTTGAATATGCAGAAGGCCTTACCTTCCTTGCCTGCATCGCTACGCCGACGACGCAGTTCTTCGTTGGGTCAGCAAGCCAAGCCCGAACGTGTCCTTCTTACAGGCAAGACGCTGCCACGCCTTGAGTCCTTACTGGGGGAGGTAGAAGATGATGCTGACTTGGAGCTGGATGAGGGAGTGCTGAATGCCTTAAAGTTCGAGCGAGATATGGATGCACTGCGTGGAGTTTACGAGGCAGCCGTTGAGCAAGTCACAGAGCTAAAAGCGGAAGGGCTGGAGCAGGCAATTGGCGCTTTAAGTGGCAACAACACCGAAGAGTCTCAGGCTGCCCAGGAACTGCAAGAATCACAGAACGAATTTAAGCAACTGAAATCCACACTGGAGAAGGATAAGCACGAGGGCTTGGCCCGGTTGCAGCACATTGAGGAGCGCACTGCCGATGCCAAGTATAATCTGCGCTGTGTCTCTCGCGTCAATGACTTGGAGTACAATCTGGTGCAACGTTGGGAGGCTGGACGCATAACGCAGGCCGAGATATGGGGAGAGAACGCTGAGCGAGCTTATCTAAGGGACATTTTGGACTTCAAGCAGCGTTTGGCACGAGAGGAGCGTGTGAGCGGCGAACTGCGAACCTTTCGTAGCCGTGAGATAATCGAACTCCGCCAACGCATCGAGGAATGGCAAAAACGCTATGCCAGCGAGATGCGACGTGTGGATCGTGAGGCTGAGGCTTGGGAATTGCGCATTTTGGAACAAAAAAAACTATTACAAACGCATCGCGAGGTGTACGAGGAGCGTGTGGAATTCGTAACGGAATATCAATCAAAAAAAGCTGAGGAACAGCGTCTGCATGATCTTCAAGTGAATCGCATGGAATGTGCCATCAAATTACAGGCCTGGTGGCGAGGCACAATGGTCAGACGTGGACTGGGACCATTTAAGAAGAAACCGAAGCGCGGGAAGCGCGGCAAGCCTAAGAAGTAGACTAACTAACAAAATAAATGCTAAGCTAACCTTGCAGCTCGTTAACTGTATAGAAATAAACGGTTTGTGTAATTTTCATAGAACAAATTCATTTTCGCTTTGAACTGTGTTGTTTGATTTCCCAAGCTGACCAATAGATGGCGTCACTTTGGTGTGGCTTTATCTCCTTGGTTTAATATGTGTAACTAACTTTATTGAATATAACCTAAATGCTAAAAACTACTGTGTGATTGAAGACCGCGATGCGGGCGCCAGCCGCGCGGAAGCGAAGCCAGCTAGAATCTAATTTGATGACGCGTTAGGGTTAGAGATGGACTATCATAATATCGCGTGACTGCGATGATTAGTGTGGCCAGAGCTGCCACAGTACTCCCCTTCAGTGACCATGTGGGAACGAATGGTCTGCGAGTTTTGAGTATAGCTGGGATGTATGTATGTCCGGGTTGAGGACTCCAATGTGGAGGAAACCTAATGGAAAATTCTGGACTTCGTTTTCCATTCTTTGTAGACTTCGATTGCCCCGAGATGTAGATTTTGTTTGAGGTCGAGAACGTATAGGTAGACTCAGGCTGGCATCCATTGCCAAACAAAGAGCGTCTCGAGTTGTAGCAGGTTGGTAGTGGTCGGTCAGCTATGGGGATCGTTGTGCTTGAACATAGGCGATGATGAACAATGTGATGAAGATCCATATTCAGCTGCGCGACGTACTTTCACAAGTAGGAACGATCGTCTGGCAGGCTGCGTACAATGTAAGATCTGAAAATCCGGTCGGATGCCAATCCAACGTGAGATCGGTTACATCCAGGTGCAGAGTCAGATGGGCGTACGTAAATAGCTGGCGTGAGCAGCAGGTGTAGGGCAGGCTGGACGAAGAACGCTTTCACACTTGGACAGCCTGACGTGGAAAGCATTGGCTGCAGCAGGATGTGGACAGCTGGACGTTAAGGGGCGACTGACAGGAGGTCGGCGTCATCAAAAAACAACCCCTTGCCGCTTGTATTCATGTGTGTGTGTGTTTTTATACACTTGCAAGGTGTATTAAAATTTTTCCCAGAAGTGTGCAACGCATAGAAGGAGTCATCACCGACGACATAAAGTATATATATTCTTGATCAGCATGACGAGCTGAGTTGATTAAGCTTTATCCGTCCGTCTTTCCGTCTGTCTGTTTCTACGCGAACTAGTCCCTCAGTTTTGAAGCTATCGAGATGAAATTTAGCACAGAGTCTTCTTTTTACTGCACGCTGCTAATATGTCGGAGCCGGCCAGATCGGATGACTACTTCTTTTGTGCTGCCACAGGAATGTTCGGTCGGAAAATGGGTTTAGTGAGAAAAACTTTTTTGTTTTCAATGTTAGCGCTCTTAAACTCAGTCATTGTTAATATTTTTTGTATTTAAGCTGATCCGCGAAGTTTGGTCGAATTCGCTAAACGTTGAAGCAAGGTTTTTGAAGTGTATTAAAACTTCGGCACATTCGTCTGTGTAAGGTTTGATTTCTCGTTTTTAACTTTTTTATGATTTAACGAACTTTATGATAATTAGACATCGGATTTTGCATATTTGCATATTTTGAACCGCATGTCCGACTTAAGTTCTGATTGCACACATCTTACGTTTATTGATCAATGATCCAAGTCCGCTAAAATCAATTTTGCATAAATTGCATATTTGCATAAAAAAATATGCAAAATATGCAGAATATGCCAAATATGCAAAAAACCTGTTTTTATAAAATTAAATAATGTTTCAGTGCTAACAATTTTCTGATTTTGTTGCAAATCTGTTTGAACTTGTAAATCAACGTCACCAACTCAACTTGTAATCAATTTAAATGCCGAATCTGAGTGATAAAAACACATTTTAATTTAAAAATGGCTACCATGCACCCGGAGAGCGTTGCTGCGACCACTTTAGAATTTTAAACACAATACAAAGAAGTGAAGCTTAATATACAATTGCCATCTATCATATCTTCATGATAGTCTAAACTCGTTAAATTTTTTTTTCTAATTTCTTCACCTCCTATTTACCCGTCGATATACCCGTCTTCGTGTCAATCTAAGCTCATATAAGAATTTCGCAAATGTTAAAATTTCTTTAAAGTTTAAACCGATTGACCGACTCCTCCTATTTACCCGTCTTTAATTGCCAACTATTAAATCTTCATGATAATCTGAACTAATCACAAAATTTTGTATATATACGGAATTTTGGTCCGCTTGATCTTGACTCGTCAATTTACCAAAATTGCCATTTATCACATCTTAATGATTCGCAAAACTCATAAGTTTTGCAAACTTCGCAAAAAATCAAAACTCAAATAATTATTTTGAAAATTTCGCGATTTGTTTAACCGTTCGATCTGCACTTCCTATATTTACCCGACTACTATTGCCGTCTATTAAGTCTTCATATAATCTTTGGTCATATGAAAAATTGCCAAAATTTTGACCTGTTTAATCGATGTCTCTTCCGTAAATACTCAAATGAAACTTTGACAAATTTCGCAGTTTTTGGTCTAAGCCTCTTATATACGCGTCTTTAATTGCCACCGATCCAACCTTCATAGTTATCTTAGGTCCCTGGAAAATTTGGCATATTTTGAATTTCATAAAAATCTGAAATTAATGAACAATTTAGAAATTTCCCAATATTTTAGAACTTTCAAGGAACACCTTTCATTTGCTCGGTCTACAACTTCCATTTAACCGTCTATATATGCCATCTATATATTCTATATAATAATCTGTTGAAAGTAAAAGATCGTTACTTCATGTAAGCTAAATATGTCCCATCTGGCAACACCATTTGTTCTCTCTCTCGCAGCGAGAGTTCAGTTCTCTCTTAGGTTTTAAGTTCTTATGTATCCTCCGCCTTATTCAGTTCTCTGTCACCCTTTCACCATACAACATTGCGCTATTAAATATCATATAACCAACAGGTTATGGGCCCAGAGCAAGGCGCTTGGTGAAATTAAAAAACTTTTAAAAAGACTAGAAAACGTCTACGGGAACTCAAAATGAGTGTGTCAATTCAAATCGAAAAACTTGATGACGGAAATTATGATTTATGGAGTTTGTCCATGCGAAGTGTTTTAATTACATCGGATTTGTGGAATGTCGTGTGTGAAGCTCAATTAAAGCCAGAAGACGATGCTGCAGCGGCTGCACGCTGGGTCATCCTTGATCAGAAGGCGCTGGCATGTTTAATTTTGAATGTAAAGCCAACACAGTTAATGCACATTAAGTCGTGCATAGCCTCGGCAGAAGCATGGAAAAAATTGCGTAACATCCATTTACCAGCGGGACCAATCAAAAAAGTGCAGTTATACCAAACATTGTTACGTCTTAAAATGCAGCATGGCGACAACGCAGCACAGTATGTGAATTCATTTATGAACATAACAGAAAAATTGGCGGAGTTGGATATATCAATAAATGATGAGTTAAAAGCTATTATGTTTCTGTCAAGTTTGCCTGATTCGTGGGAAAATTTTGTCGTCGCTATCGAAACACGCGACGAGCTGCCGCCGTTTGATACAGTAAAAAACAAATTCTTAGAAGAAGGTTCGAGAAAAGAGGAAAAAGATGAACGCGAAGTGGCAGCCCAAGCTGTGTATACCAAAACATACGAGAATCAGCAACGAAAAAGAAACCAACAAGTTCGCGAAAATTCTAAACGCGACGAACGAAAATATGAAGAGAATCGCAAATTTAAGGGGAAGTGCTACAATTGCGGTAAGACAGGCCATCGCGCGAGTGAATGCAGAATCAAAAGGAAAGAAGTGGAAAATGAAAACAAAAAAGAACAATCAAATTTTTTAATGCACGGTAATGTAGTCAAGGACAGAACAAATACTTGGTGCCTTGATAGTGGCGCTACTTCGCACATGTGTTGTGACAAGAGCAAATTTATTTCAATCGCCGAAAATAAAGCCACGATTATGTTAGCCGTAGATAAATACGTTGATTCGCCCGGTATTGGATCGGTAATTTTGCATGCTGGAAATAGAAAATTAACAATGAAAGATACTTTGTATGTCCCTCTATTAAACATGAACTTCGTGTCCATAAGCAAAGCAGCAAAATACGGAAATCGTACAACATTTGAAAAGAACGAAGCCGTAATCAAAAACAGCAAAGGCGAAATCATGTTACGTGCAGTTAAGGAAAATAATTTGTATTTGTTTGTTGATCAATTCCAACATAATAAAGTGCATTTGTCCCTTGATTCATCGCTTGCAATAAAATGGCATAATCGTTTTGGCCACCTAAACTTCAATAATATGAAAAGCCTTTGTGAAAATGAACTTGTGCATGGAATGAACATGAAAAATGTAAACATCAAAACGAACTGCGAAACGTGTAATAAGTCGAAAATTTGCGTGCTACCATTCCCACAAAAGGCGGGACGTGTAACAAAAGGTGCTCTGGAACTAGTTCACTCCGATGTGTGCGGTCCGATGAACGTCAATTCGATAGCTGGAAATCGATACTTCGTGACTTTTATCGATGACTACACCAAAAAGTGAAGTATTCGAGAAATTTAAATTGTTCAAGAGCTATGTTGAGTGCCAAACAGACAAGAAAATTAAAGCACTAAGAAGTGACAATGGCACGGAGTACTTAAACACCCAATTCAATGACTTCCTGAGCAAGTGCGGCATAAAACGGGAATTGACAGTTCCATACACACCAGAACAAAACGGCGTAGCAGAGCGTGCCAATCGAACTTTGGTCGAAATGGCGAGAAGTCTCCTTATTCACGCAAATTGCAAAGAATTCTTATGGGCTGAAGCTGTTCAAACCGCAGCGTATTTGCGGAACAGGTGCCCAACTGCAGCTCTAGATGGTCGCACCCCATTTGAGGCATGGAAAGGTCGGAAGCCGTCTGTGAAGCACCTCCGTATCTTTGGCTCACGCGTTTTTGCACTGGATAAAACGAAGAAAAGCAAGTTCCAGGCAAGGGGAAAGGAGTTCATATTTGTTGGATATTCATTTGAGGCAAAGGCGTACCGACTCTACGATCCCGAAAAACGAACAGTTGTGGAACGACGCGACGTGAAATTCTTAGAGGGTGAGTTTGAAACTCCTAAATTAGACGCAAGCACCGAATTTTTCACAAACATTATTCGCCTTGAGCCACCCACCGAGATGTTGCAGCCTGAACAAGCTAGCCAAAATGACCAGGACCCGGAAAGCAGTGACTCTCACGAAGAAGGGGAAGATTTTGTGAGTGCTAGCGACGCAGAGGAAGATGACAGCAATGAGGAGCTTGTCGAAGATGAACCACCTCGAAAGCAGGATGAAGAATCATCGCGCCGTGGGCCCGGAAGGCCCAAAATTATTCGAACAGGTCAATCTGGCAGACCTAGAAAGCAGTACAACGTCCTGCATTGCCTAAATAGTTCTGAAGACATCGAGAGTCCGCAGTCGGTTGCAGATGCGCTAAGCAGTCAAAACGCATCTGACTGGCAAAATTCAATGAAAGCTGAATGGGATGCTCTACAGAAAAACAACACTTGGTCGTTGGTAGACCTACCCCCAGGACAGAAGGCCATCGGCTCGAAATGGGTGTTCCGAGTCAAGCGAAACAAAGAAGGCGAAATCGATCGATTCAAATCCAGACTAGTTGCCAAAGGATGTGGACAACAACTTGGGATTAATTACTGGGAAACTTTTTCACCCGTCATCCGATATGAAACAATCCGAATGCTGTTTGCAATAGCTGCAGAAAAACAACTATGTATGCACCAGATCGATATCTCAAACGCATACTTAAACAGCAAACTCGACGAAGTAGTCTTCATGAAGCAGCCGGAGAATTTTCTGGACAGGAATCATCCAGCTAAGGTTTTGAAACTGGAAAAAGCTATTTATGGACTCAAACAGTCTGGACGAGCCTGGAATAGCACACTAGATGAGGTTTTGAAGAGTCTGAACTTCAAAAGATGTAAGAGCGAGCCATGTCTTTATTTCAAAGACAATCAACAACACTATATTGCGGTATATGTGGACGACCTAATTATCATGTGCCCCAACGAGCACGAGATTGACGAAATAAAAGAAAAGATCGCAGCTAAGTTCGAGATTCACGACAGTGGCCCACTAAAGTACTTTCTTGGTATGGAAGTAGAGCGAGTTGGCGAACGAGGTCCAGTAATCATGTCCCAGAAGAAGTACATAGAAAGTCTCTTGGCCATGCATGGAATGCAAAATTGCCGACCAGTTGCCACTCCACTTGATCCAGGTTTTCAAGTTACTTGCGAAGACGATAATTGTGCCAAGGTAAATATAACAGAATACCAATCGCTAATAGGTTCTCTTATGTACTTAGCAGTTTTGAGCCGGCCCGATATATTGCATGCCACTTGCAAATTGTCTCAACGAAGCACAAATCCCCATGTAGAGCACGAAACTGCAGCCAAACGTATATTACGATACCTTTCCGGAACCGTGAACCTGAACATTACATATCGCAAGAGTGGAGAGCCAGTTCAGGGTTTCGCAGACGCAGATTGGGCTAATGACCATGCAGATAGAAAATCATATTCAGGATACGCATTTTTCTTGGGAGGCAGTGCGTTTTCTTGGTCATCTACAAAGCAACGCGTAGTCGCACAAAGCAGCACGGAAGCGGAGTACATTGCATTGTCAACTGCTGCCAAAGAAGCCGTCTACCTCCGCAGACTACTCAAAGAAATTGGTTGGTCGCATCAAGAAGAAATGGTTATCTTTGCAGACAACATTAGTGCGCAGCACATCGCTAAAAATCCGATCCATCATAAGCGTACTAAACATATAGATATTAAGTTTCACTTCATAAGAGAGATAGTTGAAAGAAAAGAAATTGAATTGCAGTATGTATCAACTGATAAGAATGTTGCCGATATTTTTACGAAATGTTTAGGAAAACAAAAACATAATGAATTTGTAAAATCACTTGGATTAAACTAATGTATCATTGAAGAAAATATATAGCTTAAGAGGAAGTGTTGAAAGTAAAAGATCGTTACTTCATGTAAGCTAAATATGTCCCATCTGGCAACACCATTTGTTCTCTCTCTCGCAGCGAGAGTTCAGTTCTCTCTTAGGTTTTAAGTTCTTATGTATCCTCCGCCTTATTCAGTTCTCTGTCACCCTTTCACCATACAACATTGCGCTATTAAATATCATAAAACCAACATAATCTAAGCTCAAGAATTATAATTTTTGTAAATTTCGCCATTTTTACACATATTTTATACAATTACATATTTTGCATATTTTGCATGCTTGCATATATTGAATATGCAGTTTCCAATGGAAAGTGGGTCATTAAATTAGCATAATTCCAAATTTTCACCTCCATCAACCTTCATTTAAAAAAGTGCATAAAATCCGATGTCTAATAATAACACAGTGATAAGAAAAAAAAAATTCTGCACATACTTTTCACGAGACCCAGTACATATTGTTGGGCTAGTCGACAATAGCATTTCCTCATACTTGGTTTTTTCCTAGTATCCCCAAAATCGGAAGTTATGGGCCAAAAATCGCTTTTTGCTTTTTACCTCAATTAAATAGATTTAACGCGCGCATGGACCGTCTGATTGTTTATAACCTTGTCAATTCCGATAGCGACGAGAGCAATCTAATATATTTTAATCAATGGTTTGACTGAGAAATGCGTCTTACAGACGTGGAATTTTAAACTTTTTTTTCGAAATATCTACTTTAGCCACCACTGGCTTAACTATTTTATTCTATGCGATTTTGCCTTAAAGTTTATTATGAGAGCCCATTTAATTCTCCGTCGAACAAATGTTCTCCCAATTAATTTGGATACCGATTGACAAAGTTATTCGCCTATTTCTGAGTACACCTGGCCGATGTAGAATTTTTTTTAGTATGCTAACATATTAGTGTGTTCTATAACATAAGTGCCCCAATTAGTTTGCTCTGTTTTGTTTGGCGCCAAATTCAAAATATCTTTTTTAAATATTTAAAATGCTAATATATATAAACTTCCATGTTTCACGATTTCTGGGCAAATATTAAAGGTCTCCGAATGCTGTTACCTCAGGCAGGCACGGTTAAGGATTGTGAAAAGCTGATTGCTCTCTTGACGCAAGCCTTGGCAAGCGTTCGGCTCTTTTCGGTGTGAATCACACGCTCATTTTGGCGTTGCGTGTGTGCGTTTAGCCACGGACACGAAGTTTAATACTTAAGAAATTGCTTTTAAAGTCAGCAAATAAGACCCAATGATGACTGCTAAACCATGATTGTAATAATACTGTACCGCGATAAAATACCATGGATGACCAATGATGAAGAAATGGTTTTTCTTTATTACTAAACTGATGGTCCAAATCCCATTTTACACACATTCGGTCAACAATTTAAAATCTACACTATATACATAATTTTAATGAATGCTCTTCAGGGGCTATGCATTTCCTATCGCTGCTATAGTGGATGCGCATGCTGATGTCAGTTTATCTTGATCTTCTTTGGTTTTTGTTTGGTAGTTAATGGTTCGTCCTTCTCGTTATAGTGGTTTCTATATTCTAAACTCACTAATTAAACATTAAAAAGGTTGCCAAATAAATTACAAATCTATATAAGAGACGGCACGCTTCTTTTTTGTAAACTAACAAAAGTTTCAAGAAACAACGCAAAAAAACGCTTTTTTGAGTGCTTCGCATTTCAAAACTAATGGGCACTTCTAAGCTCGTTCAAAAGTTTCCAGCTTTTGCACTTAGAAAGTTTCAGCCTCAAAGCTTAAGCATTACCACCAGAAAGTTGAAAGCACTCATAGCTTCTCTATTTTTGCTTTCATTGCTTTTAGCAGTTCCCAACTGATCTAAGCAATGATTGTATGGAAAGACAGTTGGTAATCATGCTTTCTTCAGCGAAAAGCCTACTGAAGAGTCGTTAGGGATAACGATGAAACAGTTCTGTATAGCCAACCAGCTCTTTTTGGTGGTACAATGCATAAGTTGTTTAGAGTTGTGAACAAACGCAACTTTTCGGACCTAGAGCCAGCTAAACTCACTAACGAAAATATACAAGCTACAAGGGTATATAAACGTCAGTCGAGCCGAAGTGAGTTTTTCTCAATTTTTTTTTAAAATTTAGGGTGAATTTGGGCTTTCTTTTTATGAATATTTTAAAATGGTTTTTTACGAAAATAATGTAGCGAAGTTTGGGTCCACTTGTGGGCTAGCCTTGATGTCTGTTAGCCGAGAGGCTATGGGCAAAGTTCCCTCCTTGTTTGGCCAAGCTTTGCAGTGCGATAGAAAGGGAAGCAGAAAGGAGCCAATTAGTGGTTGATAATCCTCCGAAATGAAGGGAAAATTCACACAGTTCTTTTATTAGAACATGTGTTCTATTCACGAGTCGAAAAAGTAGAGTAGAGAATTCTTGTTATGTTTCAATTAAAAGTTAACTTTTTTGTAACAATATAAAATATTTGAAATTAATCCGAAAGAAAAGTTTTGACGATACTAACGATGGTATTAAATGTTTTTTCATAAAACATCGAAAATATCTAATGGGGCTACTATCGATAGTTTCCAAGCTCTACTTTTCCTGGCCTTACATTGATTCAGGCCTACCGATGGAGAATCACAGCCACTTTTTGTTGCTTTTGGAGTGAAACTGCTTCTGATATTCTATCAATGAAGGATCAGTATTGTTCATCAGTTGCGAGTCAGCAGGTTCCAGAACATTCTCAGAGCGCTTTATCTACAAGTGAGTAATGCCTCTGCGAATGCTTTCAAAATCTGTGTGCCAGCTCTTAATGATGAATACATTGCGAATTATTCGAAATATTTCTAGTGCTACCCAACCCAAAGAAAGCTGGAGTAAATGTGTTTTTGTGTAACGATATATACCGCTCTCATACCGATTACAGAGCCCAGAAGCGACCTTCATCTTGGCTCGGCTCGTCTCTGACCCGCATGTATTAATTCTAATTAAATTTGTTATTCAAAATGAGACTCGTGCACGTCCTTGCTAGCCATTTTGCAAGTGTTAACCTTTTTCCCGGCCGGCGCTAAGCCTTCGCAAATGGACCAAGCGGTCGGTACTGGCGACGATTTGCACGAAGCTGGCAGCCTTGACATTTTTCCTGCCAGTTTCTGTTTTCATTACACTAATGAAGTCATGTGCGACTGTGTGGAATGGGTGTGTGTGTGTGTGTGTGTGTGTGTAGGAGGCACCGGCAAACGACTGACAGACACATAAAAAGGTGAATACGTATGGGTTCAGGCCAGGCAGCTGCGCCTCATTAAACCATTTTATTGTGCCTGGCATGCTGAAATGGTCTCAACTTTGTCAAAGCCTTAACCCACTCGCACATAATTAATGTCAAATGTGTAATGCAAACATATTCACATAACGCATACGCCGTGTGGCACTAACAAAACTGGCCATGCCCCTGCCTCCAGCTCTCGAGCTCTCGAACATGGCTGGCAGCTAAATTGTAAGACGACAGAAATATTTCAACAGGAATTTACGACGCGCGCACACTAAATGCTCATTTAGTTTGCACTTTTATTTGGAAACTTCTTTTGCACGTTTGCCAAATTGTCTGCGGTAGCGAAGCCAACGACCAAGAACTACAACAACAGCAATGCTGTGCGCCAAAGTGCAATAATAATGAAGGCAGAGGCGTAAATTTAGCTTTGGCTGGCTGCAGCCTCTGCGAACTGGGCACCCCATGGTGTTCTGGTGGGCCAGGTGAGCCATGTTGTCAGCGGAAGGTAGCAACAAATTTTCGCTGCAAAAGCTTTTAGTAAATTTATGGCAAGGAAATTCCGTTCGCCTCGCATTCCGGGTCGTTTGTTTATATCTGGGTGCTGGCCGCTTGGCATGTGTACAGCTTTATAAACTTGATGCATAATGCACTCCCCAACTCAGATTCGCGGCTTCTCGGGCCACCCTAATGAGGCTCAACAACGGGCCATTGAAAGCGAAAAGTTTTGACACACACACAATTAATTTGAGTAAAGCTGAGATGCTCAGCGAAGACATACATTAAATTTGCCATATGCAATTTCAGTTGCGGCGCCGCTAGAAAATTTGCAAGTTTTCACTTTTCTTGTTTTCGTGGAAGCTCCATATCAATTTCCCGGCCACGTTTCGCAAATTGCCAAAGAACCTTGAAGAGTTGCAGAACCCCCCTCTTTCGCTTGCCACAAAAGTTGATTTAAGTTTATTCGAAAACAAATTTAACTTTTAAGTCATCAACAAGAACGAGCAGCATAAGCAGCTTCAGGTGGTTTTCTCAAAAGAACTTGCCTAGACGACTCCAAGCAGCTTGGCACAGCGATAAGTGGGTAACCTGAAAAGTAATAATAATGAGTATTCTTTTTATTTGTTAATTGGGCAGGTGTATTTCATAAGCACACAGAAAAAAAATTAAGATCCATTTCAATTTGATATGGTCTGGTTTATTTGACATTTTGTCAAATATCATTTGAATACTCTGTACCAAATTCTTAAATAGTATATTAAGTTGACATGCGACTAGCCGCACTCAGACTTAAGGCTAAATTTCTAAATATTAGTAAGTAAAAGTAAAGTAAAATTGGCTCAAACAGCACTAAGAGTCTAGCTTGCGTAGAAACAGACAGACAGACGGACGGACAAAGCTCAATCAACTCAGCTCGTCCCCCTGATCAAGAAGTAACTGAACAATCTGCAATTTTAAGTTGAAACACCCAAAATGGTTTTCTTCGACAATGACAACTTGCAATTACTTTGGATAGCGATGAATTAAATTTCAGCAATTCTGCGAGAAAACCTTTGCTTTGTACATGGCCAAATACCCGTGGTTTACAATGTGGTCGACTTTACATAACATTCTAATCCATGGATCCCAGATAATAGAGACTTCAATAGTATCAGTAGGTTAAAAAGTAAAAGTAAAATTGGCTCAAACAGCACCTCCAGGGGTTTGGCCAGGTCCAAACTACTCTCAATCTCTAAGCGTGTGTGCTTATAATTTTTCGCACAAGAGAAAGGGACCTACAGTTTAACGCCGAATACGAACGGCAATAGTTAGAGAGCTAGAAAACTTCACAGCTGGCGCCAGTAGCTGGTAAAGGTGATCGGGTGTGTAAAAGCTTTTTTCTAAAGAAAGAAATAACTTTTCCTATTAGATGGTCAGAGGCGGGATCGAACCCACAACCTCCCACACCAGCATCCACACATACAACTGGTACGCCACGCCCGACCACTACCAGTAGGTTGCCTTGGGGAAAACGCATCAGAAGCGAGCCACAAATTTTATAAGCGCAATAGACAGTTGCATGCTCGTCAAAATTCGCGGGCTAATAATATGTTGGATGTCTTCCACAGATCAATGAACCCGCTTTTTCGAGTATTATGATTATTAAAAGGTCAGGGCAATACAAAAATAAAGTGTTGCCGAAAAGTGTCATTGCTTTTTTAGAAGTACCTCACAATCGCATGCACATGCTGCCTGCATGCAGTGGCCGCCCCCTCGCTCCCATAAGCAAAATAGTAATCAGTAGACTGAGCCACGAAAAAAAATTTGTGATGTTTTTTTGACAAAATGGCGGCCGTTGAAAAATGAAAATTCGATTTTGGGCCCTTTTTCTTGTAGTTTAGTGTAAAAAATATAGTAAAATTTTTTTTAAAATTATGATTGAGGTTCAGTCCACAATGCATTGTGGGCAAAAAGTCCGAAATTTTTGCATAAAGTCTAGTTTAAAGCTAGAGCGTTCAAATTTGGCACAAAAATGTAAAATATTAATATAGAATTTCGGTTTATTTCTGTTTTGCAATAAAACTATTCCTTCAACCAATCCGCCCACACCCAAGTAAAAAAAAACATTTTTTTTTGTTGTTAATTTATAATTTTATGCACAGATAGGTTTAATCTTCTTCATCATCTAAGTCAATTTCTAGATAATCATCAGAATCATCAGCGGAGTCCAAATCTTAATTATCTATTTCTGACATGATTGTTTCATAGTTCGGGGGAGGTGGGCATTTTAAAAGATTTATTACTTCTGCCGGGAGGGGTTTTTTTTTAAATTTCTTTTGCCTTTCTTTTAAGCAAATACTGGATATTAATGGATCAGAAGAATCCATAGCTCTATAAAAAACATCAGTCATATTGTTTAAGCGGCAATTTTTTCGGGCATGTGACTTCCTATCGTTTTTATAGTACTTGTTCCTTGCTTCTGAAGCATTTGATATACTGCTGTTTGGTAAGTCCATTTTCCAATAAAAATGCCAATGCTTCTTCAGGGGTAAGGGAAATAATCACCTGAGATTTCCGGCCTCCTGTCGTGCTCCCTGTCTGTTCTTCCCTGACGACTTTTAATGCGCTAAACAAATCATGCTCTTTAGCCTTCTTCGCAGAAACAGAAGCAGCATGTAATAAGTGCTGCGTTGAAAAGTCAGTGTCCGATGCAAGATCATTTGCTAATTTATGTTTCAAACGCATTCCAGCCTGTTTATAGCTTAGCGTTGGTCTACCCATTTTAGAGGGAGATGGATCCGTAAGCTCTTCATCCAAGGTTATAATAATCGCCTGCGAAAGCCACCTTGAGTGAGTAACTTTAAACCTTGACAACATACGGTTGCATTTAGGCAAATATTTCTTAATATGCGTGATGAAACTGCAAACTTTTTGTTCAATTTGATTAACGTGTGAGTTGCTGAGTTGACTTATTTTCATTTTCTCCAACATCCACTTCGTTACGGCAGATTCGTCGCGTCCATTGTTGTCCCAAACCTCCAGCAGTGTTAAGCGGTGAAACTCATATTCGGCTGCAATATGTCATTTTTGTCGAAAACGGGCAAAAACGGGCAAAGAATATTATTAACACCGTATTCTATATACTTTTACGAAAAACATACCAGTTTGAGTTGCTCGCAAGCGCGCGCGGCGAATAAGTTACACACCACAGAACACAATTACATTTGTTAAATTTGAGCTGTAAAAATACTCCAACAACAATTGACGATACACGACAAAACATACAGAACATATAAAAACTAACATACAACGTTGAATCTACATACCTGTACGATTATTTGCCATATTTCCAAATTGTCTTCACTTTAAAGAAAAAGCCACAACAAACGCGCAAGGTTCATCGACATTCACGGTTGCATTTCGATAGGTCAGGCATGCATTTAGTAAGCTGACTTTGTTTGCGCGGCAATTTCAAACCGTACGCTTTAAAAATTTTTTCGGAACAGTTTTATTTTCTCTTGAGTATGCACAATTGGAAAACACATTAAATTTTGAGTATTTAAAATATAAAAAAAAATACTTTATGCACAATTTTTGGACTTTTTGCCCATAGTGCAATGGTGAAAATTCTGCATCGATCTCTTAGTTTTATCGAAAACGTTCTGGTGTAACTGGATATATCATGGCCGCCAGTTCGAAAAAACGCGGTTTCGAGATAAATGCGTTTAAAGTAGTTTTTTTTGCAAAAAAAATCGAAAATGTAAAAATGCAGTAAGAGTATGTTGACAATTCTGCGTCGATTGCATTTTGTTTCATCAAAACCTTTTTCATAGAACTGAAGAAAAGTGGCTCGGTAGTCCAAAAAAATTTGTTTTGAAAGTAACCGAAAATATTACAGATATTATATACTTACAGATATTAGACGGCGATGCCAGCTGCATACAGCGGACCTTCCTCATCTTTAAAAAAAACTGTTTTCAGCAGCAGCTTTCTCTGCTCTGCGTGGCATTCTGCCTACTTTAGATGCGGCCGCAGCTCTAGTTTCGCAGCCTGAGCATTATGTAGAATAGCCTTCGATAATTATCGATTAAAAATCCACTCAAATTCCAGAACCAGCCGTTATTTCTCAGATTTATCTACTCGAAATTTATTTACTCAAAAATGAATCGTTTTAGCGAAGACATTGTTCGACAAAAAAGGCTATATCTTCTAAAGAATTTCGAATTTAAAAAAATCATTTTTCGGGCGATATTCTCAAACATCCAAGCTATAAAAAAATGCAAAGGCAAAAATCTTAAAAAAAATTTTGCACATGAAGAATCAATCCTTAATAACTTTGGTGTTTTTGCTCGGATCTTATTTTACTTTTGAGAGTAGCCACGAGGTTCTAACTTTAAAATTGTGGCTGTAACAGTTTTTTGTGGCTTAAGCGGGAGGGGGGATATTTTAATGGGAACAGGGTATAATAAAAAGCACCGTCCACTTAAAAACTACGAAGATAATATTGATACCGATTCCGAAGGTGATAAATTAAATTCATTAGATGAAGAAGAAATTGATTGCAATTAAAAATCCTCCTGTTAAAACAAGATCTCAAATTGAATAAATAAAAGGATTAATAAAAACGTTCTACTTAAAAATAAAATTACGTATACGCAGAAAATGATCATATGTGCGGCGAGGGTGGACGTGGTCCGATCGGTTTAAAATTTTTTCCACTTGTCAGTTTTGCCATAGTTATTAAATCCTCCCAGTTTGAACTCTGTGGCTACAAGTGTCGACCTTATGCCAAAAAATTGGCCATCCAGACAAGTGTGCAGCCGTCGGAACATGGTCATAAGTAGTTCCAGGTTTAAACATCGCGACATCCATAAGACGACCAGGACGTCTCCTGGTCAATTAACGCGAAATCAGATTGATCATGTTGTGATCGATGGAAGGCACTCATTGGGTGTTTTAGACGTGCGTGCGATTCGAGGTGCCAACATTGACTCGGATCACCACCATTCGCCATTCCCTGCTTGTGTATGCGAACAGTGGAATCATATATCACACTCCATGAATACGGCTGCCAAGGAGATACTTGGATACGCCGAGTACCCTCGAAAGCAGTATGATGAGGATTGCAATAGCCTACAGGAGAACTCTGCAGTCGGGAGCAACGCGGGCTGTTAAAGAGCGATACCGGAAGAAAAGGATAGAGGAGAAGCTTTCCGGCACGAGTGAGATTCGAAAATTTTATCAAAAGATTAGACGTCTATGGAAAATCTGGTCACAGATCCGCAAGTGGCGCTAGACAAATGGAGAAGCTTGTTCGTTAACCTGCTGAGAGGCGACGACGAACACAATGCCGCCTCTGGAGAAGCAGCGATGCCACCAATCGACGATATTGAAAAAGACCCACCGGTCCATCTCGAAATCTGTTTAGCCATAAAAAGGCTAAAGAATAACAAAGCTGCTGGCGCTAATGAGCTACCCGCTGAACTGTTTAAGACTGGCGGCGAGGAATTGGTAAGGTGCATGCACCAACTCCTCTGCAGACTATGGTCCGACGAGAGCATGCCAGAAGATTGGAGTCTAAATGTAATTTGCCCACTTTTTAAAAAAAGAGATCCTGCAGCTTGCGCCAACTACCGTGGGATCAGTCACCTTCCCATCGCATATACGATTCTGTCGTGCATTATTTGTGAACGTCTAAAGCCGCTTATTATCACACTGATTGGACCTTATCAGTGTGGCTTTAGACCTGGTTAATCCACCTATGAGAGAAGTATCAAAATCTACCATATTTTTGTTGATTATAAATCAACCTTTGACACACCGATAAGGGTACGGTTCTTTGACACTCAGTCTACCTTTGGTATACCAGCAAAGTACGTGCGACTTTGCATGATGACGTTGAGAAGCACTCAAAGCTCCGTCAAAATAGGAAAGAACCTCTCCGCAGGTTCATAGCCTATCGTGGGACTTCTTTAATCTGCTGATGGAGTGTTTACCGCGCCAGTGCCCAAATGCCAACAGATCGAGCTCATTTCTTTATAAAGATCTAATGCTACTCGCATATGCCGATGATATTGACATTATCAGCAAAAACGGACGGGCGGTAAGCCTGGCGTTTTCACAGATTGAGAAGCAGTCTAAACTGATGGGCTTAGCGGTAAACGAGGACAAGACGAAGTACTTAGTATCCACGGACAAGAACTCTACGCGTCTTGGACAATTTGTTACTATGGGGGAGTACAACTATCGGGACGATGATAGCATCAGCCTGGAGATCCAAAGAAGAATTACTTTTGGAAACCAATGCTACTACAGGCTCAGTAGGGAGTTCAAGAGCAGAGCCTTTTCTCGAAGAACAAAAATAGCGCTATACAAGTCGCTCATCATCCCAGTCCAGCAATACGGCGCAGAAGCATGGACATTGACAGCAGCGTATGAGGCGGAGACCTTTAAAAGTTTTCGATGAATTGAGCATTTGAATGAATCACTTCAACTTTATCAGCTCTATGGGGACACCAGTCTGTTCAAGCGCGAACAAGCGCGGACATTTATGCCGGATGGATGAAGAAGCTCCAGTGAAAAAGGCGTACAAAGCGAAGCCGGTTGACTTTAGAGGACAAGGCACGAGGGATCGCCACCCACTAAGATGGGATCAAGAGCGGAAAGACATTTTCAAACTTGGTGTGAACAACTGGTGCCAGCGTGCTCAAAGCACAATCGAGTGGAAGGCATTCATAGCAGAGGCCGACACCGTCAAACGTTTGTGATGCAACTATCGGGCCAATAAAGAAGAAAAAAAGTATGTAACTGGGAGAAGCAATCATTTCCGACCCTATAAAGAATATATATTCTTAATCAGCATCAACAGCCGAATCGATATAGCCATGTTTGTCTGTCCGTCTATATGAAAGCACAGATCTTAGAGATGGTAAAATAATGAATTTTGACATGTATGGGACATATACTTCTTATACTTGCAGGCAGATCACAAGAACAGTTAGAAGATGTTTTCATCATCCGCTCTCCTGTACCACCAGCTACTTCCCATATCAGTCAACCCTCGGAATTACAAACTTTTTCACTTTATTTGATAGTTTCAGGAAGTCCTGACTGATAGTAGTGATGTGCTGGCAAAGTGGGGTTTATATGTGTGCCACCATTTCAGCATTTTCACGTCCTCTGCCATTGTTTAACTGTCGGATTTGGACTCGGTTTGACTGGCTGCCTGTAGTTTGCTGCATCGCCTGGCGACGGGCAACGTCGTCAACTGTATTTGTATTCAACTTAATTGCATTTTAAGTAGATTTGTGGTGGAATATGTATGCAGACGCATTGGTATATGAGGCTGCCGTCATGCATACTATTTAAACGAATCCGACACCCAACTGCATAAAGCAGTGAGTGCAGTTACAAGGCCTTCACGCAAAGTTCCTTACCAAACCCATACGAAAAGGTGGGTATGTGTGTAAGTATATCAGAGAAACAGCTTTTGGATTTAAATTCAATTAAAGCTTGAACAATTAACATAATGATTACTCAAAGAAATGAATTGCCGGCATGAGCCATTTGGGAATAATGAAAAAGCCAATTGAATGCAGGTCGCTTTAATAATCTTGTAGAAATGTTTTTTTCCGAACATTTCCAGTCGTAAGTCTGAGTGCTCAAATGGGTTTCTCATTTGAGATATTTGACAGACAAGTGAAATAGCAGTTTGAGAGCTCCATAAATGTAATTTTCGGAATGCTTTGCTTGCCCCAGCGAGACCTCAATTGCAGCAGACTACACAGAAAAATAATGACAAACCAAGCTCATAAAAATTGATTCGATGTCTACTTCAAATACAAGTCGCCCTTGATTCTACTTGAAAATAATTCTTGTTTCAATCCAAGAAAGCTGAATTCAAGTAAAGATCCTACTTGAAAACCAAATTATCCTGCAATAAGAAGAAAGTAGCAGTAGTAGTAGAGGTTCATTTTATTCATATAATTTGGTTTCAAAATGTAAATAGTAGGAGACCTAAAATCCCTATAGCCACACACTCATACTACACCCGGATTCCCCGCTCCTCTCGACAGACCGAATCGTTCTTCGGTTGTGACTACAGTTGGGTTACACAGGTCGGAATAAAATAACATAAATTCAGCTTTGGCTTTAAGCCGTCAGCTGTGGCGAAAACCATATTTAATACAATTTTTATACTCTGTACCGAAGGTACATAGAGTATATTAAGTTTGTGCAAAAGTATGTAACAGGAAAGGAATCGTTTCCCCAAGATTCCACCCCTTATCGAGCTGGCGATATCATCGATATATAAGGCGAACAAAAGAGGGCTTAAAAGACACTCCTGTTTGACCCCAGTGTTGTTTTCAAACCAGTATGAGAGCAGTGAACCATCTCACACTGCTGATTCAGTTCTGTCACAGCCAGTAAACAATTTAAGGCTTCTTCTGTTGACTGTATCAAAGGCAGCTTTGAAATCCACACAACATAAGAATAGTTTTTTCTTTGCAGCCAGAAACGATGTTGTTATGTTTGTGAGTACGAATATGCTGTCCACCGTTGAGTAGTCTCGTCTGAGTCCAAACTGAAATTCGCTTAGCTTGTGTTTTATAACCCATCTCTCAAGACGGGAAATAAGCACCTATGTAAATATTTTTGATATTGCGTTTATGCAGGAGATTTCTCGGTAGCTCGGTAGTAAAAATAGGAAAAATAATGGTCCTTTTAAAGCTTGCGGGGATGGTTTTAGATGTAAGAAGCCGGTTGTATTCATTTGTAAGTAGCTAAATAAAAGAATCAGGTGCTCCTTTCAGGAATTCGACTGGAATACGGTCTTTTTCGGATGCTTTGTTTGACTTTGACTTGGAAATTGCCCGTTGAACTTCTTCCCCAGTTATGGGACAATCTAGATTATCATCCAACACTTGAGGTAAACTAAAGCTTACTTTGCTTGCTACCAAGTCGGGATCAACAAAAAGTAGCCTCTGGAAGTGACTTGCTAGACTAATCGAGTCCGCCTCGATTTTGCTACGAGATGATGCTCCGCTTAAACGAAGCACCAAAGTCTAAAAAGTTTTGCTGTCTTTTAGATTCGGTTAAAATATTCCATTTGCTTTAAGGAGCACAAATCCTTGTAAAGACGGTTGTCCGTTTGATAATCTCGCTTAGCATCGGGAGAATTTTGTCTTTGAGCCCGACGCAGTTGTAAAAGAGAGGCGATTCTCGCCACTTTACATTGAGGGTCAAACCACGGTTGCTTATTTGTTGTTTGCATACATTTAGCCGCGTTTTTAATGCACCCAATGACAAGTAACTTCCGAGTTTCTGTTTAAGCCAGTGACTTCATGCTCTAGGTTTTCCGCGTATCTATCACACCATGTTAGCTTTGGAAGGAGCTTGGGCATAATAAAGTAGAAACGGAATTCCAATGAAAAGGCGATAAAGTAAATAGAAACCGAGAGCAAGGTCGAAAGTAAAATAAGAAAATCTGTCTTACTAATACAGTCAGGCAGAATGGGAAGTCACACACACATATTCTTCTGCCAGTTTTTCGGTTTTTCAGTCTATGTCGACCTCAGTCTGCCTATAGCACTGACCTGACATGAGGATGCAGCCGGTGATTTTCAGTCGTTGGATTAAGTCTACTAAAGATAGTATACCGATGGGTGCTCCATTGTAATGTTTTGAGTGTCCCGTTTTTAAAGTTGTGTGCGTATGACCAAAGATTTATAGATACTATAGATGACGCATGTGAAACCAAAAACGATTTTTGCTTTTCGCTGACTTTACGAGGAATATATGTATCAGAGAACTGCAGCGAGCTCACACATGTATGATCAATCACCCATGCTTCATATGCGTTACGAGTAAACTTAAAGCTCAAAGCTCGTTGATCATTTGCTTGTGCCATACACAAAACAAAAAATTCAAAAGTGATCGGGTATTGGCGAGTCTTTGTATTGGCGAGCTCGAGTACTGCATAGTAGAAATACCCGAGACGACTCGTACCTTCGGCTACAAGTCACCGAAAGTACTGGTTGCCGAAATCAATGATCTGCTGCGGGCTGTTACAAGCAAATCTCTTTTACCCTTGCTACAAATGCGATAAGAGTAACACACTCGGCGCGAGCAGCACGCCAAAAACAACAACGTGTGAGAGCAAAAGAGATACCTGAGGTGGGTCAGCCGTTCCAATTAACTTTAAATACTTTTGGGGCAGTTGATAATCAAGGCAACATTTGTTTAATCGACGCAACCCGTATCTGTAAATAAAATACATTTCATTATTGACTTTTAAATACTAGTTATATAAAAGAGTTTTTACCTGACACATAAAATTGAGTTTAGCCTGTCAAGATTCATTCTGTTTCTCAGCTTTGTTTTAATAATGTTGATCTGGCTAAGGACTCTCTCCACCTCAGCGTTCGACCACGACAAGGACAATAATGCCATTTCAAGGGTAGCCACGTCCTTGAATTTATTTGCTCCTCCAGAATCCTTTTAGGTACACACCTACGTCCCAAAACTTTGTGTGTCTTCAGTATTTTCCCAACTTATTAAATGGATTGCATTGTACTGACGCTCAATATTTTCAATATTCTTTGTTTTAAAGAACTCCAGAATTGGTAGTACATTCTTTTTGCATGCTCGCAAAATATTTTTGCATGAAAATAAATCAATATTCTTCAGTATTTGAAAATTATCCGGCAACCTAAAGGTTTTAAATTCCGGGCTGTTTAGCCATTCATCCCGGCATTTTTGCTTATAATCTTTAGGCATTGTAATGACATTGCAGCTTAAGCTTATAACATAGAGATGACAGTTTGCAAAACTTAGAGATGGAGGTCGCACTCTGTACATACGAGCAGTCGATGTGTAAAAAATCGATATTTAAAATTGTTCAGTGTAAAAAAGCGGAAAAAAAGCAAAATATTTTTAAAAAAAGCCAGAATTCCCGCTGCCCGCTGTTTTCGATTTTTTCCCGCAATTGGACTTTGAAAAAAGCCAGATTTGACGGGAAAAAAGCCGATTTGGCAACACTGTATACAAACGATATCGCGCTATCTCTTTTGCTCTCACACGTTGTTGTTTTTGGCGTGCTGTTCGCGCCGAGTGTGTTACTCGTATCGCATTTGTAGCAAAGGTAAAAGAGATTTGCTTGTAACAGCCCGCCGCAGATCATTGATTTCGGCAACAAGTACTTTCGGTGACTTGTAGCCGAAGGTACGAGTCGTCTCGGGTATTTCTACTATGCAGTACTCGAGCTCGCCAATACAATGACTCGCCAATACCCGATCACTTTTGAATTTTTTTTTTTATGTATGGTCAACGAGCTTTGAGACTCGTACCGCATATGAAGCATGGGTGATTGATCATACATGTGTAAGCTCGCTGCAGTTCTCTGATACATATATTCCTCGTAAAGTCAGCGAAAAGCAAAAATCGTTTTTGGTTTCACATGCGTCATCTATAGTATCTATAAATCTTTGGTCATACGCACACAACTTTAAAAACGGGACACTCAAAACATTACAATGGAGCACCCATCGGTATTCTATCTTTAGTAGACTTAATCCAACGACTGAAAATCACCGGCTGCATCCTCATGTCAGGTCAGTGCTATAGGCAGACTGAGGTCGACATAGACTGAAAAACCGAAAAACTGGCAGAAGAATATGTGTGTGTGACTTCCCATTCTGTCTGACTGTATTAGTAAGACAGATTTTCTTATTTTACTTTCGACCTTGCTCTCGGTTTCTTTTCATTGGAATTCCGTTTCTACTTTATTATGCCCAAGCTCCTTCCAAAGCTAACATGGTGTGATAGATACGCGGAAAACCTAGAGCATGAAGTCACTGGCTTAAACAGAAACTCGGAAGTTACTTGTCATTGGGTGCATTAAAAACGCGGCTAAATGTATGCAAACAACAAATAAGCAACCGTGGTTTGACCCTCAATGTAAAGTGGCGAGAATCGCCTCTCTTTTACAACTGCGTCGGGCTCAAAGACAAAATTCTCCCGATGCTAAGCGAGATTATCAAACGGACAACCGTCTTTACAAGGATTTGTGCTCCTTAAAGCAAATGGAATATTTTAACCGAATCTAAAAGACAGCAAAACTTTTTAGACTTTGGTGCTTCGTTTAAGCGGAGCATCATCTCGTAGCAAAATCGAGGCGGACTCGATTAGTCTAGCAAGTCACTTCCAGAGGCTACTTTTTGTTGATCCCGACTTGGTAGCAAGCAAAGTAAGCTTTAGTTTACCTCAAGTGTAGGATGATAATCTAGATTGTCCCATAACTGGGGAAGAAGTTCAACGGGCAATTTCCAAGTCAAAGTCAAACAAAGCATCGGGAGAAAACCGTATTCCAGTCGAATTCCTGAAATGAGCACCTGATTCTTTTATTTAACTACTTACAAATGAATACAATCGGCTTCTTACATCTAAAATCATCCCTGCAAGCTTTAAAAGGACCATTATTTTTCCTATTTTTACTACCGAGCTACCGAGGAATCTCCTGCATAAACGCAATATCAAAAATATTTACATCGGTGCTTATTTCCCGTCTTGAGAGATGGGTTATAAAACACAACAAGCTAAGCGAATTTCAGTTTGGACTCAGACGAGACTACTCAACGGTGGACAGCATATTCGTACTCACAAACATAACAACATCGTTTCTGGCTGCAAAGAAAAAACTATTCTTATGTTGTGTGGATTTCAAAGCTGCCTTTGATACAGTCAACAGAAGAAGCCTTAAATTGTTTACTGGCTGTGACGGAACTGAATCAGCAGTGTGAGATGGTTCACTGCTCTCATACTGGTTTGAAAACAACACTGGGGTCAAACAGGGGTGTCTTTCAAGCCCTCTTTTGTTCGCCTTATATATCGATGATATCGCCAGCTCGATAAGGGGTGGAATCTTGGAAGCGGGTGTCAGGGTAAAAGTTCTAATGTACGCAGATGATCTATACTATGCTCTATTTGTAGAGGGTCTTTCGAGCCTCTATACCCAAACGCTTGGGTTACATTTCTCTTACGTGAGAAAGATTTTTCAAATGCCAGAAACCCGCTTAGCTTCTGTTGTTGCCAAATCACTGCTGTTGAGGCAAGCCCAGTGCTTTGAGTTATGAAGAACTCTTGCAGAACAATATAATGTAAACTTGGAGTTGAAGAATCTGAACACGTATGAGAGAACTCATCAACTAATTTTGGAAGGAACTGTTCAAAAATCTCACCCTGATTTTATGCAGCAAGCTAGGAGCAGCTCGACAAGATTACTGTGTAGACAACTAAGCTACTCATTGGGGGAAAATCACTATTCTTAAGACAAAAACCTAATATCATTTGTATTCAAAGCTAGATATGAACTGCTGAACCCGTCATTGAAGCCATCTGCACCCTCTGCAATTTTAACGCCAAAGAAGACAAGTTTCACTTTATTTCAGTTTGCCCAATTTCACAAGAAATTAGAAAGGTGTATTGGCAGCAAGGAGAATTAAGCCAACAACGAACCATTGAAATTTTAAACGGATGAAATTGGAGTAGTCTTTTCAAATTTCTAGTAGAAGCATCAACATATAGGAATCGTATAATGTCAGAAGATTTTTAGAACATTCCAAAATTGCATATATAAAACAAGAAAGAAAGTCGGTCAAGCCCGACTATAACATACTCTGCACCCTAAATGTCGCAGCTCGCATTTGGTCACGAGTCAAACGCCCAGTTAACACACAACGCACAACGCAGTGCGCTCTCTAAATCTCTCTCTCTCTCTCTCTCTCTCACTAAGATTGCTTCTGCTGAACGCAATGTGGGGGTGTTAACTGACCGATTTTTGCTCATAACTTCAGTATCGTTCATCCGATCTTTATCATTCCTTCAGCAAATCGATAAATAATTTTGAGTACTAGATATCTCTAAAAAGTACGAACCATCTATCATCAAAACTGTAAGAAATATGACGTTTTTTCCAAATTGCGGGGGCGCGAGGGGGCGTGGCAAAAATTGAAAATAAACTTGATCTGCCTGCAAGTATAAGAAATATATGTCCCATACATGTCAAACCTCTATCTCTTACCATCTCTGAGATCTCTTCGTTCATACGGACGGACAGACAGACAGAAAGACAGACAGACAGACAGACAGACGGACAGACGGACATGGCTATATCGACTCGGCTGTTGATGCTGATCAAGAATATATATCCTTTATAGGGTCGAAAACGATTCCTTCTCCCTGTTACATACTTTTGCACAAACTTAATATACTCTATGTACCTTCGGTACAGAGTATAAAAATTGTATTAAATATGGTTTTCGCCACAGCTGACGGCTTAAAGCCAAAGCTGAATTTATGTTATTTTATTCCGACCTGTGTAACCCAACTGTAGTCACAACCGAAGAACGATTCGGTCTGTCGAGAGGAGCGGGGAATCCGGGTGTAGTATGAGTGTGTGGCTATAGGGATTTTAGGTCTCCTACTATTTACATTTTGAAACCAAATTATATGAATAAAATAAACCTCTACTACTATTGCTACTTTCTTCTTATTGCAGGATAATTTGGTTTTCAAGTAGGATCTTTACTTGAATTCAGCTTTCTTGGATTGAAACAAGAATTATTTTCAAGTAGAGTCAAGGGCGACTTGTATTTGAAGTAGACATCGAATCAATTTTTTTGAGCTTGGTTTGTCATTATTATACCCGTTACTCGTAGAGTAAAAGGGTATACTAAAGTCGTGCAAATGTATGTAACAGCCAGAAGGAATCATTTCCGACCATATAAAGTATATATATTCTTGGTCAGCATCAACAGCCGATTCGATATAGCCATGTCCGTCTGTCCGTCTGTCCGTCTGTCCGTCTGTCCGTCCGTCCGTCCGTCCGTCTGTCTGTATGAACACCTAGATCTCAGAGACTAGAAGAGCTAGAGCAACCAAATTTGAAATGTAGACTCCTATTGTCTGCACGCAGATCAAGTTTATTTTCAATTTTTGCCACGCCCCCTCACGCCCCCGCAATTTGGAAAAAACGTCATATCTCCTACAGTTTTGATGATAGATGGTTCGTACTTTCTAGAGATATCTAGTACTCAAAATTGTTTATTGATTTGCTGAAGGAATGATAAAGTTCGGATGAACGATACTCAAGTTATGAGCAAAAAACGGTCAGTTAACACCCACCACCCACCCCACCCATAACCTAAGCATTGCGTTCAGCAGCAATCTTAGTGAGAGAGAGAGAGAGAGAGAGAGAGAGAGAAGAGAGAGAGACTTAGAGAGCGCACTGCGTTGTGCGTTGTGTGTTAACTGGCCGTTTGACTCGTGACCAAATTCGAGCTGCGACATTAAGGGTGCAGAGTATGTAATAGTCGGGCTTGATGACGTTTTCAAAAGTTTTGTTGTCTGATCTGTTTATCGTGATGAATTTGGAGTCATTTATGTTGCATTTAGTAATTGACAAATGTCTATTAATATCTGGCGGATAATAAATAGCCGAGTTAAAAAATATTGCATACTTTTCGGCTGACCCACCTCAGGCATACAGGAAGGATAATAAACATTTGTTTCCATGAGTAACGGGTATATCGAAGTCGGTTAGAGCCGACTTTAACTTACGCTCTCGGTTTTATTTTTCTGTGTAGTCTGCTGCAATTGAGGTCTCGCTGGGGCAAGCAAAGCATTCCGTAAATTACATTTATGGAGCTCTCAAACTGCTATTTCACTTGTCTGTCAAATATCTCAAATGAGAAACCCATTTGAGCACTCAGACTTACGACTGGAAATGTTCGGAAAAAAACATTTCTACAAGATTATTAAAGCGACCTGCATTCAATTGGCTTTTTCATTATTCCCAAATGGCCCATGCCGGCAATTCATTTCTTTGAGTAATCATTATGTTAATTGTTCAAGCTTTAATTGAATTTAAATCCAAAAGCTGTTTCTCTGATATACTTACACACATACCCACCTTTTCGTATGGGTTTGGTAAGGAACTTTGCGTGAAGGCCTTGTAACTGCACTCACTGCTTTATGCAGTTGGGTGTCGGATTCGTTTAAATAGTATGCATGACGGCAGCCTCATATACCAATGCGTCTGCATACATATTCCACCACAAATCTACTTAAAATGCAATTAAGTTGAATACAAATACAGTTGACGACGTTGCCCGTCGCCAGGCGATGCAGCAAACTACAGGCAGCCAGTCAAACCGAATCCAAATCCGACAGTTTAACAATGGCAGAGGACGTGAAAATGCTGAAATGGTGGCACACATATAAACCCCACTTTGCCAGCACATCACTACTATCAGTCAGGGCTTCCTGAAACTATCAAATAAAGTGAAAAAGTTTGTAATTACGAGGGTTGACTGATATGGGAAGTAGCTGGTGGTACAGGAGAGCGGATGATGAAAACATCTTCTAAATGTTCTTGTGATCTGCTTGCAAGTATAAGAAGTATATGTCCCATACATGTCAAAATTCAATATTTTACCATCTCTAAGATCTGTGCTTTCATATAGACGGACAGACAAACATGGCTATATCGATTCGGCTGTTGATGCTGATTAAGAATATATATTCTTTATAGGGTCGGAAATGATTCCTTCTCCCAGTTACATACTTTTTTTCTTCTTTATTGGCCCGATAGTTGCATCACAAACGTTTGACGGTGTCGGCCTCTGCTATGAATGCCTTCCACTCGATTGTGCTTTGAGCACGCTGGCACCAGTTGTTCACACCAAGTTTGAAAATGTCTTTCCGCTCTTGATCCCATCTTAGTGGGTGGCGATCCCTCGTGCCTTGTCCTCTAAAGTCAACCGGCTTCGCTTTGTACGCCTTTTTCACTGGAGCTTCTTCATCCATCCGGCATAAATGTCCGCGCTGTGTTCGCGCTTGAACAGACTAGTGTCCCCATAGAGCTGATAAAGTTCGTGATTCATTCAAATGCGTAATTCATCGAAAACTTTTAAAGGTCTCCGCCTCATACGCTGCTGTCAATGTCCATGCTTCTGCGCCGTATTGCTGGACTGGGATGATGAGCGACTTGTATAGCGCTATTTTTGTTCTTCGAGAAAAGGCTCTGCTCTTGAACTCCCTACTGAGCCCGTAGTAGCATTGTTTTCCAAAAGTAATTCTTCTTTGGATCTCCAGGCTGATGTTTATCATCGTCCCGATAGTTGTACTCCCCCATAGTAACAAATTGTCCAAGACGCGTAGAGTTCTTGTCCGTGGATACTAAGTACTTCGTCTTGTCCTCGTTTACCGCTAAGCCCATCAGTTTAGACTGCTTCTCAATCTCTGAAAACGCCTGGCTTACCGCCCGTCCGTTTTTGCTGATAATGTCAATATCATCGGCATATGCGAGTAGCATTAGATCTTTATAAAGAAATGAGCTCGATCTGTTGGCATTTGGGCACTGGCGCGGTAAACACTCCATCAGCAGATTAAAGAAGTCCCACGATAGGCTATGAACCTGCGGAGAGGTTCTTTCCTATTTTGACGGAGCTTTGAATGCTTCTCAACGTCATCATGCAAAGTCAAACGTACTTTGCTGGTATACCAAAGGTAGACTGAGAGTCAAAGAACCGTACCGTCAAAGGCTGATTTATAATCAATAAAAAGATGGTAGATTTTGATACATTCTCTCATTGGTGGATTTAACCAGGTCTAAAGCCACACTGATAAGGTCCAATCAGTGTGATAATAAGCGGCTTTAGACGTTCACAAATAATGCACGACAGAATCTTATATGCGATGGGAAGAAGACTGATCCCACGGTAGTTGGCGCAAGCTGCAGGATCTCTTTTTTTAAAAAGTGGGCAAATTACATTTAGACTCCAATCTTCTGGCATGCTCTCGTCGGACCATAGTCTGCAGAGGAGTTGGTGCATGCACCTTACCAACTCCTCGCCGCCAGTCTTAAACAGTTCAGCGGGTAGCCCATTAGCGCCAGCAGCTTTGTTATTCTTTAGCCTTTTTATGGCTAAACAGATTTCGAGATGGGCCGGTGGGTCTTTTCAATATCGTCGATTGATGGCATCGCTACTTCTCCAGAGGCGGCATTGTGTTCGTCGTCGCCTCCCAGCAGGTTAACGAACATAGCTTCTCCATTTGTCTAGCGCCATTTGCGGATCTGTGACCAGATTTTCCATAGACGTCTAATCTTTTGATAAAATTTTCGAATCTCACTCGTGCCGGAAAGCTTCTCCTCTATCCTTTTCTTCCGGTATCGCTCTTTAACAGCCCGCGTTGCTCCCGACTGCAGAGTTCTCCTGTAGGCTATTGCAATCCTCATCATACTGCTTTCGAGGGTACTCGGCGTATCCAAGTATCTCCTTTGCAGCCGTATTCATGGAGTGTGATATATGATTCCACTGTTCGCATACACAAGCAGGGAATGGCGAATGGTGGTGATCCGAGTCAATGTTGGCACCTCGAATCGCACGCACGTCTAAAACACCCAATGAGTGCCTTCCATCGATCACAACATGATCAATCTGATTTCGCGTTAATTGACCAGGAGACGTCCTGGTCGTCTTATGGATGTCGCGATGTTTAAACCTGGAACTACTTATGACCATGTTCCGACGGCCGACTGCACACTTGTCTGGATGGCCAATTTTTTGGCATAAAGTCGACACTTGTAGCCACAGAGTTCAAACTGGGAGGATTTAATAACTATGGCAAAACTGACAAGTGGAAAAAATTTTAAACCGATCGGACTACGTCCACCCTCGCCGCACATATGATCATTTTCTGCGTATACGTAATTTTATTTTTAAGTAGAACGTTTTTATTAATCCTTTTATTTATTCAATTTGAGATCTTGTTTTAACAGGAGGATTTTTAATTGCAATCAATTTCTTCTTCATCTAATGAATTTAATTTATCACCTTCGGAATCGGTATCAATATTATCTTCGTAGTTTTTAAGTGGACGGTGCTTTTTATTATACCCTGTTCCCATTAAAATATCCCCCCTCCCCCTTAAGCCACAAAAAACTGTTACAGCCACAATTTTAAAGTTAGAACCTCGTGGCTACTCTCAAAAGTAAAATAAGATCCGAGCAAAAACACCAAAGTTATTAAGGATTGATTCTTCATGTGCAAAATTTTTTTTAAGATTTTTGCCTTTGCATTTTTTTATAGCTTGGATGTTTGAGAATATCGCCCGAAAAATGATTTTTTTAAATTCGAAATTCTTTAGAAGATATAGCCTTTTTTGTCGAACAATGTCTTCGCTAAAACGATTCATTTTTGAGTAAATAAATTTCGAGTAGATAAATCTGAGAAATAACGGCTGGTTCTGGTATTTGAGTGGATTTTTAATCGATAATTATCGAAGGCTATTCTACATAATGCTCAGGCTGCGAAACTAGAGCTGCGGCCGCATATAAAGTAGGCAGAATGGCACGCAGAGCAGAGAAAGCTGCTGCTGAAAACAGTTTTTTTTAAAGATGAGGAAGGTCCGCTGTATGCAGCTGGCATCGCCGTCTAATATCTGTAAGTATATAATATCTGTAATATTTTCGGTTACTTTCAAAACAAATTTTTTTGGACTGCCGAGCCACTTTTCTTCAGTTCTATGAAAAAGGTTTTGATGAAACAAAATGCAACCGACGCAGAATTGTCAACATACTCTAACTGCATTTTTACATTTTCGATTTTTTTTGCAAAAAAACTACTTTAAACGCATCTCGAAACCGCGTTTTTCGAACTGGCGGCCATGATATATCCAGTTACACCAGAACGTTTTCGATAAAACTAAGAGATCGATGCAGAATTTTCACCATTGCACTATGGGCAAAAAGTCCAAAAATTGTGCATAAAGTATTTTTTTTTATATTTTAAATACTCAAAATTGAATGTGTTTTCCAATTGTGCATACTCAAGAGAAAATAAAACTGTTCCGAAAAAGTTTTTAAAGCGTACGGTTTGAAATTGCCGCGCAAACAAAGTCAGCTTACTAAATGCATGCCTGACCTATCGAAATGCAACCGTGAATGTCGATGAACCTTGCGCGTTTGTTGTGGCTTTTTCTTTAAAGTGAAGACAATTTGGAAATATGGCAAATAATCGTACAGGTATGTAGATTCAACGTTGTATGTTAGTTTTTATATGTTCTGTATGTTTTGTCGTGTATCGTCAATTGTTGTTGGAGTATTTTTACAGCTCAAATTTAACAAATGTAATTGTGTTCTGTGGTGTGTAACTTATTCGCCGCGCGCGCTTGCGAGCAACTAAAACTGGTATGTTTTTCGTAAAAGTATATAGAATACGGTGTTAATAATATTCTTTGCCCGTTTTTGCCCGTTTTCGACAAAAATGACATATTGCAGCCGAATATGAGTTTCACCGCTTAACACTGCTGGAGGTTTGGGACAACAATGGACGCGACGAATCTGCCGTAACGAAGTGGATGTTGGAGAAAATGAAAATAAGTCAACTCAGCAACTCACACGTTAATCAAATTGAGCAAAAAGTTTGCAGTTTTATCACGCATATTAAGAAATATTTGCCTAAATGCAACCGTATGTTGTCAAGGTATAAAGCTACTCACTCAAGGTGGCTTTCGCAGGCGATTATTATAACCTTGGATGAAGAGCTTACGGATCCATCTCCCTCTAAAATGGGTAGACCAACGCTAAGCTATAAACAGGCTGGAATGCGTTTGAAACATAAATTAGCAAATGATCTTGCATCGGACACTGACTTTTCAACGCAGCACTTATTACATGCTGCTTCTGTTTCTGCGAAGAAGGCTAAAGAGCATGATTTGTTTAGCGCATTAAAAGTCGTCAGGGAAGAACAGACAGGGAGCACGACAGGAGGCCGGAAATCTCAGGTGATTATTTCCCTTACCCCTGAAGAAGCATTGGCATTTTTATTGGAAAATGGACTTACCAAACAGCAGTATATCAAATGCTTCAGAAGCAAGGAACAAGTACTATAAAAACGATAGGAAGTCACATGCCCGAAAAAATTGCCGCTTAAACAATATGACTGATGTTTTTTATAGAGCTATGGATTCTTCTGATCCATTAATATCCAGTATTTGCTTAAATGAAAGGCAAAAGAAATTTTAAAAAAAACCCCTCCCGGCAGAAGTAATAAATCTTTTAAAATGCCCACCTCCCCCGAACTATGAAACAATCATGTCAGAAATAGATAATTAAGATTTGGACTCCGCTGATGATTCTGATGATTATCTAGAAATTGACTTAGATGATGAAGAAGATTAAACCTATCTGTGCATAAAATTATAAATTAACAGCAAAAAAAAATGTTTTTTTTTACTTGGGTGTGGGCGGATTGGTTGAAGGAATAGTTTTATTGCAAAACAGAAATAAACCGAAATTCTATATTAATATTTTACATTTTTGTGCCAAATTTGAACGCTCTAGCTTTAAAACTAGACTTTATGCAAAAATTTCGGACTTTTTGCCCACAATGCATTGTGGACTGAACCTCAATCATAATTTTAAAAAAAATTTTACTATATTTTTTACACTAAACTACAAGAAAAAGGGCCCAAAATCGAATTTTCATTTTTCAACGGCCGCCATTTGGTCAAAAAAAATCACAAATTTTTTTTCGTTGCTCAGTCTACTGATTACTATTTTGCTTATGGGAGCGGGGGGGGGCGGCCACTGCATGCAGGCAGCATGTGCATGCGATTGTGAGGTACTTCTAAAAAAGCAATGACACTTTTCGGCAACACTTTATTATACCCTTGCAAAGGGTATTATAATTTTGCCCAGAAGTTTGCAACGCATAGAAATATTCATTTCCGACCCCATAAACTATATATATTCTTGATCAGGGGGACGAGCTGAGTTCATTGAGCTTTGTCCGTCCGTCTGTCTGTCTGTCCGTCTGTCTGTCTGTCTGTCCGTCTGTCTGTCTGTCCGTCTGTTTCTACGCAAACTAGTCTCTCAGTTTTAAAGCTATCGAGCTGAAATTTTGCACAGAGTCTTCTTTTTACTGCACGCTGCTAATATGTCGGAACCGACCGGATCGGATCACTATATCTTATAGCTGCCATAGGAACCATCGGTCGAAAAATGGGTTTTAGTGAGAAAAACTTTTTTGTTTTCAATGTTAACGTGATTGAACTCGGTCATTAATAATATTATATACTATCAAACAGATTTGCAAATTTTGGTCAAAATCGGATGACTATATCTTATAGCTGCCATAGGAACCATAGGTCGAAAAATGGGTTTTAGTGAAAAAAACTTTTTTGTTTTCAATGTTAACGTGATGAAACTCGGTCATTCATAATATTATATGCTTTCAAACAGATTTGCAAATTTTGGTCAAAATCGGATGACTATATCTTATAGCTGCCATAGGACCGATCGGTCGGAAAATGGGTCTTAGTGAAAAAAACTTTTGTTTTTAAGTAAATCATTCTTAAGGTCGGTGATTATTAATATTAAACGCGTTCAAACTAATTTGCAAAAGTTGATCGACATCGGGGGACTATATCTTATGGTTGCCATAGGACCGATCGGTCGAACATGAGTCTTGGTAAAAAATTTTTTTGTTTAGTTTTGTTAGCGTCCTCGCTGATGACTTTTTTTATATGCTTTCAAATAGATTCGCAAAATTGGGCCGAAATCGGATGACTATATCTTAAGGCTGCCATAGGGCCGAACGGTCGGAAATTGAGCCTTAGTGAGAAAAACTTTTTTCAGACGTTTATCTGTCGGAAAATAGGTTTTAGTAACAAAATTTTTTGATTTTTATGTAAGCGTTCTTAAACTGTGACATTTGCATTTGCAAGGGTATAAAAACTTCGGCATAGACGAAGTTAGCTTGGCCTTCTCGTTTTTGTATTGCCCTGACCTTTTAATAATCATAATACTCGAAAAAGCGGGTTCATTGATCTGTGGAAGACATCCAACATATTATTAGCCCGCGAATTTTGACGAGCATGCAACTGTCTATTGCGCTTATAAAATTTGTGGCTTGCTTCTGATGCGTTTTCCCCAAGGCAACCTACTGGTAGTGGTCGGGCGTGGCGTACCAGTTGTATGTGTGGATGCTGGTGTGGGAGGTTGTGGGTTCGATCCCGCCTCTGACCATCTAATAGGAAAAGTTATTTCTTTCTTTAGAAAAAAGCTTTTACACACCTCTTACCAGCTACTGGCGCCAGCTGTGAAGTTTTCTAGCTCTCTAACTATTTCCGTTCGTATTCGGCGTTAAACTGTAGGTCCCTTTCTCTTGTGCGAAAAATTATAAGCACACACGCTTAGAGATTGAGAGTAGTTTGGACCTGGCCAAACCCCTGGAGGTGCTGTTTGAGCCAATTTTACTTTTACTTTTTAACCTACTGATACTATTGAAGTCTCTATTATCTGGGATCCATGGATTAGAATGTTATGTAAAGTCGACCACATTGTAAACCACGGGTATTTGGCCATGTACAAAGCAAAGGTTTTCTCGCAGAATTGCTGAAATTTAATTCATCGCTATCCAAAGTAATTGCAAGTTGTCATTGTCGAAGAAAACCATTTTGGGTGTTTCAACTTAAAATTGCAGATTGTTCAGTTACTTCTTGATCAGGGGGACGAGCTGAGTTGATTGAGCTTTGTCCGTCCGTCTGTCTGTCTGTTTCTACGCAAGCTAGACTCTTAGTGCTGTTTGAGCCAATTTTACTTTACTTTTACTTACTAATATTTAGAAATTTAGCCTTAAGTCTGAGTGCGGCTAGTCGCATGTCAACTTAATATACTATTTAAGAATTTGGTACAGAGTATTCAAATGATATTTGACAAAATGTCAAATAAACCAGACCATATCAAATTGAAATGGATCTTAATTTTTTTTCTGTGTGCTTATGAAATACACCTGCCCAATTAACAAATAAAAAGAATACTCATTATTATTACTTTTCAGGTTACCCACTTATCGCTGTGCCAAGCTGCTTGGAGTCGTCTAGGCAAGTTCTTTTGAGAAAACCACCTGAAGCTGCTTATGCTGCTCGTTCTTGTTGATGACTTAAAAGTTAAATTTGTTTTCGAATAAACTTAAATCAACTTTTGTGGCAAGCGAAAGAGGGGGGTTCTGCAACTCTTCAAGGTTCTTTGGCAATTTGCGAAACGTGGCCGGGAAATTGATATGGAGCTTCCACGAAAACAAGAAAAGTGAAAACTTGCAAATTTTCTAGCGGCGCCGCAACTGAAATTGCATATGGCAAATTTAATGTATGTCTTCGCTGAGCATCTCAGCTTTACTCAAATTAATTGTGTGTGTGTCAAAACTTTTCGCTTTCAATGGCCCGTTGTTGAGCCTCATTAGGGTGGCCCGAGAAGCCGCGAATCTGAGTTGGGGAGTGCATTATGCATCAAGTTTATAAAGCTGTACACATGCCAAGCGGCCAGCACCCAGATATAAACAAACGACCCGGAATGCGAGGCGAACGGAATTTCCTTGCCATAAATTTACTAAAAGCTTTTGCAGCGAAAATTTGTTGCTACCTTCCGCTGACAACATGGCTCACCTGGCCCACCAGAACACCATGGGGTGCCCAGTTCGCAGAGGCTGCAGCCAGCCAAAGCTAAATTTACGCCTCTGCCTTCATTATTATTGCACTTTGGCGCACAGCATTGCTGTTGTTGTAGTTCTTGGTCGTTGGCTTCGCTACCGCAGACAATTTGGCAAACGTGCAAAAGAAGTTTCCAAATAAAAGTGCAAACTAAATGAGCATTTAGTGTGCGCGCGTCGTAAATTCCTGTTGAAATATTTCTGTCGTCTTACAATTTAGCTGCCAGCCATGTTCGAGAGCTCGAGAGCTGGAGGCAGGGGCATGGCCAGTTTTGTTAGTGCCACACGGCGTATGCGTTATGTGAATATGTTTGCATTACACATTTGACATTAATTATGTGCGAGTGGGTTAAGGCTTTGACAAAGTTGAGACCATTTCAGCATGCCAGGCACAATAAAATGGTTTAATGAGGCGCAGCTGCCTGGCCTGAACCCATACGTATTCACCTTTTTATGTGTCTGTCAGTCGTTTGCCGGTGCCTCCTACACACACACACACACACACACACACCCATTCCACACAGTCGCACATGACTTCATTAGTGTAATGAAAACAGAAACTGGCAGGAAAAATGTCAAGGCTGCCAGCTTCGTGCAAATCGTCGCCAGTACCGACCGCTTGGTCCATTTGCGAAGGCTTAGCGCCGGCCGGGAAAAAGGTTAACACTTGCAAAATGGCTAGCAAGGACGTGCACGAGTCTCATTTTGAATAACAAATTTAATTAGAATTAATACATGCGGGTCAGAGACGAGCCGAGCCAAGATGAAGGTCGCTTCTGGGCTCTGTAATCGGTATGAGAGCGGTATATATCGTTACACAAAAACACATTTACTCCAGCTTTCTTTGGGTTGGGTAGCACTAGAAATATTTCGAATAATTCGCAATGTATTCATCATTAAGAGCTGGCACACAGATTTTGAAAGCATTCGCAGAGGCATTACTCACTTGTAGATAAAGCGCTCTGAGAATGTTCTGGAACCTGCTGACTCGCAACTGATGAACAATACTGATCCTTCATTGATAGAATATCAGAAGCAGTTTCACTCCAAAAGCAACAAAAAGTGGCTGTGATTCTCCATCGGTAGGCCTGAATCAATGTAAGGCCAGGAAAAGTAGAGCTTGGAAACTATCGATAGTAGCCCCATTAGATATTTTCGATGTTTTATGAAAAAACATTTAATACCATCGTTAGTATCGTCAAAACTTTTCTTTCGGATTAATTTCAAATATTTTATATTGTTACAAAAAAGTTAACTTTTAATTGAAACATAACAAGAATTCTCTACTCTACTTTTTCGACTCGTGAATAGAACACATGTTCTAATAAAAGAACTGTGTGAATTTTCCCTTCATTTCGGAGGATTATCAACCACTAATTGGCTCCTTTCTGCTTCCCTTTCTATCGCACTGCAAAGCTTGGCCAAACAAGGAGGGAACTTTGCCCATAGCCTCTCGGCTAACAGACATCAAGGCTAGCCCACAAGTGGACCCAAACTTCGCTACATTATTTTCGTAAAAAACCATTTTAAAATATTCATAAAAAGAAAGCCCAAATTCACCCTAAATTTTAAAAAAAAATTGAGAAAAACTCACTTCGGCTCGACTGACGTTTATATACCCTTGTAGCTTGTATATTTTCGTTAGTGAGTTTAGCTGGCTCTAGGTCCGAAAAGTTGCGTTTGTTCACAACTCTAAACAACTTATGCATTGTACCACCAAAAAGAGCTGGTTGGCTATACAGAACTGTTTCATCGTTATCCCTAACGACTCTTCAGTAGGCTTTTCGCTGAAGAAAGCATGATTACCAACTGTCTTTCCATACAATCATTGCTTAGATCAGTTGGGAACTGCTAAAAGCAATGAAAGCAAAAATAGAGAAGCTATGAGTGCTTTCAACTTTCTGGTGGTAATGCTTAAGCTTTGAGGCTGAAACTTTCTAAGTGCAAAAGCTGGAAACTTTTGAACGAGCTTAGAAGTGCCCATTAGTTTTGAAATGCGAAGCACTCAAAAAAGCGTTTTTTTGCGTTGTTTCTTGAAACTTTTGTTAGTTTACAAAAAAGAAGCGTGCCGTCTCTTATATAGATTTGTAATTTATTTGGCAACCTTTTTAATGTTTAATTAGTGAGTTTAGAATATAGAAACCACTATAACGAGAAGGACGAACCATTAACTACCAAACAAAAACCAAAGAAGATCAAGATAAACTGACATCAGCATGCGCATCCACTATAGCAGCGATAGGAAATGCATAGCCCATGAAGAGCATTCATTAAAATTATGTATATAGTGTAGATTTTAAATTGTTGACCGAATGTGTGTAAAATGGGATTTGGACCATCAGTTTAGTAATAAAGAAAAACCATTTCTTCATCATTGGTCATCCATGGTATTTTATCGCGGTACAGTATTATTACAATCATGGTTTAGCAGTCATCATTGGGTCTTATTTGCTGACTTTAAAAGCAATTTCTTAAGTATTAAACTTCGTGTCCGTGGCTAAACGCACACACGCAACGCCAAAATGAGCGTGTGATTCACACCGAAAAGAGCCGAACGCTTGCCAAGGCTTGCGTCAAGAGAGCAATCAGCTTTTCACAATCCTTAACCGTGCCTGCCTGAGGTAACAGCATTCGGAGACCTTTAATATTTGCCCAGAAATCGTGAAACATGGAAGTTTATATATATTAGCATTTTAAATATTTAAAAAAGATATTTTGAATTTGGCGCCAAACAAAACAGAGCAAACTAATTGGGGCACTTATGTTATAGAACACACTAATATGTTAGCATACTAAAAAAAATTCTACATCGGCCAGGTGTACTCAGAAATAGGCGAATAACTTTGTCAATCGGTATCCAAATTAATTGGGAGAACATTTGTTCGACGGAGAATTAAATGGGCTCTCATAATAAACTTTAAGGCAAAATCGCATAGAATAAAATAGTTAAGCCAGTGGTGGCCAAAGTAGATATTTCGAAAAAAAAGTTTAAAATTCCACTTCTTTAAGACGCATTTCTCAGCCATCGCTTTAAAACAGTCAAACCATTGATTAAAATATATAAGGCTGTCAAAAAAGTCTTGCGGCATTTTGATTGAATTTTCAATTGTTCATAAAATTGGTTATAATAATGCGATTTAAGTCAAATATGCGCCGTTTTGTTCGATGACGAGTTCCCAACGAGATGCCAACTTCATAATGCCCCTCTTATAGAAGCTCGCTTCCCTATTGGCAAAAAACTCGGAGAGCCAATTTTCACAGGACTCTCTTGTGGCCAACTTCCGACTACCAAGCTCGTTCGCCATGGACAGAAATAGGTGGTAATCACTTGGTGCGAGATCCGGACTATACGGTGGATGCAAAAGAACCTCCCATCCGAGCTCCCGGAGCTTCTGGCGCGTCACCAAAGATGTGTGTGGCCTGGCGTTGTCCTGATGGAAGACAATTCGGCCTCTGTTGATCAATGATGGCCTCTTCTGCATGAGTGCTGCATTCAAGCGGTCCAGTTGTTGGCAGTACAGGTCCGAATTGAGCGTTTGGCCATAGGGGAGCAGCTCATAGTGGATGATTCCCTGCCAATCCCACCAAACACACAGAAGAACCTTGCTGGCCGTCAATCCAGGCTTGGCCACCGTCTAGGCAGCTTCACCGCTTTTCGACCACGACCGTTTGCGCTTCACGTTGTCGTAAGTGACCCACTTTTCATCGCCAGTCACCATCCGCTTCAAAAACGGGTCGATTTTGTTGCGATTCAGAAGCGATTCGCATGCATCCATACGGGCAAAAATGTTTTTTTGCGTCAAGTCGTGTGGCACCCATACATCGAGCTTCTTTTTGAATCCAAGCTTCTTCAAATGGTTTATAACGGTTTGATGACTTATGCCCAGCTCTTGGCCGATGCTACGGCTGCTACTATGCCGGTCTCTTTCGATCAATTCAGCGATTTTATCGCAATTTTCGACGACAGTCCTTCCGAACCGTGGCGCATCTTCGATCACCTCTGCACCAGAACGAAAACCTTGAAACCATCGTTGTGCGGTGGAAATGGAAACTGTATCGGGTCCATAAACTGCACAAATTTTATTGGCAGCATGAGATGCATTTTTGCCTTTATCGTAGTAGTACTGTAAAATATGCCGTATTTTCTCTTTATTTTGCTCCATGTTTGCGACGCTATAACTCACGAACGACTAAAAACAAACAACAATAAATCAAACACGTGTTAGCGCGTGAAAAGAGCTTTCCAAAAAGCTCTAGCGTGAACCGATGCGACGAATACAACTAGAACTACGCGCTTGCAAAGACAAGCTTGCGGAAATACCGCAAGACTTTTTTGGCAACCTTATATTAGATTGCTCTCGTCGCTATCGGAATTGACAAGGTTAAAAACAATCAGACGGTCCATGCGCGCGTTAAATCTATTTAATTGAGGTAACAAGCAAAAAGCGATTTTTGGCCCATAACTTCAGATTTTGGGAATACTAGGAAAAAACCAAGTATGAGGAAATGCTATTGTCGACTAGCCCAACAATATGTACTCGTGTCTCGTGAAAAGTATGTGCAGAATTTTTTTTTTTTTATCACTGTGTTATTATTAGACATCGGATTTTATGCACTTTTTTAAATGAAGGTTGATGGAGGTGAAAATTTGGAATTATGCTAATTTAATAACCCACTTTCCATTGGAAACTGCATATTCAATATATGCAAGCATGCAAAATATGCAAAATATGTAATTGTATAAAATATGTATAAAAATGGCGAAATTTACAAAAATTATAATTCTTGAGCTTAGATTATTATATAGAATATATAGATGGCATATATAGACGGTTAAATGGAAGTTGTAGACCGAGCAAATGAAAGGTGTTCCTTGAAAGTTCTAAAATATTGGGAAATTTCTAAATTGTTCATTAATTTCAGATTTTTATGAAATTCAAAATATGCCAAATTTTCCAGGGACCTAAGATAACTATGAAGGTTGGATCGGTGGCAATTAAAGACTCGTATATAAGAGGCTTAAACCAAAAACTGCGAAATTTGTCAAAGTTTCATTTGAGTATTTACGGAAGAGGCATCGATTCAACAGGTCAAAATTTGCCAATTTTTCATATGACCAAAGATTATATGAAGACTTAATAGACGGCAATAGTAGTCGGGTAAATATAGGAAGTGCAGATCGAACTGTTAAGCAAATCGCGAAATTTTCAAAATAATTTTTTTGAGTTTTGATTTTCTGCGAAGTTTGCAAAACTTATGAGTTTTGGGAATCATTAAGATGTGATAAATGGCAATTTTGGTAAATTGACGAGTCAAGATCAAGCGGACCAAAATTCCGTATATATACAAAATTTTGTGATTAGTTCAGATTATCATGAAGATTTAATAGTTGGCAATTAAAGACGGGTAAATAGGAGGAGTCGGTCAATCGGTTTAAAGAAATTTTAACATTTGCGAAATTCTTATATGAGCTTAGATTGACACGAAGACGGGTATATCGACGGGTAAATAGGAGGTGAAGAAATTAGAAAAAAAAATTTAACGAGTTTAGACTATCATGAAGATATGATAGATGGCAATTGTATATTAAGCTTCACTTCTTTGTATTGTGTTTAAAATTCTAAAGTGGTCGCAGCAACGCTCTCCGGGTGCATGGTAGCCATTTTTAAATTAAAATGTGTTTTTATCACTCAGATTCGGCATTTAAATTGATTACAAGTTGAGTTGGTGACGTTGATTTACAAGTTCAAACAGATTTGCAACAAAATCAGAAAATTGTTAGCACTGAAACATTATTTAATTTTATAAAAACAGGTTTTTTGCATATTTGGCATATTCTGCATATTTTGCATATTTTTTTATGCAAATATGCAATTTATGCAAAATTGATTTAAGCGGACTTGGATCATTGATCAATAAACGTAAGATGTGTGCAATCAGAACTTAAGTCGGACATGCGGTTCAAAATATGCAAATATGCAAAATCCGATGTCTAGTTATCATAAAGTTCGTTAAATCATAAAAAAGTTAAAAACGAGAAATCAAACCTTACACAGACGAATGTGCCGAAGTTTTAATACACTTCAAAAACCTTGCTTCAACGTTTAGCGAATTCGACCAAACTTCGCGGATCAGCTTAAATACAAAAAATTATTAACAATGACTGAGTTTAAGAGCGCTAGCATTGAAAACAAAAAAAAGTTTTTCTCACTAAACCCATTTTCCGACCGAATATTCCTGTGGCAGCACAAAAGAAGTAGTCATCCGATCTGGCCGGCTCCGACATATTAGCAGCGTGCAGTAAAAAGAAGACTCTGTGCTAAATTTCATCTCGATAGCTTCAAAACTGAGGGACTAGTTCGCGTAGAAACAGACAGACGGAAAGACGGACGGATAAAGCTTAATCAACTCAGCTCGTCATGCTGATCAAGAGTATATATACTTTATGTCGTCGGTGATGACTCCTTCTATGCGTTGCACACTTCTGGGAAAAACAAGAAAGAAAGTCGGTCAAGCCCGACTATAACATACTCTGTACCCTTACACTCGCATTTTCTCAGGAGTCAAACGGCCAGTTAACACCCCGCGCACAACGCAGTGCGCTCTCTAAGTTTCTCCCTCTCTCTCTCTCTCTCTTTCTCTCTCTCACTAAGATTGCCTGTGTTGAACGGTTAGGGTATGTATGGTGTTAACTGGGCGTTTTTTGCCCATAACTTGAGTATCGTTCATCCGATCTTTATCATTCCTTCAGCAAATCGATAAATAATTTTGTTTACAAGGTATCTTTAGAAGGAACGAACGATCTATCTCCAAAACTGTAGGAGATATGAAGTTTTTTCCAAATTGCGGGGGCGGGAGGGGGCGTGGCGAAAATTGAAAATAAACTTGATCTGCCTGCAAGTATAAGAAATATATGTCCCATACATGTCAAACCTCTATCTCTTACCATCTCTGAGATCTCTTCGTTCATACGGACAGACAGACGGACAGACGGACATGGCTATATCGACTCGGCTGTTGATGCTGATCAAGAATATATATACTTTATAGGGTCGGAAACGATTCCTTCTCCCTGTTACATACTTTTGCACAAACTTAATATACTCTATGTACCTTCGGTACAGAGTATAATTATAATACACCTTGCAAGTGTATAAAAACACACACACACATGAATACAAGCGGCAAGGGGTTGTTTTTTGATGACGCCGACCTCCTGTCAGTCGCCCCTTAACGTCCAGCTGTCCACATCCTGCTGCAGCCAATGCTTTCCACGTCAGGCTGTCCAAGTGTGAAAGCGTTCTTCGTCCAGCCTGCCCTACACCTGCTGCTCACGCCAGCTATTTACGTACGCCCATCTGACTCTGCACCTGGATGTAACCGATCTCACGTTGGATTGGCATCCGACCGGATTTTCAGATCTTACATTGTACGCAGCCTGCCAGACGATCGTTCCTACTTGTGAAAGTACGTCGCGCAGCTGAATATGGATCTTCATCACATTGTTCATCATCGCCTATGTTCAAGCACAACGATCCCCATAGCTGACCGACCACTACCAACCTGCTACAACTCGAGACGCTCTTTGTTTGGCAATTGATGCCAGCCTGAGTCTACCTATACGTTCTCGACCTCAAACAAAATCTACATCTCGGGGCAATCGAAGTCTACAAAGAATGGAAAACGAAGTCCAGAATTTTCCATAAGGTTTCCTCCACATTGGAGTCCTCAACCCGGACATACATACATCCCAGCTATACTCAAAACTCGCAGACCATTCGTTCCCACATGGTCACTGAAGGGGAGTACTGTGGCAGCTCTGGCCACACTAATCATCGTAGTCACGCGATATTATGATAGTCCATCTCTAACCCTAACGCGTCATCAAATTAGATTCTAGCTGGCTTCGCTTCCGCGCGGCTGGCGCCCGCATCGCGGTCTTCAATCACACAGTAGTTTTTAGCATTTAGGTTACACATATTAAACCAAGGAGATAAAGCCACAACAAAGTGACGCCATCTATTGGTCAGCTTGGGAAATCAAACAACACAGTTCAAAGCGAAAATGAATTTGTTCTATGAAAATTACACAAACCGTTTATTTCTATACAGTTAACGAGCTGCAAGGTTAGCTTAGCATTTATTTTGTTAGTTAGTCTACTTCTTAGGCTTGCCGCGCTTCCCGCGCTTCGGTTTCTTCTTAAATGGTCCCAGTCCACGTCTGACCATTGTGCCTCGCCACCAGGCCTGTAATTTGATGGCACATTCCATGCGATTCACTTGAAGATCATGCAGACGCTGTTCCTCAGCTTTTTTTGCTTGATATTCCGTTACGAATTCCACACGCTCCTCGTACACCTCGCGATGCGTTTGTAATAGTTTTTTTTGTTCCAAAATGCGCAATTCCCAAGCCTCAGCCTCACGATCCACACGTCGCATCTCGCTGGCATAGCGTTTTTGCCATTCCTCGATGCGTTGGCGGAGTTCGATTATCTCACGGCTACGAAAGGTTCGCAGTTCGCCGCTCACACGCTCCTCTCGTGCCAAACGCTGCTTGAAGTCCAAAATGTCCCTTAGATAAGCTCGCTCAGCGTTCTCTCCCCATATCTCGGCCTGCGTTATGCGTCCAGCCTCCCAACGTTGCACCAGATTGTACTCCAAGTCATTGACGCGAGACACACAGCGCAGATTATACTTGGCATCGGCAGTGCGCTCCTCAATGTGCTGCAACCGGGCCAATCCCTCGTGCTTATCCTTCTCCAGTGTGGATTTCAGTTGCTTAAATTCGTTCTGTGATTCTTGCAGTTCCTGGGCAGCCTGAGACTCTTCGGTGTTGTTGCCACTTAAAGCGCCAATTGCCTGCTCCAGCCCTTCCGCTTTTAGCTCTGTGACTTGCTCAACGGCTGCCTCGTAAACTCCACGCAGTGCATCCATATCTCGCTCGAACTTTAAGGCATTCAGCACTCCCTCATCCAGCTCCAAGTCAGCATCATCTTCTACCTCCCCCAGTAAGGACTCAAGGCGTGGCAGCGTCTTGCCTGTAAGAAGGACACGTTCGGGCTTGGCTTGCTGACCCAACGAAGAACTGCGTCGTCGGCGTAGCGATGCAGGCAACGAAGGTAAGGCCTTCTGCATATTCAAACGTTGTGAACGTTGCTGCAGGATCAGTTTATCCAAGGTGTCCTTGTAGGTGGACAACAGCACTAGTTGCCGCAGCTCAGCCAGATGTTCTTGCTGCATGGCCGGAGAAAATCAAATGGTTAGCCTTTGATGTGAAAAGCCAGGACAAATGCCAGTTGTCCCGGCAACAGTTGCTAGGCCAAAAGCTCGATAAATGTTTGCGCCCAGCTCCCCTTCATTTTACGTGCACATTTTACTGCTGCCGTTGTCCTCGTTGCTTTCGTGAAAGAATTTATTTATCTTCTCTGTCTGGTGTTCGTTGACTCCATGTACGAATATTTGTGTGCGTTTCTTCCCCCCGGCTGGCTTTGGCTTAAATGTTTAACCCAATAAATGCCGCGCTGATTGCAAGTTAAATTATTGGCGCACAGACTCCAGACCCGCATTACAATTAAATTATCGCATTAACCGCAAAACCTGCACGGCGCAGCAGCCGCCAGGACGATGCTGCAGGACCATTTTGCCAGCATGCCCGCAGCGACGGCGTACAAAAATACAATAAGTACAGAGATACTACATAAAATATAGCTGCAAAGGGAAAGTACTCTACTTGCTTTTACCCTGGAGTTAAAATGGGAACCGGAAGAAACAGTCTTAAACTCAGAATCAAAACCAGAACCGAAACAAATTCGAGAACAAATCTGGAAACTCGCTCTCAGAAGCCGGTTCAACCAGGTAGGCACAGCATGTTAAATGTGGTCAAAGCAAATCAGCCTCCTTGTCCTGGATTATTATGCCCAAGTTACCTGACTACCTGGCAGATGTGTTAGAAAATGAGTATTTCAACTTAAGCCTCGGTCTGTTGCCTTTTTGGCTTTAAAAGGTGCAGTGTTGAGTTTTTTTTCTGATTGACGGGACCCCCAAGCACTGAAGCTGTGGAGGACGATGTAACCCTTACGGCTAATGCAAACACTAGTTGGCTCTACAAATGCAAAAAAAAACACACCATTTTATTGTAGATGACAGCCAAAGGGCGAACAGTTAGCAGAGAAAACGGAGTACAAAGTTGAAAATGGACTTGTATAATTGTTGATCAAATGCGTACTTTATTAAGCTGTTATATAATTTTAAGCAAACTTTAGGGGTGGATAGTAAACTGCATAACTAATATCAAACCAATTTATGTCTGATTCTGATGTGGCATACTTTTTGTTTAATAAACACTTTCAACAAAATGCAAACGTAATCAACAAATGTAATTTGTCATAGCTGACAAAATTTTGTGGCACTTTGCTGTTGAAGAGTCACACTGGACTGTACGCTCATCCCAAGCGTATAAAGCTGTCCATTCCGTTATCCGATTCAGTGTCCCTTAGCTGATTAGTGAGTACTAAGCTTTACCATCAAAAGTGTTTTCAGCAAGGCTGCAAACCGATCCGGAACTGAACACCGCAGAACCAGTTCGGGTTGGGTTTTTCGGGTCCTTTGAACCATGCACTCTGTTATTTTTTTTTTGCCTCTGTTTGGCATAATCTCTTGTTGTTAGGATATTTCTCCCAAATTTGGTTCGAACTCATATCTTAGACCCCAAAAACGACTGGCAAAGATTCACTCAATTTAGACCAATATTTTATATAGCTTTCATATAGCCGATATATAACCGATCTGGTAGATTTGCTCCAAATGTTGAAGTTTGTTGTGCTACTGAGCTGAAATTTGGTTTTTACTCCTAATATGACTTACAAAATTGTGTTCGATTTAGACCAGAGATCCGCAAGAGTTCCTGTTTACGTTGACTGCGTCAATACTTGCTTTAAAAGCGTATGCATTGTGACTCTGACACTCAAAATTTTGCAATCCAGTCAAGTACACACTTGTTCTGTTATTGGTATTTTTGCCATTGAGTGTCTTGGTTAATCGTCTGTCAATGTGATGGTTTCTGCTTTGACCGACACCGCATTTTGATTTCGTCTGCGATTGCCAGTCGCACACACAAGTAAAACATGGGTATGCATAACTCTTCGTTGAAAAAGCAACTGTAAACGCCGTTAAGTTGTTGTTGTTATCTCAACAGACAAATACAAAGAGCGTAGCTAAAAATTTTGCCGCACGAGTTACAGCGGGTATTATTTGCACAAAATATGCGATGAGTGTTGTAAACACTGCATACATTTTTTGCAGTGGTTGGAGACACTCGAGCGTTAAAAATATCAAGTAAGAATGCAGTACACTTGTAGTTGCGGTGCACTCTTGCAGATCTCTGATTTGGACCATTATTTCATATAGCTGCATATAGCCGATCTGGCCGATTTGAACCAACTTTGTTGTTTCTTACCATATAGAACTGAAATTCAGTTTGAACACGTATTTTAAGCTCCATAATCGACATATCGAACTTTGTTCAATTCGGTACACTATTTCATATAGCTGCCATATAGCAGATATGACCAATTTGCAATAACATTGTTGGTTTGAACGATATTAAACTGAAATTCGGTCTAAACACGTATTTTAAGCTCCTTAAGCGACCTATCGAATATGGTTTGATTCGGCATACAATTTCATATAGCTGCCATATAACGGATCTGTCCGATTTGCTCCAACTTTTTTATTTTTAAAGCTATTGAACCAAAATTATGATCGTACTTCGCTTTTTAGCTCTAAAATAGACTAATAAAACTTTTTTGTGTTTAATGATACCAAGCCAAAAAATTTTTTTCAACTTATTCAAGCCGCATTTCTCGAAAAGGAGCAAGTTGTTGCAAGAAGCGTTAGAAATTCATTAATCTGTACACTTTCGTTAATAACTTTGCATTCACAACTTTTTGCCAAAAATGGGCAAAAACGAGAAGGCCAAGCTAACTTCGTCTGTGCCGAAGTTTTTATACCCTTGCAAATGCTGTTTTTTAAATGTCAGAGTTTAAGAACGCTTACATAAAAATCTAAAAAAATTTTAACTAAAACCCATTTTCCGACAGATAAACATCTGATTTCGACCAAATTTTGCGAATCTTTTTGAAAACATATCAAATTAACAATCGCGGAGATTAAGAAAGATAAAATTGAAAACAGAAAAGTTTTTCTCACTAAGACTCATTTTCCGACCGATCAGTCCTATGGGCAACCATAAGATATAGTCACCCGATGTCGATCAACTTTTTCAAATTAGTTTGAAAGCGTTTAATATTAAGAATCACCGACTTTAAGAACGGTTTACTTGAAAACAAAAAAGTTTTTTTCACTAAGACCCATTTTCCGACCGATGGTTCCTATAGCAGCTATAAGATATAGTTCTCCGATTCTGACCAAAATTTGCAAATCTGTTTGAATACATATAATATTTATAATGGCCCAGTTTTATGGCGCTAGCATTAAAAACAAAAAAGTTTTTCTTACTAAGACCCATTTTCCGACCGATGGTTCCTATGACAGCTATAAGATATGGTCATCCGATCTTGACCAAAATTTGCAAATCTGTTTGAAAGCATATAGTATTAACAATGGCCGAGTTTAAGGCCGCTCACATTGAAAACAAAAAAGTTTTTCTCACTAAGACCCATTTTTTGACCGATGGTTCCTATGGCAGCTATAAGATATAGTCATCCGATCCGGTCGGTTCCGACATATTAGCAGCGTGCAGTAAAAGGAAGACTCTGTGCAAAATTTCAGCTCGATAGCTTTAAAACTGAGAGACTAGTTTGCGTAGAAACAGACGGACGGACAAAGCTCAATCGACTCAGCTCGTCGCCCTGATCAAGAATATATATAGTTTATGGGGTCGGAAATGAATATTTCTATGCGTTGCAAACTTTTGGAAAAAATTTAATACCCTTTGCAAAGGTATAAAAAACCACAGTGGCATGGACCTGCTCTATTTGGAAAAATGTTCGGTTCAGGAAAATTACTTAAGCCAATTTTAAAGCTCTTTTTTCTTGTGAAGATCCGTTTTCTTATACATATCCATACTCGGAATATTTTGACTTTCAGAGCAGAAAGAGTGCAAAAGTGAAGTTGTAACATGGCAATACTGGCTTCTCATATCTATGTACGAGTACATTGTGGAAAAACCAGAGACTTTTGGAAGGGGATGTACTAAATATTATGATTGATAGCATTAATAATTGTGTTCAATTCGACTTAAATGCGTCCTCTTCTACAAACCTTAGGCCAAGCAGAGCAAGCTAAAATTCATAGAAAATAGAGACAAACATGTTTCAAAAAAGTTAAAATGATTATGAACCAACGTTGGAACCAAAAACTTAAGTTCGATATGTTAAGGAAGCTGTTCCTCGAACCGAACCTAATACTTCACGATTGGTTCGAGACTCCAGACTGAACCTTTTACAGAATTTCATAGGTTGGCAGCCTTAATTTTCAGTCCATTTTGAAAATGTCAAAAGAAGTTTGCCTTACATTAATTAAGATTTTAGTGCGGCCTGGTTTGAATTGCCGATTCCATTAGAAAAGATTAATTTTCATTTATGCTGACCAGATTCGAATTGACATTTTCATTGAAAATTTGGACCAACTTAGTTCATTTCGGCCACTTGAGTATGCTAGCCTCTCTCTATTTAGATCAGACAAGTGAGTTTTTAACACTACAAATATCGAATAGAAAATCCCAAAAGGTTCAGCAACTGGGCTGCTAGATGAAACATAGCTATAAATACGGAAAAATGTGCGTCGGTGACTCATTCCACCCGCCGTGACACCTGCCCTGGAGTATTTCCGCACGGTCAATTTATGAATCACAAAGCAGACCATAAATATCTAGTGGTCACATTGGATAGAAGACTGACATTTGGGCACAGCGCAAGGGCTGGCTTCTAAGCCCCAAGAACAGGTTGTCACTTAGAAACAAGTTCCTGATATACAAGGTCATTCTGGCTCCGGTATGAAGGCTCTATCATAGGCGCCGAAGACTAATCTGAGCAAAATAAGAGTAGTCCAGACACAAAATCCTAAGATGTTTTAACGGAGCCTTATGGTACCTAAGAACAAGAGAAATCGAAAAGGACCTTGCTCTTCCTATGGATGGAGATATCATTAACAAGCAGGCCGCCAGATACATTTATCTACTAGAGCTTCAAAAACATCGGTAGCACATCGATAGTATCGTATAAAACAGGCATGCCCAAATGCAGCAAACGACAGAGCACTCACCAATACTCACAAAGATAAGCACCAATACCAATAATGATATTGTTGTTGGTCAGTTTGCTTGCGCTCGCAAACACCAATCAAAGAAGAGAACAAACCCGGTTTTTGTTCTACGCGTCGCATACACACGAAATCGTTAGCATGTGTGTCGTTTCGTATGCCTCGCGCCCTGCATGTATACGATCATTGATTTCCTATGTTCCGTGCAAATACAATAAAAGACGTACCCAAAGAGCAAACGGCTGGGCATCGCTGGTATAAAAGGTTGTGTGTCACACTATTGAAGGCGCCACTATCGATAGTTTTGCAGCTCTACTATATACATAACTTTCAAGGCAGCGCTGCCTCGTGTGCATTGTGAACGTCGCGACGCGCCCATCTCTGGTTTAAATGCTTAATAACAATGTCTTTTTATAACATTTAAAAATTTTTATTTTGTCAAAATTTTAAGTGGGTCGATATCTAATAGGAAGATGCTTCTAGGATAACAAATATCACCATGGTAAATTTTTATGACTCATGATGTTGGATGTTAAATGTTTGATGTTCTCAGTGTGATTAGCCTATTTAAGTACTCAACTAGAGGCAACACAACGTCCTCAACAGGTGGCACCTCAGAGTCCTCTACTTAAGGCAACACAAAGTCAACTAGACGCACCTCAACGTCCTCAACTAGAGGCACCTCAAAGTCCTCAACTGGAGGCATCTCAAAGTCCTCAACTAAAGGCAACTCAAAGTCATCAACTAAAGGCAAGACAAAGTCCGCAACTAGAGACACCTCAACGCCCTCAACTTGAGGCACCTCAAAGTCCTCAACTAGAGGCATCTCAAAGTCCTCAACTTGAGGCACCTCAAAGTCCTCAACTGGAGGCATCTCAAAGTCCTCAACTAAAGGCAACTCAAAGTCATCAACTAAAGGCAAGACAAAGTCCGCAACTAGAGACACCTCAACGCCCTCAACTTGAGGCACCTCAAAGTCCTCAACTAGAGGCACCTTAAAGTCCTCAACCAGAGACACCTCAACGTTCTGAACTAGAGGCACAGGATATACTAAGTCCTCAACTAGAATCAAAACAACCACATCGACGAGAGGCAGCTACACTGGTCTCCATAGAATTTTCACCGCCGAAACCGTCGACAAGTTAGCACACCTAATAAGCAAACTGACGAGCAACTAGTTAAGAAGATGCAGGAATTCTTCAAAGGAGAAGATTAAACAGAGTTTTACACGCTGCGTCTCTAACAAAACTAAAATATCTTTATACTCAATTCATAAACTAAAAATTTAAACATTATGGATAAGCTCAAATGGACCTTGTCAAGTTTTGTAACTTTGTCCTAGTTAAAAATCACCAAAAGGGGTCAGAACTATGGAGCCAGTGTTCAAAAGGAATTTATAATAAATAAGATTTTCCCGATAAAAAAAAACTTAAAAATTCGTAAGATGACAAAACTTTGCAATCAAAATGTCAAATCGAATCAAATATCCAAAATATAAAAAGCTTCCCTCGTATTTTAAGACCGGAATGTGCTGCACTCGCTATCAAAACAACTTTTTTCACATTTCTCAGTCTTGCTATTAAACTCCAACCAAGCAAAAATTATATCAATAAACAGTTTAAAGTCATTCCATGACATAAACAAACTTTCATGCTCGTAAAAGTCAGTTGTCACAGTCAGACATAACAAGTCAAGCCACGATGGAAGACGATCAAAATCTGCATACCTTGGCAGACTCCAAAGTGAGTTTAACATATTTAAATCTTTCATCATTAATATTAATTTTAATATTTAGTTGTCTAGCTCAGCCGAATCTCAACGTTGTGAGCGTATTTACCTGGAATATCGTTTACGTATGCAAAATTTATTAGAATGCGAAGATGACCAGGAGAATCGTCAACAGAAACGCGCTCAATATGTTTGTCAAATGTATTGCCAGCTAAAAGAGTTGCCCCCGGAGTGTGCCCAGGAAATGGCTCGTTGTCTGAATCGTTAGTAATGGCAGTAGAATTTTTTTTGCAAAAACCAATAAACAATTGCTGACATTTGAAATTATTTCATTGAAAGCCTCCCGAGAGGCGCAAATGTGTAAATAGAAAAAACAAAAAGAACGAACGAATTACATATAAAAATGGCAAAAGAGAAATGCTAAAAGTTTTCTCATGTCGTGTCCAAAAACGGAAACGGAAGTCACATTGTATGACGACGACAACATGGGCGGATATGTTGGATGCATTTTTTTTTTATTACTCACAAATATGTACATCTCTAGAAGCAAGTTTAAAAGGATTTAGATAAGTGCAAAATAATTTATTAGTTAATTTTGCAAATCTAAATTAAAATATAAAAATATATCCAAATAGTTTTTGACTCTTGAATTTTAATTAAAATATTTGTGCATTAGGAAAACCCGTAAATTATACCGCAAAAAATTAAAAACAAAAACATTTTCCTGTACACTCTCACATAACAATAACACAGGTAAACCAGGAATGACATCAACAACTACAACAACAAAGAAAACAACATAATGGCCATTAACAACTCACAAGGCAGAACATAAAAAAGAAAAGAGGCAAGAAACCAGAAACGTAAACAATACCACAAAAGCAACACGTGCTCTACCCACGACCCTACGACCCTTACGCACGTACCTGCCCCCCCACCCCCTTATCTTAATGAGTCGCAGGTTTGCCTTAAAAAAAATAAAAAACAAGAATACATTCGAAGAAGAAAATGAAATAAAAAGGCTTTATTTATAAAAAGGAGGCGAGAGTTTAATTAAAAATACCAAAAACAAAACAATATATTCCTGGGACAAAGAACACCTGTCGGGTTCACGTAGCGTTTGCTGTCCAACAGTCAGCAAATTAAAGTTTCAAATCAAATTGCACTTGTCAACTAACCAACTTTCTAACCATCCACTTACTAACTATGACCCATGTTGAGAGTGTGATAGGGAGAGAGTGGTAAGGAGTCATCAATGATATGTGGTCAGCACTTGTCCTCAACTGTCTCTGTCTCTGCCTCGTCTCTGTCTTTCGTTTGTGACGCACGAAGCAGTAGGGTGGAACTCTGTGGGACATCTAATTGGCAGCCAGGGGAGGAGCACAGAAGACTTTGTTGATTAGTAAGGGAAACCACGTTAAGTCCAATAGAAAAATACTTTTTTTTCAGCGCATCAAAGGTAAATAATCGATTGTTGTGACATAAAGTAAGCTTATAGAAAAATACGGATGTTTATTTGGAGCAGCAATAACCATTAAGCAGTTGTGGTGAAGAAGAAAATGCATAAGCAATTCGAATGTTCATCAGATAAAGACAAAAAAATTTTTAACACAAAATAAAAATTTAGCAAAATGAAACCAGATTTTAAAGAGATTGAAGGCTCCTAGTGAAGGTAAAACAAAATCAATGAAGATACAATTAGAGCATTTTTAAATAATATGATTCAATACAAGATCATGGGTACACTAAAAAAAAAAACCAAGAACTTTGTACTTTAATCAAAATCAAACGGTTTCAATAGTAAAATAAGTACGAATATACATCCTAGATTCAAGTACAAAATTCTTATTTCAAGCACGATTTTGTTTCGAAATACTTGATTAAATAGCCTAGTTCCACGGACACATATATGTACATCAGATCGCACCTCAAAACAGCAAAATAGAAAAAAGTAGGTCTCGGCATTCCTAAAGCTAATATTTGTTGCATAATTAATCATTGTGAAAATTCAAAAATTTTATTTTAATTTTAAATGGGCGCGTCAGGGCCTTAAAGTTTTGAAAAAATTAATCATACGACACGTTCACCAAATACAAATTTTTACAACGTGTTCTACAAACTTCTAACAACCCAAAAGCAATTATCGGTGTTCCTGAAACCTCTTTTGGTTGTTTTCAAATGTTGCGCATTTTGTGGAGACATTTGGCTTATTTTGATATTTCCATTTTGAGGCATTGACGCTTTCTCATACTTATTTATTTATTTATTTATTCAGAGGTAAGTTTAACAATGTTCAGTTAAACACTAATTAAAAATTATTCCAAATTAAAATCCAGTTAATAGCAAACTCTGACCCGGTGGGACTAATTTATTGGCCAATGCCAGCTATGGTCCAACTTACAGCATAAGTGGTCAGAGTGCGCACTAGCCGTGGAATGAATGTTTTAGTTGAGGAATGACATTAAAGACTTCTTAACGTCTATAATAGAGCCATCTGTAGAAAATAGGTGATAGTAGTCGTTGTAAGCAAGGCACAGGCAACGGAAGGGATCTCGATGAGCATAGTTCGTCAGGCGGGGCCGTAGGTAGATTGGCGTGTAGTGTCGAGATGCTCTACGTGGCACTGACAAATTAATTAGAGATAAAAGAGCAATGGAGTCAATCTCGCCAGCCAAAAGCTTGTGAAATGAAATTAACAGAATGACAGATTCTTCTGGATTTAAGTGACGGGAGGTCAATTAGGCGCAATCTCTGTTCATAGGGAGGTAGATGGATGGTGGTGTCCCAGTTTAGGCCACGAAGGGCAAAAATCAGAAACTGTTTCTGAACTGATTCGATTTGATCCTGGTAAGTCAGGTAATGCGGTGACCAGAGGCATGAACAATATTCCAGTTTGGTCGGACCAGTGATGAGTAAAGGAGTTTGGTGGTGTAGGGATCATTAAATTCTTTTGACCATCTCTTGATAAATCCAAGGACGCTTTTAGCCTTGTTGCAAATCACGGAAATATGACTGTTAAAACTCAGATTGGGTTCGAAAAATATACCCAAATCATTGACCTTGTATATGCGAACTAGTGGTTCACCATTAATGGTGTATTCGTAGAGATACGGCTTAGTTCTGTGAAAAGTCATAATATTGCACCTTGCAATATTAAGGGGAAGACGATTCAGGTGGCACCAAGCACTCAGAGCATTTAAGTCACTTTGTAGTAGAAGTGGAGAAACTGGATCGTCAAATGACGCGCAAAGCTTGAGATCATCAGCGTACATAAGGGCAGTTGAATAGGAAAGAACTTGCGGGATGTCGTTAATGAATAGGTTGAATAACAATGGACCAAGATGACTGCCCTGTGGAACTCCAGAAGTGACGGGAACGATTTCGGATACAGCAGACTTAAAACGCACACTTTGAAACCGATTGGAAAGGTATGATCTGACCCAGCGGAGAAAGTTGGATGGAAGACCTTCTAAACATAATTTATGTAGAAGTAAATTATGATTCACTGAATCAAAGGCTTTGCTAAAATCCGTGTAGACGACATCAATTTGTTTACGATGCAGAAATCCCTGATTTACTATTGAAGAAAATTCGAGTAGGTTAGTGGAAACTGAGCGTCGGATTATAAAACCGTGCTGGGATGGACTCAGGATGGGTTGGCAAAAATGTTGTAATTGGGAAGTAATTGTATGCTCGAATAGTTTAGGAATTGCAGAAAGCTTACAGATTCCTCTGTAATTGGCTATATCGGACCTGGACCCTTTTTTATGAATTGGAATAATAAACGATTCCTTCCATAATAGGGGGAAATCACCAAGCTCAAGGGATAGATTAAACAGCTTTAGGAGGGGATCGCAAAGGAAATCAACGCAATATTTAAGGACGCAGCTAGGGACATTGTCTAGTCCAGCTGAAAATGACGGCTTAAGTGCCTTTATATTAGATAGAACACAACTTTGATCCATTATAGGAGGGTGAATGCAGTTAGAGCGACTAACATGGTGAGGGTAAATTAGAGAAACATCGTAGTTCGTATCCGGACGAGCATAGCAAAGCTGGAAAAAAGAGGCAAATAGGCTGGCTATGTCACAATCATTCTCAGCATTGGCATTATTGAAATGAAGTGAAGGGGGGAATTGTGAGGAGTTACGTTTAGAGCGGACAAAATCATAGAAGCTTTTGGGGTCATTATGAAAGTCCTGCTTACACCTGAGTAGGTAATGGCGATAACAATCCTAATTATGGTGTTCAAATTCAGAACTTGCCACCTCATATTTGACGAAGTCAGTCTGCGATCCAGAGCGCTTAAATTTTTTAAACAGTCGAGGCTTTTTATTTTTTAGGCTAGTCAATTGCCGAGTGAGCCATAAAGGAGAGCGAGAAGAAGTAGGAGGATTAGCGCGAGGAACGCAGATATTGAAAATTCCAAAAAGAGCGTCATAAAAAGCACAAGAAGCACCGTCTACGTCCCTAAAATGGTCAAGACTGGACCAGTCAGAGGGCAGCAGAAAGCAACAATAAGCAAACCTGCCAACTTATTCCAAATGTGAAAATATCATTTTCGGAGTTTTAATTTTCTTTTCAAAATTAAAAATTTGTACGCTTAAATGAAGTATAAATTTAACAAGATTATGTGGATAAATTACCAGTTTAATAAAATATGATTTAAGTGGTTAATTCGAATCAAACTTATCGATAAATTCTATCCGCGAGAATTTCAAACTACAAATGGAAGTCAAGTTATCAGCAGTGAAATTTTTAACTGCACTTCTTACATCTGTTTTGATCTTAAAAAATATGAGGATGTTTTTATGGGGGAAACATAGAACTCCGGAGAAAGAGGCAGTAATGCCAAATGGAAAACAGTCGGATATTGCGGCAGAAAAGAAGCTTACGCTTCATCAGAAGCGTATCAGAAATCAAAAGTGGATTGCCGCGGCCATTTCTTGGAAGCAACAGGGTTGTCAATACAAAATAATTTTTTGCGGATCAGCGTTCGCTTCAATTTTTTTCCGATACAATTGAATACTAATGATTTAAAAATAATTTAAAGTTTGGAACTCTGTGCATACCACAACCACTTGCAGCATTTGGCTTAGAAAGTAACAAATAAAATTTGAATCCTACATTAATTTAAATTATTTTGAAGCCTACAACCCTGTCGTGGCAGACCCAACGCAAAAACTACCAGTCAGCTGTTTTTGCCAGCTGTTTTGCATGCAACTCCGTAGCTAACTCCGAAAAATGAAATCTCATTTGGATTGGTTGTTTTCAAAAACAACTGACCCCAAAATCTCTAGATATTTCTGGAACACATCAGATTAGTTCATCTTAATTGCAGTTAACTTGTGATATTCAAAAAGGCAACTACATACATTTGTGGAAATATGGCAAAAGAGACTGCTGTTCTTTTGGTAGGCTTATTGAGAACAATTTTTTTAACACACATTCCTTAAGGCTCGGCTGTTGATGCTGATCAAGAATAAGAGATAAATAAAGGATTGGCAAGTTGATATCTCTTTTTGGCCTTGTCAAAATATGTACATTTGACCGAATGTACATATGTGTGTCAGTGGAATCACAATAGCTCATTTCGAACTATTTTAAAATCTTTTTGTTCATACTTTTAGGTTGTAATGATCATAAGTACAATCCGATTTACTCTTAGAATAAGTGAAAAATATTCTTAATTCAAGTCTAATAAATTCTAAAGTCAACCGCAATACTCCCTTGAATCAAAACAAAAGTTCATAAAACAGGCGTATAATGTTCTGGGCTTAAGCGTCACTATTTGCTGGTTGAGGAATTTTCAAAACTGAACCATAGATGGTAACTCACGACACTCATATAATATACGTCTTTCCATAAACTTTATAACTTGCCCCACAGTAGACCAAATGCCACCAATATCTACACAGATGGATCTAAGCTCGACGACAAAAAAGGAGGGGAGTTTTCTCCACCGATCTAAATATGGAAATCTCATTCCGGCTCCCTGATCATTGCAGTGTGTACCAAGCAGAATTGGAATCCATCCAGGAGGTCGCCAAATACCTTAGCACACTCATGATCGAAGAAGGGAACATGTACATTTACTCCGATAGTCAAGCAGCTCTAACGCCAAGACGCTCACAGAATGCCGTAGATCCTTAAATGCGATCGCTCAGCATCTTTGCATGCACCTCATCTGGGTACCTAAACACCGTAACATTGAGGGTAACGAATCAGCCGATAGACTGTCAAGTCAGGGTACTACCATTCAACTCCTCTCGGAGAAGAGCTTTATAGGGAAGCCCTTAGCCGCATACAAGCTAATCACAAGGAATGAAACCTGTCGCCTGGCTACGGAACGATGGAATAACCTGCCGGTTTACGCTGTAGCTAGGTTCACATGGCCCCCGTTTAACCTGAAACGA